>VZRQ01000300.1:39489-111725 GCA_013397975.1 Machaerirhynchus nigripectus | reverse complement strand
TTTTTTTTTTTTTTTTTGTGTGTGTGTGGACAGGAACATTGTACATGACCACATTACAAAACCTACTTTTCACCTAAATGCTTAAATGAGCCAGAGAAATACCTCATGGAAAAATTCTCTGCTAATTTTATTCAGTTACTCACATTTTGCTTGAGCTGCGAGGACATCAGATAAGACCAGGAGTAACTTCCCAGATGCATTTCTTTGAAATGTTTGATATATCGTTCCAAAGGACATTGTTTTTCATTAACCTTTCTGTCTACAAGCATGTCTTATTCAGCAGAGACTAAAGTTACTGGTGTTTAAATTACTTATTTTGTAAGGGAAGAAGAATTTCAGGGAGTGGTAGAAGGTGTTTTATCACATGTAAAGCATAGGATTAGTTTTGGTTTGGTTTTGTTTGGTTTTTAAAAAGCTACGAAGATAATGTATTGAAAAATACTAGACACTCATCCAAATTTTTGGGGTTTATTCAAACCAGGCCCAAACCCAAGTTTTTAAGTGTCCACCCAGTTATTAACTTGAAGCTTCCAGAACAACAGAACATCTTGTGTATGACATGCCTTACAGGTTGATTTAGAGTACATACTTGTAGACTGGTACTGAAGAGAGCTAGCATGGTCTCTGATGGTCTATCTTAATAAACTCACCAAGCATACACATGCATTAAAGCTTAAAGTTGAGCAAAAGGCAGTATAAACTCAATTTGATCCCGGTGGTAGCAAGCATTGTAGATCTAGCATGAGGTACAATTTTTTCTGCCTTGATGCATTTTGCAGGGTACACAAGAACTGAAATGCCTGTCTTATTTGCTTTTGCCCTTTAGCTAATCACTATCATTTTACTCCTGTACTCCAGGATATTGGTAATGAAAGCCAATATCAGATGCATACAGTATAAGACAACCTTATTGCAGTACTGCCACCACACATCATTACTATCAATTTGACCTTGTCAGCACACTGTGCAATATGTTCTTTGCTTAAGGTTTTATTACTGCTATTCTTACTGTCTGCAGGAGTTACGTGATCTAATTGATCTCTACAGCACATTCACCCACATAACTAGAGTAAGTGTTCTGTCTTCAGGCATATTATTGTAGTGATTTCTTGCATTTATCCACATCTCATAAGTGAGCAGACCTGTTATGTGCATTATTATGCACTGCAATGTATTTTGCCTTTTAGATAAGATCTTGCACTGCCTGTCATTCACTCTCCTTTAACATGAGTAAAGAGCTTATTAGGGATGCATACTTCATCCTCTGAGATTAGCTGCTGTCAACACATTTAAGCCACCATTTATTATAAAATGTTGCCGGGAAAATGCCATTCAACAAACATATAGTTTTTGCATGCTTATCTTCAATATATTAAAATTGTATTCAGGTCACTAAGTCAAATTGAAGAGCTCCTGAGACCAGAAATACATAATATTTTTCAGTTTCAATAGCAGTGTAATGAAGAACTAAATGCATTATAGAAGGAAGAATTACAGAATTGCAACAAATAGATTATCAAAATTATTTCATATTATGAAATTGCAAAGAAGAACTAAATATGTTGTTGCAGCAGTTGGGAAACTTTTCAAGGGTCAGAAAAGGAAGACATTTTGATGGAAAGAAAAATCAGCACTTGTTAATCACCTGTTTGAATGGTGAGAATGGAGAAAGCTGATGAAGGGGAGAGACTGAGACAGCAAAATGGCAGAGAGAGACATTTAAGAATGAAAACAATAAATAATGAAGAGGCATAGGAAGAGTTAGGGCAAGAAATAAAGAAAGTAATGATAGCTTTGGAATAAAGAGTCAATTCCAAGTCATTTACTTTACTCTTGTAAAAGCTGGAAATTTTGTCTAATATGATCGTCTTGGTTCCCTTGATAGTCTGCAGAGCAGGTTATTTCAAAGGCTGACTCCTGTCTTCCCTCTGAGATATATATTGCTAAACAGTCTGAATTATAGATGCTTTGTTCTTTCTCTCTTTCTGCAATGACTATGATGAGAGTTTAAACTGACTGTCAAAATTTTACGTGGCTTTGGTTAGGTGGAACACATTTCCCTAAGAGTATCAAGATGGTTTTACATCTACAACAGCAGGTTTTTTCTGCCTGGCAGGCAGAAGCAGCTGGGCTGATGCAACAAAATATGACACAGAAGTAAGGCTAAACAAGGTTAAACCTAGCACGAAGCTGGCAAAAAACGATGGAAGAATGATCCCTCAGTGTCATTAGCAGAAGAGCTGATTAAAAACCCGAAAACAACCCCCCTCCAACAAAACAGTCTTCAGTAGATTTATTACAGAATTACGGGCAAATGTTAATTTTGACAATCTTTAAACAGCCTTATACTGCACAGAGGAAGACATAAGAGTTTATTTATTTAATCTTATTTTCTTCTGGAGGAAATACCATGTTTTCTCATGAAACAGCTTCCTCCCTTTGAGATCATGTGCTTTACAATCAAATCTTCAGTGAAACAATTTATTAGATTTCCCCTCACTTCTAAAGCAAGCAACTTAGTGGTGGCGGTGCATGGAAAGGACAATAGGAATTCTAGAGCCATAACAGAGTTGAGCACAGAAAGAAGCCTAGATATAAGTATTTCTAAAGCCTATTTTCTTCTAAAATAGATTTTTTCTAAATATACATGGGTTTAGCTTAAATCAGCATTATATGCACAGGCATTAAAATGACTAGCAACTCAATCTTTTCTAGTCTTAACTTGAAATACCTCACAAACGTAACATTACATATCAGAAGATCATTCTAGTAATATAAAATCTTGTGGACAGAGAACGGAGAAAAAAAATCATAAAAGGATTAAACTCATAAAAAAAAGGAAACAAAGAAAAGAACATAACTTCATACAGTAAAGCATTTTACAAGTACTTTCAGGAAGCTTCCATTTTAACTAGTTTTTCAAGTGCATCTATAGCTTTAATAGTTACATTATCCCTGTCACTATAATACATATTATTTTTTATATTCATTTTTTAGGAAATCATGGAAACAAAACTTTTCCCCTATTTTTATTGAATAAAATTTTGCATTTAAGGATTTATTCAGTGCAGCAGCATGATTTATTAATTTATAGATTATCCCAGTAATAATGCTACTGTAATGCTACTTACATAAAAAGCAGATCCAAAAAGCAGTTTAGGAGGGACAAAATTAATTCTGTTGTAGATGTACTCTGTATGTTCTGTGCTATGTTTAAGTAATTGATGCCTTTCTAATGTCATTTCATTAGTAGTATTGAGACACTGCACAATGAAATATGCATCTGTGTCTTTAGCACAAAAAACCTGTCTCTAGATGAAAAGAAATGTATTCTACCATGGAAATTCACTTAATCTTTCAGGGCATAGTTACAGTGCTTGACTAAATGACTGATATGTGTACTAACCATCATAGGTTAAAGCAGACATTGTTAAGTGAGAGTCTTAAGACAGCTCCAATCATTCCCAAGCTAAAAGGAAAAAAAAGAAAAAGAAAAAAAAAAAAAAAAAGAAAACTTGCTTTAAACTAGCAGAAATTAAATTAGCTATTGGTATGTCACAAGCAGTAACATTATATTTTGTAAAAAAAAAATCTGAAACCAAACCAAAAAAATAATAACAACTAAAAGGAACCTGATGGAAAGTTGAAAAACCAGATTATTCATGAATATTTGTTTCAGCTGCACATTTTTTTTTCTTTCGCATCCCTTTGTTGCTAAGAATAATATTCCTATAAATAATGTGTGTTTGGAGGAATGGTTGGGCTTCTTAAACATTTGTTATCATGGTTTGTCATTATATTTCTAAGTGCAATAATTTACATTTATAGACAAAAGTTATTAAAATAAAAGCACAGACATCTGTTAAATGTCTTTATCCACATTAGTGTTTGCTAAGAGCAGCAATGAGGTTTCAAAGCGAATCACCTGGCTATCCCTGAGCATTGATTCAGTTTGAAAGGGACATTCGTTAACAATTATTTGATTATTTTTGAAGTTAACCACAACAGGACCTCTGGTCTCAAATCAGCTTTAGATGCACTTACACTGCTGGGGCAGATTTAAGTGTTTGAACCAATAATTTCTCCTTTTGGATAACTTCATATCAGGAGGATGGGGGGGACATTTCTCCAGTGAAACTGAGTAAATCTAACCTGGAGGAAGTAAAGCCATATTGTATATAAAATATTTCATATATTGTCAATGTAGGCACTTTACCTTTGGTATTCTGATGTAGGAAGCCTGACCTATGGTACAAAACAGCTTTCTATTGTGGACATAGCATTTTGCATGCACTTTTGATTATGTACTTTCCATCTAAATGAGATAAAACAGAGAGAGGTGGGAACAATTAATTGTAATTGGTCATCAGATAACAAAAACTTGTAACACTGACTGCAAGCACTTAAGATGCATAATTTGTGAAGGATTCCAACGATTAATTTACTACATACTATGTATTTCAACCCTCACTGGAATAGTTTTGAAAAATAATTCTCCAACATGTATGGAGAAATCAGAGTAATTTTGGAGTCCTTTATTAAATGAGAGAAAAGAAAAAAAGATAGATGCTTGATTTAGTTGCAATGGGTAATTTGGGCAAAACTCAGTCGGTTATATAGAAAGTTCTACTGATGACTTACAGGATGGAATTCCATGTTCTTTTTCCATTAAATTGCAAAGGAAAGAGTTTAGCTGATAGCACCACTTTGCACCTAGTTACTGTGGGTAGACAACCTATAGAATGTGGCTTTCTGATTAGGATTTATGGATTTTGTGTGCCAAAAGAACTAAAAGAAAAGTTGTGAGTAGAATTCCATTCCATCATGGTTAATTTGTACTTCCAGTTCTTCTGCATCCCATTTAAATCTCTTTCTCTTTGCAAACAGCCACGTCTCTTTCATTCAGCACTTACCTTTTCTTAACCCAGACTTTTCAGTGCAGACATTCATCTCCTTGGCTTTCAATGCTGAAATATCCCTAATGTTATAATCAGCTTTTTATTTAGGAGGAACAGGAGGCAGTTCCCAATAGCACACACAAAGATGATATATTTCAGCAACCCTGCAAGATTTGAGGTTTTGTGGCAAGAAAAAAGGGCACGAAAGACCTCAGCACATCTGAACTGTACACATCTGATCATTATGTTTGTTCTTTAAAATTTACACTAAGGTCTAGACAAAATCCTAGAAATAAGCTTTGCAAAGAGGAAGTAGGTATAAATAGTGCTTGCTAAACATGGAAGGCCAGAAGTTGGAGGTTTCTAACAACCCTGCTTAAAGAGACACTGGCTGGAACCGCTTTGCTAGAAAAGCTTTACGCAGCTTGGATAGCTAGAATGGAGAGGGTGTTCTTTTGTTTTGAGAAGCCTGTATGTTCCACAGTAGGCACAGAGACAGTGTATTACAACTACTTGGAACCAAATTAGAGGACTGTGACATCTAGAAATTAGAACTGTGTTGATCATCATACAATTAATTCTAATTCTAATATAAGCACACTGAAACAAGCAAGCAAGAACAATATGTCAGCATTTTGTAGCATTGTCAGGGCATAACGCTGTCAGCCAGAGAATTCAGCAGTTTAGGTAAGTATGAGAATGATGTGACCACCAAAGGGGAAAAGAGAAGTTGCATGTAAGAGGCATCCAAGTAAGACAAAGTTGCAGAGGACAATATAAGCACGAGGGTCTGCAAACTCACAGGACTTCCAGCCGAGTATACCGGGATAGCTGGAAAGATATCCTTCACCCTCAAAGCAGCATCAGGCGGAGAGGATTTCCTGCCTGAGGGTGGGAGAGGGAACTGTAGCAGCAAATAGCATGAAAACAGCAGGCACAAGTGAGGAAAACTGTAGAAGAAACAAGATAAAACAATGTACATGTGCCTTATCCTGTCAACAGCTCTCAAGGCTGATCACCCTGTTCTCACCAAGGACCACCCCCAACCATAGCCTGCAGTGGCATCAGTGATGTGGAGTTGCACACAAACAGCTAATTCAGAATTTAGGTGTTAAAGGCACATTGTACATTTAGTGTTGAGACTTTGTTGAAGACGATGTAATAAATTTTAACACAATACTGATTTTTAATGTGCAATAACTAAGCGCTGTCATGAAGTGCGCTGTTAAGGAATGAGTTTAGTAGACATAGTTTTTGAAGTTTAAAGGCAATCTGGCTTATCTGTTTTCTAAGCCCTTGTCACAGTAATCAGGTTTTTTTCTTTGTTTTTCACTATATATATATATATACACACACATATTTTCAGTTATACAATGTTATATAGCCGCTCTTGTTTTCTCAATTTTCTACTCAGATGTAAAGAGACAGACATTTTTCGTAACAGAAGAGGAAAACCAAATCTGAATCTTTAATCTCTTTTAATTTACAGGCAGGTGTTCACCTATATCATAATATCTAAAATCTTTACCTGCTATTCTTTTGCTTACATTTCCACTCTGTTTCCTCTTGACATGATATAAATTAGTCTTCTCTGTCAAGTTGACTAAATAAAGGTTTTACCTCTTAAGTTTGCTGAGTCTTTCAACTTATATCAGAAGTCACGAAGTCAGTGAAACTACTTGAGCAAGCACAGTGAGTTCTTGCTTTCTTGTAGTTTAAATGGACATAGATGAAAGTTTTCTCTTGTCTCTGAAAAAAAAATTAAATAAACAGCTCAAGGAATTGTTGAGATCATTTATGACATATAAATTAAATCACCTTAGATATTCGTGTTCTTTGTACTTTCTTGGTGGAATAGTGAGTTTTGATATTACCAGTCCGGCAGTGATTCAGAAGACATCACTTTTATCTCAAAATATTAGGCTTAGTTTGTTGATTAAAGAACTTATTCTGGTCTTTCATTCCTAATTTGCTGCCCACACATTCAGTATTTCTCTTAAGTCTCACTGTATATTTCTTCCCTTTAAAAACACCTTAAAAATTAACCAGTTCTTAAACACAAGAGAATTACTATCCTCTGCAAGCCACACACTAAAAACAACGAGAGACAATACGTAAGTCTGAAACCTTATAGTATAAAAAAGAAATCTCACATAAGAAAAAGTCAATTAATTATATCTAGTAATGAAATATCTTGACCAAGATACACAAGCAAATCTTTAATCTTTGTCTAGTAGTTTTAGTCATGTTCTGATCTGTAGTCAACTGTTTATATGGTAGTCATTAATAGCCTTAGATTTTGGATTCTTTTTTTGGTTGCTTGTTTTTTCATCCACCTGTCTCCCAAAACTCAGCAATTTCTTACTTCTGTTAATTACCATCCACTTGACCTTGTTTTTCTTGACACAGTTCTGAAACACAAAGCCAGAAAGAAAGCTGCTTTAAAGATATACCTTAATTTTTTTTTTTTTTTTTTTTTTAAGAAAGAGGCCATTCTGACTGGGGCTAGCTTTCTGCTTCAGAAATTTAAGGAAAAAAAGGAAAAGATAGCAAGAAAAATAACCCTTTTACAGAATTGTACCATGCCATCCTGTTGCAAAAAATAGCGGAGAGGCAATGAGGTCCAAGACGAGATCAAGAATAAATTATTAAGGCTACCTAGGATAAATAAATGAGGATCTACAGTTAGACTGGTATCAATCACCTGAATTCTTGTGCTTAACATTCTGATTCCTTGGTACAAGGATTACAAGTGTACCAAATACCTGGGTGTACAGAAATTACTTTTCACACATGTATCAGATTAATAACTGGATCTTCACTAATCATCCTTCACTCAAATTATGCTCTTATCAAGTTACATGTATTATTATTTTATGTATTTCATGCTCCAAAAGAACATATTGAAAAAATGACAATTAGAACCAAAGAAAACTGGATATCAATTAAGAAATAACTTTTCTAATGACAGATTAAATAATTCACTGAAAATAAAAATAGAAATATACCAATTATTCCATTTTTCCCCCTTCTGAACAGGGTTTTAAAAATCAAACTGTCAGTGAAGATGTTCTGAATTTTTTAACCAGTTTTAGTCTCAAAAGTTACATATAGAACCCTTAGAAGCACATATGTATCAACTTCAGCTACAAACAGCTTATCTGAAATTTAACTAAAGCTTAAAAAAAAATAAGCCAAAGAATTGAAAACCACAAGCACAAAGCTTAATAACTTGACAAGTAATTCAGTTCTTTGAGATACCCTGTCAGACATTTGCTTTGGAGCTAGAGATACCAGATTCTCTTCTTAGAATGTGGAGAAAAAGCATACCTCTAAAATGGGTTTATTTCCTTTTCATCCCAAATTAAATGTCCAGGATGACACTTCTGCACAGAAGCCTTTTTTTTCTCAGAAGATTAAATAGAAAACCTAGACTGTTTTGCACAGTTTAAAGTATTTCTCTAAGCTCCCTAGATTTTAGGTGCATAAAGTCAGATATAAAGAATCATCTCATGTGTCTCTGATTTTCAAAGTCCTTGAGTTGCAGTAGAAAACCTGGGGGAGTTTGATCACCTGATTGCTGTATATATATAAAGATAGTGAAAGACTGCATAGAAAAATGTTAAAATGAACATGACTTTGAAATGTAATCCTTTGTTTCACTGCATTGCTCCCTAACAAATCAAAGCCTTCATACTGTATTGTCCTTTATTCCATACACTGATGACTTACAAATAAGAAAATAGCCTAAAGAACAGAAGCTTGAATCAAGATAGTTTAATGAGCAAAAGCAATACTGACATCCCTGTAGAAGACTAAAAGAAATGAAAACTATTTTCTAGAAACTCAACAAATAAGAGGAAGTTAATACAAGTGAGGGACTAGTAGTAAAGTGTTGCAGAAATTGAGGGTAACGCAGGTATATATTGCAGATTCTTCTTTTTAAAGAATGGAGAAGTTGGTAGCAGTGGGGTAAAAAATATGAAAGTCTAATGAAGTTATACCATGGAATTAAGCAGAATTATCAAGGGACCGGAATTGCCAACTCCCTGCTCTCTCATGTTCTGAGGGGTAATAAAGAATTCTCTTAACACCCTTTAGTTTAACACCCTATATCTCTGGTATTATTCCATCCAGCTGGAAAATAATATTTTAGAATGCATTATAAAATGTAACCCAGAAAGAAATGTCACACCTTTCTTTCTAACATAAGGTTCTTACGTTATGTGAAAGAGGGAGCTATGCTATATTTCTTTTAAAATATGGATGCCAATTAAAAGTTTGCATAAAAGCTTATTTTTTAAAAAAAGAATAAATTTTAATTGTGTTAATTAAACTTGTGTTCAGCTACATGACTAGGACATACTGCAGATTCAAAATCCTAAGCATATACTCACTGTCCATTTTTTATTTATTGATTTTCAAAGATATATTGATATGCAAGTGTTACTATGCTTAACGTTTAAATATGTTTTTATTATATTTTTTACCAAATATAAATCTTTTTTCCTGTATTTTGCTGGAGAGCTAGAACTTATATAAGGATATGAAGTCTGACTACTTATCTTGTCTCAGTCTCACATATGTGATTTCTTCATTTCTTTATTTCAAGCAGAAGCTCCCATTTTGAGATGAACCCTGTAGAGAAAAACAATAATAATGACAGTTCCTGCTAATAAGAATCCTTGGAAAATTTTTGTACTCAGCACCAATACTTAGTTGAAGAAAAGTGATATGCCACTGCTTGATGTAGAATATGGATTTAGGTGTTGGATTCTGACTCAGAAACGGTCCAGAAAATTTTATTTGGACATTCACATTTTACTTTCTTCTTCCTCTCCCCCTTCAACACCCCCTCCTCCCCCTGCTGACAGGTTTTGGGAGAATTTTAAAGTACTTTGATTTTCACTATGTTGAAATCACTGTAAATTGAATCAATTTAAATAATGAATTCAACATGATGCAGATACTAAATCTTTCCCCTTCTACTGATGAAATGCCTAATATCCCTACTATGAGGTGAAAAATCCTGCAATCTAATGAAACAGAAGAAGCAGGGGCAATGAATGATGCATAGTAGAGACACCAAGCATGCAACTGATTTCATAAATGCTTAATCCCCTCCCTGCAGCCCCCTAAAAAGCAAATGCTTATAATACAGGTATTTCCTGCATTTCACTGGCAATCAACCCAAAATACTTCATATTCATTACAAGAAAAAAATCTTTTACTATTATGCAGAGAGGTTTTACACAGAATGAAAGTGTATTATTCTCTCAAAATGAGCATGGCAAGAACAATTCTACTGAGCAGTTTAAAACAGAAAACGAATAATAATATTGAAGTCTGTGAGAATCCAAATCTGAAGAGGTCTATGAGGTGATATTTGGTTATGCAGTTCCTGCTTGGAGAAGATAATACAGTGTGTGGATTGTTAACTCATATTTTAAAAGCTATTGTTTTAGCATAATGGACCACAGAATATTTGTTGAGTAATTTTAAGGCAAAGCCGGGATAGAAAAGTCACAGCAATAGCTTGATAAAGGGATCTTGAGTTTACTTAAATAAATCAGAATCTGAAACCCACTTTATCATACTATTATGCAGAGATCACAACATGTCATTAGATTGTGGAAAAAAGGAAATACTATACCTGAAAGAAACACTCAGAAAGGAACAAAGGCTGAGAAAAACAACAGAGACTGTGATTTCCTCTGAGTCAAAATAAAACTTTCTTATTGCAGTTACCTTAAAGGCCAGAGATATTTAGTGCTCCTTATATCATGGTCATGAAAGTAATATTAGCATTCAGTGCCTCTTGGAGAAGAAATATATCCATATACATATTTAAACATAGATGATCTATTTGTGACGTGTGATTGATTGTGAAATTAAATTGTGATATTAAAAAGGATTTTAGTACATATTAATGGACAAGTATAAGGAGCAAGACCTCCAAAAGTAGATAGATAAAGCACCTAGTTGTCATTGTAGGTGAAAAATCAAAAATGCTGATTTTCAAAACTCATTCAACTGGTGATTGATATTCAAGGTGATGGTGAGTTTCTGAAATCTCTATCTAGTGGGCAGTGTAAGTCTTGTCTATGCGAACAAAAAAAAGAAGTTGATTTTAAACCAAACACATCTGTAACACATAATATATACATATATACAAAACACATTATACAAAATTGAACGAGGTGCTAATTTTACACCCTGTAGGCTGGATGTAAGTATTCACCTGGCATATGGATAATGTAGATTTTTTTGTCTATTGAGTAAGTAAAAGTTGTAATAACATCTTAATTTAGTCTTTCCTGGTTATCTTTAAGAATGTCCTTTTTCCAATGTTTATCTGTCTTTAAATATTTTATTTTTCTAATTGACAAAGCACCAATCCGTGCTGTTTTGTGTATGTTGCTCTCTATCACTATATGAAGCAACCTTGGTAGCCTATTTTTCTTATCAACTGTTCCCTGGAATCTTAATCCACATATATTCAAACCACCACCACACCCCCCACCCCCAAACAAATAAACAAACAGGTACAAATACTATTCACATAGCAAATAAAAAAAAATATATATATTTACTGTAAGGAATGATTCAGAACTGTGACGTATCTTGCACACAAAATTGCAGTTTTAATCTTGACCTCCCTGACAAGATTTTGTATTTGGTTGACTCTCAGGTTTTAAACTAATTTACATGGGAAGCAATTATTTTGATATCATTGGAGAATGCTACCATTGCCACCTTAGGATTTAATTACAGACTTGGGCACTACATTATAAAATGAGTCATAGAGTCATGTCACTAACGTTCAAATTGTGTTTAGACTTCTCAGTGTTGCTGTGTTTAATAATCTCCATCTCATTGTTCTCATCAGTTGCAAGCAAATGTATGACACACATCCACCAAAGAGATAGGGGTTTTGGCTCTTTTAGACTCTTAAATTGTTCAAGAGCTCAAATATATTTCAAAAGAGGTAAGACAATGTGAAGTTCTACCCAATTGTCTATTTAGAAATCTGTACTCTGTTCAGAATAATAGGAATTTTATTTGTGAAAAGTTATTCTAATACACTAGAAATACACAGACACCTAAAAGCTAACAGATAGTAACTTTAAAGATGAAATGACATTGTGGACAAAATAATAAGCTTCTCTTTGACAGAGAAATGTTCATCTATATTGCCAATGACGCACAAGGAGTTTCAAAAATATCTATAAGAGAAATTTTAACTTCCATGTCTCAATCTGTAGCTCATGATAGCTGACCCTGTGATAACACACCCTAACTTATTTATTAGTGACACTGCTTATTTATTACATGATTCATACTTTTCTTTTTTAAACAACATCAACCTTGTTGCAAATGCTTCCCAAGACAGCGCTCAGTTTGAAACCTGCAGAGTTTTGTGATTCCTTACCCTGCTGTTACCCGGCGATTCTTCTCTGAAGGATCTGGACACTGTATTTGGAAAATATGGTGCTCCTTCTCAACCATGGATGGTAATGTCAGTGTCAAGGCCCTAAATAATCCTTTAAGGGATGCCATATTTCTGAACACTGTTTTTGATCTGGGGGCAGCTGCTGCCTTGCACTGCCTTATTATCAATTACCAAAGGAAATCAGAATGTTGGGGATTATTTTAACACTGTTTTTTCCTAGCATATTATAGCCTAGTACATCATACTAGGCAG
Source organism: Machaerirhynchus nigripectus (assembly GCA_013397975.1). NCBI lineage: Eukaryota > Metazoa > Chordata > Aves > Passeriformes > Dicruridae > Machaerirhynchus > Machaerirhynchus nigripectus. The sequence continues at coordinate 99,122 of VZRQ01000300.1, read as the reverse complement.
GTGAAATTTACAAGTGTACTTCAGTAAAAGTCTCTGTGATGTACTACCAAGTTTCCCTAAAGGAGAGAATCCTTCCCACTGCAGAGGGAATCACAGCAACGTTACTCAAGGCTTCCTCCCTGCTGTGTAAATCTTGAAGTTTATCGGGTTGTTTTTCCTCTGATGTTGAAAAAAATTAACACAAACCAGTGCTCTGGTACTAGCAGCTGTGCCTTTGCTTAAAGGGTGGGGTCCGTTTACAGTCTGATGAATAATACCACTGTCAGAAAACCTAGAAAAGTCAGAGCATTCAACTCAAGCACGTGCCTGTGGTTGTGGGTATTCTGAACTGTGCGGAAGCACAGGTTAGGTTTGTGCTGGACAGCCGGCTGCCAGCACACAGATAAATTACAGGGAAAGGCTGGAAATTGTCTCCTATATGCAGTCTGGGTGAGGTCACCTTGGCTAGGAGAGAGCCTTAGGCAGAAAATCTGAACCCTGACACTTCTCACAGAATAAAACTTGTTCTGTTTTATTTACAGGGATTCTATTCCCTACAGCTGAGAAGAAAGAAATATTCCCTTCCCAGACTCAGTCACAAACCCCCATATTTTATTTAGCGAATGGACTATACGATCAATACAGAGATGTTTAAACCATATCATTATAGCAGCAGATATATAACCAATTGTCTGATTGCAAATAGCTTCCATGTTTATTATGCATGTCCAGTAAGAAAAAGACCTTGCAATTCTTTCTTAAATGGATCCATCCTTTGATTACATTCCAGATATAGCTTTTAATTTTTAAAAAAGAAAATTATTCCCCTAGTGGTCTATTGGTATGTGGTGCACAAACTTTAAGACTTGCAGTCTCAGTGGTATTATATCCCACTGAGATAAACACAGCAGCCTACTTTAGTCAAGAAAAAATGTATAGTGATTTTTTTTTCCTTTTTTTTTCAGAATAAGTTATAACTCTTCCTGACTGACAACTCCTGTTAGAAAAGAGTTCTTATAGGAATTTCATCCTGTGTGTGAAAGGTCAGAATCAGAGGTTAAGTGTTCCACAGCCAGGCTCTAGGCTTGTTGTTACAAAAGCCCAGAGGAGTAAAAACATTTTCAACTGAGGCAATAATGGGTAAAGACAAACAAAACAAAAAAGCTCTGGAGGAAAGAAAACCAACCCCATCTTCTGTGTTCTCAGAGGAAGAACAGAAAGTGAAAATAAAAAAAAAAATTCAGAGAAAGAAAATCTTTTCTCTAGAAGATTTAAATGCAAGATCCTGTATTGAACAATGTGAATAATTTATATTAAAAAATCCAACAAAACTACTAACTGTCTCTGCAATCTATTATTGGAATATATTACAATTATCCAAAAATTAAACAATAAAAAAGAGTACTTAAAAATTCAAAAAATATTAAGGTCTAGAGAAGCACAGTGAAATTATCTATACAACTTTGCCCCAAGATAATTTTATTCATTAATCATATGATTCTATGTTTTAATTGTGTTCTTGAGTGAACCTGAGGAGTGACTTTACTTGTGAGAACACTACTTATTACTCACTCCCACTTTGCATGGTCAACAGTGAGTAAAATACAGACTAAAATGACAAAGTTTGGACTCTTATGTAGAGAGATTACTACCTACTGTTAGTTGTCATATATTTTTAATTGTAGATGAAACAATATATTTATTTGTCTTTCACATGAGCACTCGGTCTCTTTTTTGTACTAAAAAAAATCGACTCCAGTGCTTGCCATTTCACATTCACACGTTCCTCACTGCTACAGTCAATTATATAAAGAGACAAGGCTGCTGTATATTGCTCCTGTGAGACCCTGAGGTAGTTTTGGACTGTGACAGGACCTGTCAAAAGATACCTTTGCATAAAAGCTGGGAACCTGCACACTTTAAAAATAACTTCTTGTTTCATAATGAAACAGAGAAAAACTAAAAGAACAACAAGAAGTTTTCTGCGTATCAGCAAGTTTGCTCACTCCTGCAGTCAGTCTCTCTGCCACCCTAAGGATGACAGTAGCACTTGTCAGAACTAAATTACTGCGAGTGTTAACAGCGTTCATGTAGCAGCCAGTCAAAGAACAAGAACCTGCCCAGTGCCTATTCCAGGATTAGTTTCATGTGTCTTGAGACAAAGTCACTTTACTCTGCATTACGACTTTATGAGACGCGTATTTTCTCACCCTCACAAATGCAAAAGGCATTATAATGGCTACTCTGAGTGCCATGTCTGTGCAGGTATGTAGGAGCAAAAAGCAGGCCATAAACACTGTAGTGTATTTATTTTCTGAATATAAGAACAGTTCCTATTCAGTATTACTCAATTTAGGACATACTTGACAGCTATTAACCTGTTCAGTAATTAACATTAGTCTTGCAAATGGAAGATAATGTAAAAGCTTCTGCTGAAATATAACAAAATTCCGATGATCCATAATTAACAAAAATTTTCAGTTTCTGATAAAAATTTCTCCTTATTATTACAGGTTATGCCTAATTGCCACAAATTAATAAAACCTGATTGCCCTGCCCAGGTCATGTAGCTGTATTTTTGACACAAGCATTTCTCCTGTGTGGTCATCTTCTTTTGTCCCCGTTTTTTCAGTAAAGATCTGAAATATTTCTGCTGTATATACTTTGCTTATATAAACTGTATATATATTTTCGACACAAAACCTGTACATATATATATAAATATACACCTAAACACATAATGCTACTTCCATTAGTGACAACTTGGTGCTGAGGAACTCTTTCTCTATATCACTGATAAAGACCAAACAAAGAAAAAAATCTAAAATTGAGAAATAATCTGTTCATATGTGAAATGAAGCATTATGTACACAATATTTTATTCTGAGACTTAATGTTGAACTGTTAAACTTTCGGCCAGTTAGGATTAGCACTTTCAGCCCAGAACAAAGACCTAAGTACCTGGCAAAGTACTCTTAAAGGCAGAAAAACTAGTAAATTAAAAGGCAGCAAAACTAGTAAATGACTAAGATGGACTGCATAAAGTGACCTCCCTATGTATTCAATTTTCTCAAAAATTTTGATATATCCCGTGTGGTTTTCCTTAGAAATATGGCTCAAACCATAGTGAAGCTATTTATCTTTCTTCATGAGCAGTCAAATCTACTTAGAATTTCTTCTCTCTATATGACTTTTGTCTTCAAAGAACAAGAAATTTTAAACATCTACCACAAGTATTCCAAATAGAAGATTTTCTTTCTGAAAAGTTAGTTCATCTCTAACACTGAAACCCCTCAAAACTGAGAAGTTAGCACTCATGGAAACAATACAGATTGCCATAAAAATATAAATTAGACCATGATTCAGCCTTTAATATCCTTACTGGGATATACTGCATTTTCTTCCTCGGAGAACACCACTTAATCATCTAAGTGATATGTTGCTTTCATATTTTCATTCCTAAACAATTAATTCAATTAAATGCTTAAATGTCTCCTAATTCCAGCCAGTTCTCACACCAGTGACACCTGGTGAAGGTGCTGAGAATTCAGAAAATACAGACGACCTGGAATTTTAAGTACCTGATGACACTGAAATATAATTCTTCCTGCGTTCTGTTTCTTTAACGGAAAATACTGGAAAAGCTTTGTTTTCCCAGTTTTTTGCTGTCAACTCTCTTCCCCTCCTACTTAAATAACTTCAGAACATACAAGGTCTCCAAAAAGAGCATCCGCCTCAAAACTCAAAGCAAATCTCTAACCCCATCAAGTCATTTTATCTGTCCTCTCCTTACTCAAGTCAGTCTTCTGTGCCCCAGCCCCAACCTTGAATATTTTGGCTACCTATTTATGCCAGTCTGCCACATGGACCCATATGAACCTCCCTCCATAACCATGGAATACAACAATACAGCTATCATGCAGAGCAATGTATCTTGCTTTCTATTTAGGGCTACTGAGGGAAGTTTCCTTATTTTATCATCCACATGCTTTTAAGTGACATTGGGACTTTCTTTTGAATAAAAAGATCATACTGCTGGAATTTTGCAGCATGAATCTTTACGTATGATATCTTGTGTCTTGAGCAAGAACACAAAAATTGAAAAAATCAAAATATATCAAATCAACTACAGACACAGAAAATGTGTGAAAATATTTTGATTTTCTTTTTAACTTGGTCTGTCAAGACTGAGTAGTCTTCAGGATCCTGAAATACTTTCAAAAAAGATAACAAAATACAAATGTACATAGATAAAGACAGTCTGTCAAATTGTTTATTTCAGAAGGAATTTCCAAAAAAAACCCCTTATGATAAAGAAATGCTGTTAGATGGAAATATTAATGTTTTATTTTTAAAATGGCTGTATTTTCTTCTTATGAGGTAACATAAACTAACCCACTTTATTAAATGGAGTGAGAAAGACAATCAAGAGAAAAGGAATCCCTTCCATTTTGCAAATGGAAGTACAGAGGTCTCTCCATTTAATAGAAATGGAGCTTGATGAATCAGTATATTTAGCGGCCTGAATTATATGCTAAAATTGAGTGAGATGGATGATATCTTCTGTGAATCTTAGGAGGAAAGCTTCTTTCTGCAGTTTCCATCAAGACACACACACAAAAAATTAGTTGGTAACATTATGGTGATGTGAAAAAAAATATATGTAAACAAGACTCTTTTCTCTGTTTTCTGTGGTGCCTTTATTCATGTTTTTTGTTTGTTTGTTTGTTTTGTTTTAACTACTCTTTTAAATACATATAAGTGTGGTCTTAAAAAGCTTTTACATAAACCAGAGAACTCTCAAATCTAAGTTCATTTTACTGCAGAGCCAGGGCTATCATCCCCTTGTCTGGTCATAAAAAGTGAAAAAATTTAGGAAATAACTTGCAGGGATTTTTTTTTTTTTTAGATAGTTAATCATACCTAAAACTTAAAGGTAAGCAAAAAGTCACAACAGTAAATTACTTTGAAATGTTTTGGAACTAGAAAAATGGGCAATGAATCATATAGTCTGACCTTTTTCAATGATTTGTGCTATAAGAAACAGCACTTAAATATATATCGAGTTATACCTCGACAAATAAAAAATGCTTTCTAAGATTTCTGAAACTATGTGAACTTTAATAATTAATAACATAAAATTAGTTCTATGAATTCTCACAATGAGAAAATCATGGTTCAGACTGGCTTTATACACAAGTTAAATATGGGTTTCACTTGAGATCTTCTCATTTTAGGGCGATTCCACTGTTATTTATAAGTATTGCTGTAATGCAGCCTTCTGGGAAGAGACTTGTAAAATGGTGCCTCAAAACCCCCACATAACAGATTCTGCAAAATGTACTGCTCCGCCCATGTCAGAAAGGCATTTTATCTTCATTTTCTATCAATTCACAAACGTAATTATTAGTTCAAATAATTTAAAAGATATCAAAATATAATAATTGTTTTTTTTATTCCGTACTTAGTACTACTATTGTGTGATAGTGCTAAGCAGTCTCAGTTCTCATCACTCCTGACAGAAGACCAGATATTTTAGTGTCAGAGAAGGTATTCACAGTTGTAGGACCTGGAGAAATGGGGTATATTTTTTAATCTTATATGGTACCATAAGGAGCACTACACTGGAGTTCTATAATATAGCTGTAGTGGCTAGTGAAGAAAGGCAGTAATGAAATATTAATATCGATCTATTTTAAAACAGGTCTAGAAGACCCACGTGACATCTGCTGAAAATCCAGGTCACTGGGTTGAACATCACCTGTGTGAAGCTGGGTATCCATTCCTGTGCATGATTTGAGTTACTTAGGTCCCTTTTCCCCATCAGTCAATTACTTGAGTAAATTCTCATCAGTTCAGCTTCAAGTGTAAGCAGAAAATGACAATATCACTTGTGAAAAACCAAAAATCATTACAGTTTCAAAAGATATTTAGACTTTAGACTTTTGCTTTCAGCTGTGTTGAGAAATCATTTTTCTCAAAAGGATAAGCTAGAAAAATTGAGGCAGAAAACGAAAAGTATTATTAATGCTTTATATAACATATTCTGAATGTCTAGAGGTTGATAAGTAGAGCAAAGTCTGCACTTATCCATAATATAATGGAATCATACTGGTATTCTGGAATAATTGGTGCATTGGGAGCTGCTGTAAAACTACATTTATTCTGGGATAAAAAGAATCACCCTTCTTAGAAATAAGGAATATTAATTGGCCTGGCAAGGTTCGAAGAGCAAAAAGGATAACAGCACAGAACACAGAGGCAATAAAGATTCCTTCCATGCAGCTTTCATCACAAAAACAAGTCAACAAACAGTTAGAGGTGCTATTGAATGTTATAAATACTGGGAAATGTGGACTTACAGCTGTCACTTAATCCTTGATGAGTCAGTATCTTCAAAGTTATGCCAATATTATTACATATTTTTATAGTGAAGTGACTAAATATGACTTCTCTTTACATTTTATCATGTGCCTGAACTCAGCACACTATGAAGCTGCATGTACAAATACATGAATTTCGGTGTCTAATCACTGTTGTAATGCTCAACCCAAGCCAGAATAACACAATCTTGTCTTTTCAGCTTGAATTACTGCTTTTACCTTGTACAAAAATGGGCAAAATAACCACTAACAAGTACACATTAAATACTTTTACATGCTGTATCATCTTGCTCAGCTACTAAATGACTATGTAAGTCTCCCAATTGAAGACACTGAGAAGGAAAAAAAAATTGCATGTTTAATTTCTCTAGCTTCTCACATTTGACCTAAGTTAACGCTGAATTGTGCATAGAGTTAATTTGTTCTGATTATTTGACAAGGAACAAAAACTAGACACAAGTTCCACCTTTGAAAGAGCCTAACGTCATTTGCAAGGAACCAGAAGGGTATGAGAGGAACGGAACCAGTTTTAAAGCACAGAATGGATCATTTGGATTTCTAGCTTACCTGCAACTATCATGCAGACTTACAAAGCCACTCACTCATCCATGTAGTGCTCAAAAGCAGAGAAATGCACCTGGTATGTAATGAGACATCCTGTCCTGTGAAAAAGAAAATAATTTTTTTCAAAACAATACAGCAAAGCCAGGGGAGAATGGGGGGGGAGGGGGGGAGGAGGGGAAATGTTCACAAGTTTCAGTGAGCAAGTGATAATACTCACCTTGCTAGTATTAATTTTGTCCCTTGTTTCAGTATGGAATTTCAGTGAATTTCTTGCTGTGTCCAAGAGAGTAAGATAGTTAATAGAATACAAATCATAAAAGATCAGAGGGAAGGTGGGAGAAATAGTACAGAAATAATTCTCAGTCACCAGCTGTAGAGGCAAACTATAAATGATGCAAGGTAGGAGAGAAAAGCATGTTCCCATTTTTGCAGTGGCAGTGTAGTCAAAATTGAAACAACCCACCTGCTGTTTGTATTTTTCTTCTAATCAGCAAAAGGACCCCGTAGCAGCTGTGCAAAACTACCAGATGCTGCACATGTGCTTTTTCTTCTCTCTAATTAATTTTGTTGACTGGCCCCTGTTTTGCCATTGACTGTTCTCAGGAAATCTGAGACCCTTAGACCAGTCACCTGTGCACTCATTTCTAACGCCATTATCATCTTCTGCCCTATATTCTCCTCCTGAATCCATGTTTCTCTGTTTCCTTCTCTTTACCTACTGCTTTAATCCTAGAGCTCTGTTATTCCATTGTATCACATTGCATTGTATAATTCAATAAAGTCTGCAGACGCTCCCACAACTGCAAGCATGGTTATTTTCTGAAGTGAAATTCAAGACATCCCAATTAAAAGCAGTTTATTTCAAATTAATTTTTTTGCTTAATATTTTTACCACCTTCTCTCAGTTATATGTATGATGTTAAACGTCTCTTCCTTGACTTGTGAGTCTTTATATGCCATTGTAATGATGCAATGAAGATGGTTTGGTTTTGCTGGTTTTTGGGTTATTTTTCTACTTTATTTTGGGGTTTTTTTCTACTTTATTATGAATGTAGGGCTTTCAAGACCTTCCCTTTAAAAACTGTCTGATTTTCCACATATATTTAAAGATCACAGTGATTATTAATGTGTCTGAATGCCTCCATAATAGATCTGAAATACTGAAGAGTATTGATCAGATGCCATTTTTACATTTCTTAACTGTAAATGAACTCAATAACTAACTAATTGCATTGCTTTTGCAGCTATATGAAACCTTTTATATTTTTAAAAATAATATTTAAAAATCCTCCATTTTTTTTTCATACTTTTAGTACAGTATACACAAATGACTAGAAAACACTGGATAGATTAGTCATAAAATATATATAGTTTATACTAAGTTTAACCTCGTTATTAATAAATCAATTCCTCCTAAAATAGCCAACAGAGGGAATGATTTCACATAAAAACCTGATTGTGAATATTCATTAAAGCAATCCCAACTCAGAAATACAACAGAGATGTTTAATATGACTTATACATGTAGGACAAATGACATTAAAAATTAAATGATAATTGCCATAGAGAAGTAAAAATGTTAGTTACTTTTTTTAAAAGAGCTGTATAATGAGTTTTGTATTGTATAGTTCCCTTCTGCAATAAAAGAGAAAAAGACCTTAAGCAATTGTCTATTAAGCACTTAAAATACTTAGTAATAAACACTTAGTAATAATCAGCAAATATATGTAAAAAATTTTGCATGTGTTGCACTAAGACTCTTTTTAATGAAAGAGAGGCAGATTTCCTGTATTTCAAAGAATGAAAAGCGGGCAAAAAACCCCCAGAAATTGGATTTACTATTATGATTGGTAAATGTTGAACTTTTATTACAATAAAGATTTAGTTGAGTGCTTACATTCAAGCACATGAGATGTCTGAAAGAATTATTGCATTTGACATTAAAAAAATGGGGAATTAGAGCCTGAATCTTCAAAAAAGAGTAGAAGATTTTGAACAGTGATAAAAAAAAATACTCCATACTAAATAATGTGCTAAATATTTCCTAGAGGCTAAACCTTTGTAAATGTTAACTGAGGTAGTATTGGAAATAAAATCCAAATATTGGATTGCCTTTTTTCAGAATCCATATACTGTTTTTCAAAACGCATGTGCCCTGCAAGTTAGTTAAATATCAAAGGGTTGAAATCAGAAACCCAGGACTCTGAATAAGACAGAAAAAAATGTCTTTTTTTTTTCCCGGTGTTCCAAGTTATCTTCCATTTTTCAAAAGCAGACATACCTTTTATAATATATGGGGCTTTTTTGCTTAGTAGAAGCAGCTTGTCACTGCTGCTGGATTTCTGTTTTTGTATGCTATGTTAGGACATAGAAAAATAGTTCCTATTTTCTCATATGCAGAGTTACTTACAAAAATCTGTCTTGTATGCCTGACTTCTTTTTCACCCAACAGTGATTTCTTCAGACCTCAGACATGTTTGCTCTTCTCTATACTATATGTGGTAGAAGAGATTGTAATGTCTTCAGTCACAGATATTTTTCTGTTCCAGATCTAGAGCCAAACTCTACTGCATATGGAAGTTCATGCAAACGATTATTAAAATGTTGTGGTCCCTGTGGAGACCAAGGATTAGATTCAGCTATCAAAATCATACAAAGGAACACCAAAAATACCCTTGTGGTGTTGGCGGAGATGGCACAGAACTAAAGGAAGTCTGCAATATTGACCCACCAGTAACATGTCAAAGGCATGTTAATAGGTAGAGACATGATCCTTCTGTTTTAGGGGGATATTTTAGGAGGCATGGATGCAAGCCACTCTCTCCCAGGAAAAAAAAAATCCTGTCTTTTTTTTTTTTCCCATGCCTTTCATTTTAATGCTATTTGATAAGACCCATAGTAGAAAGGGTGGTAAGTCTTTATGGCCACACATTGATGATTCATATTTATACACTATCTCTTAAATTGCTGCTTACTCTACATTCTGAGAGTGGCCAAAGTTTTCTTGCTTCTGACAATCGATGCAGCTCTGGTGGATGGAAACTGGAGCACTCACTGAATCATAGAATCAATGACAGAACGCTCTAGGTGAGGCAAGCACATTGAAACTCAAAGGATTTATAAAAAAAGTATCTTGGGCTACGTAGAAGAGTGTCACTCCTGCTCCTGAGAAACAACAAAAACACACAGAATAGCATTCAAAGGCTTCAGCAATCTGGATTTCGTTCTGTGTCAAGCACTGCCTAAAAAAAAAATAAAATTATTGTCACCACAATGAACTAATTCCTTCCCAAAGACATGTACTTGCAGAATTAATCCAAGTGATGTCTGCAAATAGCATACTTATTTTGTCCAGATAATCAAACCCAACAGGAAGAATCTCATTATCCCATTTTTTTCCAGGAAGATAAGCGTTACCTATTAAATCAAACACAGTATAACACCTTCGTTTCAGAAGTTCAGCTCCCACAAAAACTTTTCAAAGTTTCAAAAGATTTTTTTACTAATGTGATAAATTTAATTCAATATTTGTAGAACTGGCATATTCTTTAAGTTCTGGATAAATATGCAGGGCCAAATTGTGGAAGCTTTGCACATGCTGAGCAGCAATTAACTCAAATAATTAGTTATTTTTCTTCTATTGATGTTATCTTCAAAACAAAATATTATTGAGTATGATTACGGTATTGAACTCTGCTGGAAGTAACTGTCAGCTTGTATTCTTAATTTATGCTAGGTTTAATACTTTGCAGCATTCTATATTTTTCCAGCATTAACTGAAATGTTACTGACACAGAATAGTGGATGACTGAAATTATTTATTGGCACACCTTTTGTACTTACTTCCTTAATGTCTCAGACTCTATATTAGTTTGTCAGGAGAAAATGGAATCCTTCAGAGTGTATTTATTTAAAGAAAAATCATGTGGTACCTAATACCCACCTAAAAAGAGAGAGCAACAGGAGAGCTCTTTAATTAAATTCTAGAGTACAACTGTATGTGATTCTGGTGGTAGAAAAAGTCCTTTATCTAAAGAAACTATGGTTTTCAGAAAAGAATGAGAAATATTTTAATTTTGATAGTATAAATTGATCCATGGGATAAAAATTCTTTTTCTAGTGATTGCTTTATCACTTTGAAAATATGATTTCTAAAAATGTTCAGAACTGCTTTCTGTGCATGGCAAAGATAAATTGTTTATTCATTTGCTTTAAAAAGAAACTCTAAAATTTGAAGTCTATGCAATCAATCTAGTTTCAAGAGAAACACAACCCTGTAGAAAACCAGCACATAAATGAAAGGGATATTTTCTATTTGTTTTCAAATTCCATCTCTTTCTGTTAAGTATGACGTCTATACGAGAATATTTTCCCCACTATTTTCTCCCTTAATAGAAGAAATTAAAATTGAAAAATCAGCAATATACTTTAAACTAAATTTGCAATGAGTATTCCCCTTTCTCCAAGTACTTTTGTTGATTAATTCAGTTAGAATCACAGAATTATAGAATCATTAAGGTTGGAACAGACCTTTAAGATCGTGGAGTCCAACAACTGCTACAATTGTCTGCACTTGTTATTCAAAGAGCATAGGCAGTGTCTGTACCAAACACAGTGAATAAAGACAGCACAGTGCCATACACACTGTGTGTGTATCCCAGTATCCAGTCCGCTGCTTGCCATGTTCACGCTTCCACAGTCTCTCTTAAGGTATATGCAATCTGATTGGTGTGTCTGTGGGGAGTCATCAGCATCTCTCTTTGCCTGAAAGGAGCATAACGATGTCAGCCATTTCCTTTTCTATCTTCTAGGATTCCCCTTTGCTTGGTTTACATAGCTTTGATAAAATTTAAACCTCGTTCTTGGTCTGTAAGCTACATGCAATTTTACAGTACCATGTGGTGCATTTTATGTGTGTCAGAGCCTTGTCTGTTGTTGTCTAATGGCAAAATCTAGTTCAGATCCTGGGCTGCATTTCTTTAACCTATCAGGAATGTGTTTCTTACAACTGTGGGATGTCCAGTGTCAGCCTTGTCCCTGTTTCCCATCATCCCGTGCCTGTGTTCCTTCCTCCACATCGTGTGTCCCCAGTTCCTGAGGCTTCTGCTAGGAGTCCAGGACTGTATTTCCCTGCACAACATCAACACCTCAGTCATAAGTAGCCTTTCTATAAAAAGAGAAAATTCTGACTGCTACTATTTGTGTTCCTACTGTAAGCCTAACATATAAGCAAATGTAGAAATAAGCAAAAGTAGACTAACTCAGACACAGTCACGAGAAAGAAAAAATTGTATTGTTTTAGAAAAAGAAAAGAATTAGAAAAAATATTGTCACAGCTAACGTAAGTAAAGCTGCAGACATTCACAACAGGTTCAGACAAGACAAGAGTGACTAGCCTCTGTTCTGAGGGAGCACCTGCAAACTCAGGTGGTCGTTCCTAGCAATGGCAATACAGTATTACTGGGCTAGAAGCCTTCGGTACCCTTCAGTTTGCCTCTACTTAGCAGAGGATGCATCTAGTGTCCCTCTATGGGCTTGTGATTAGGGAACTTTGCAGCTTCCATTTCTTGCACTACCAAATTATAATAAATAATTCCATTTTTAAAATAACTGGAATATATCCTGTAACTCAGCAGTCCTTTATCCTAGGTGCAGCTGTATAGGGTACAGTGAGTTATTCCAGCAACACAGAATACAAAGACTTCTGTTTAGCTGCAGGGACTTGAGGATCTTCTTACCCCTGTCAACCCAGACAGCCTTTTTTATTTGTCTTCAGTGATGACAGGTGGTTCATGTCCCTTCCCTAGAGGTAAAAGGAATTGCTTCATCCGTATCCTCTAAGACATCTCTAAACAGACAACCACTGGATATATTTAGAGCACATTACATTTTTCTTACTACTACCAGCTTTGACCAAGAGGGTTGGAGTATCTGATTATGCACAGCAATGATAAATATACATAGGCAAGCATTATTGCTTCCTCGCTACTTTAGATATATATGAGTACCTGAACTTTTAATGTACTTACACACCGGCTGCAATTTTTTTGACCTTAAACAGGGATCTGCAAAGTAGCAGTTAAGCAAATATTCTCTAGTTTTTTCCTTTAAAATATTAGAGCCATACTTGTTTCTGAATATGTAATTATTCATTATAAAACAAGATGTACATCCTGCATTCTGAAAAGCACAAAAGAAACTTTTATTTTTAAGAAATATGTTCTTTATTCATAGCGCTAAACTAGGAAAATTATTAGACATTGTGATTACACAGTAGGAGGTGTAGGATACTTGGCAGTAGTACTAAGTAGTATTAAATATGCATATAAATCCCCTTTTATCTCATACCTGAGATGCTGTGTACAGAGGTTTTCTTCCAGAATACCTCGTATTTCTCCCATGAGAGTAGAAGAAGCTTTAATTTTTTAAAATTCTTTTCTTCTCTTTTTTTTTTCTGAAGGAAAAGATTCCTGACCCAAAGGTAGATAATTGGATTTAGATGTCTTAATATCAGAAAAAAAGAGTTAGATTCAATTAACTTGAAATAAACTTCCCATGACATTTAAGCTATCCTCGGATAGCCCTCCTTGCTTTCGGCTCTACACAAGACTCTTTCCATTTCACACTGATAATTTTAAGAAGGAGAACTGATATGGCAGGTTACATCAACTAGTGTAGTGACTGCATATTTATTTTACAGTTACAGGTGTGAGCCACCTTCAATAACAGTGCTTTGAGGCCAACAACAATGCTTTAGAATTGTATATATTGCATAAAATATAATCTTATTTGTAATTATAGGTCTTTTGCTCAGAGTGACTACTGGAATTGGCTAGTTGTGATCAAATTATGAAAAATCTGTGTAACAGAGAAGCTATTAGATTACCAATAAGGTTAAATATTTAGTTTCAGAAATAAAACCTTCTGTTTCTTTTCTAGTGTTAGATAAGTCTCACAGTAAATAAATTATGTAGATAAAAAGAAAATTTCAGAGAAAATAGAAATACGGGTATTGGATCAAGAGGTCCAGTACATTTGAAAAGGAAAAAAACAACGTTTATGTGGAAGGAGACCAATTAGAGCAACAAAACAGGGACATTAAACACTGAGAAGTACCAAGAACCAGACTGCAGGCATAAATTGTAATAACATTTTATGTAACATAAACAAAGTAGTGGCAAGTTGTTGGAAAACTACAAAAAAATTACACCTGTTGCTATTCTCATCTGATAAAAGGGAATATTGATTATGACTTTTCTATAAATGTATTCACACACTAGTTAAAAATGTCTGAAATAAACCTAATCCCACAATATTGGCAGTTTCTGTCTTTTAGCTATACCTATTCTCACAAGAAACAGCACAACCAGAATGCATGTTATGTTTAGAACTGGACCATACAGGTGTGGTCATATGCTAATAATTTAGATACACAAAGTAATTGTGTTGTAATTTATGTTTGTTTATCTTGTACCCCTTTGCTTGGGGCCTATAAATTTATAAGCTTGTAAACATAAAGAAATAGTTATGGTACCTGTCTAATTAAAACCAAAACAATTTAAAAAGCAAGAAAGGACTTAACGGAGGAAAAAAACCCCACATATCATGTTTGCTTATTAGTGTTTTTAGTTTAGTGATTACATAAAAAAACGTTCATTTTCTCGAGCTGTCCACTTCTAAGTTAAGTTTTGATGATTTACTGTAAAAGCTGCATAGAGGTAGGCCCTCAGAGGTGACTGAAGGTACATATAATACATACATTAATTATGAATACTTTAAATTTATCCTAGAGCTTTTTATACCAGCTCTAGAACATGGCCTCAGTAGGAAGCCCAGAGAGATTTTTGTCAGGAGAAAAGCAAGCAACCAACTAAGGCTGGCATCATCTGCCGAGCAGAGGCAGTACATTGATGGTAGTGTGATTGTCCTGGTTTTGACTGGGACAGAGTTCATATTCTTAGTAGCTGCTTCAGTGCTTTTTTAATTCAGCAAGAGAACAGTGTTGATAATACCCTGATGTTTTGGCTGTTTCTAAGCCAAAACAGCCCTTAGCCAAGGGCCTTTCCATGTCTCATGCTCTGCTAGTGAGGAGCAGCACAAAAAGCTGGGAGGAACGTAACCAGGACAGGTGACCAGAACTGGAGCAAGAGACATTCCATATCATAGGTCATCATGCCCAGTATATATCCTGGGGGACTTTCATGGAAGGGGGCTGTTGGGAGTTATGGGATTTGTCTTCCCAAGTAACTGTTATGCATGATGAAACCCAACTTTCCTGGAGATGGCAGAACACCTTTGAGTGCACGGATTTTGCTTTTAATATTAAACTGTCTCTTATCTCAGCACAAAAGTTCTCCCATTTTTATGCTTTCAGTTCTTTTCCCCATCCTACCAGAAGGGAGGGATTGAGTAGCTTGTGGGGTGTTCAGTTGCCAGCTGGTGTTAAACAATAGATATGAGGAAAAAAAACTGTAAGTATGGGTAAATTGAGCTGAGAAAGTTCTTGAAAATGGGAGACCTTACTATAGTGAAAAACTTAGATTTTCCAGAATAGAATGCTAGCTGGTCTAAAGAGCATAATAATGAAATTTCTTGCTCTAAGTGATATGATTTTCTAAGCAGATAACAAAATGCATTGCAAAAAACCTTTCGTAGTAGCATCTTAAATCTGGGGAACTGAGAACTAAAGCTAATTCAAGGCTATGTCTCTATTGGTAAATAAATGGGCCAGGAACATTTTTGCTGGTTTTAGGGCCAAACAACATATACAACTCCCCTTCCATGTCCTTTCCCATGCCCCAGGCACCCCCATCTGTGTGATTCCCCTTAAGGCTGCCCATTAACAACAGTCCCTTTCATATACTGTTCCTTGAACTATGCCCTGAGTTGTCTGATTGTTAAAAATAACATTTGGAGGAAAAAAAAATAAAAAAAGATAAATTCCTAGATTCACTGAAGTTACAATTTTGCCACCAAGTGCGTTAGTACTTCAGTTTGTGTTCCTGTGATTGAGTAATTTCCAGAATGACAGTCGAAGCCAAGGAGTTTATTTCCTCACTAAAATGGTGAAGGTGTTTCCAACAAAGCTCTCGGTGTCTGCGATCTGTGTCGTTAGCGCATCGAATACTGTCTCTACAGCTGTAAGCACGGACACAAGGCAAAATTTATATAGAGACCAAAGAGAGAGAGAATCAGCTTTATGGTTTAAGGTTTTATGTTGCAATATATGAAGTAAGCAATTACCTGTGAGAAACATGATACAGCTAGAGTAATTCATTTCAAGAAAACTGTGCCTTTCTGAAAAATAATGTGAGAAGGTATCAGCTTGAAGAGCTGGCGCACAGAAGGATAATCTGATCCCTTTATAGCCGGAATTGTTTAGTGAACAGAGACCGAAGTCACATGTCTTCAAGTGACATTCTAAGCACAGATTCTCCTAAAATGAAGGTTTCTAGGTTTAACAAGATGATTACTTTAAGTAAGTAATTAAAAAGCAAACTTAAAATACAAAATTTAAATACAAAATTTAAGCCCAGAAATAGTTGCAAATATCAATTATCGAACCAATTTTTGATGCTTATTCATAAGATAAGGTTTGTAGACAGTCATGAAATATTTTTCCTTGCAGTAATCTCAGGACATAAGCCACTAGCTATGCAGCCTCATTTATCTACCTGGGAACCAAATTATTCCTTAGTTAAAATGGACAGGACTAAAATTATCCTTTAATTACATCACCAGATCCTGTTACATTGTATCCAGTGTGACATCACATGGTAAACAGTACAGCTTCGGCCAGCACTGCCTTTCGTGGTGCCTGGCAGCTTATAACTCCAGTAGCATTCCGTCCTTGATGATGTAGGCGTCATCGCTTTGCAATGTGGTCTTTTCAACAAAATACCCAGTGCCTTAGACATGCACAATTTTCTATAAATTGGCTTTGATTAGGTGATGAAGGCAGAGTTCAGATAATGTGTCTTGTCTGCTGAAGACTGCAGATTCACTTTTAATAAAATTCTGCTGATAAGAATAGAACAGCCTTTTACTCAGGATGGAGTAATTAGAAATGAAGACTGTTTGGAATAGCAGCTTAGTTTTGCCTAAAAGAAAAAACGCTTCTAAGAACAAGACATACAGATTAAAGTCTTCAGTTATATGGCCACTTTATAGACTCATAAAATGAGAATCACCTTGGAAGGAAAATCAACTTTATTTTAATTAATATTGGGGGGAATGGGTTTTAAGTAGTTGAAGAAAGATAAGAATATTTGTCATCTTCATCCTTAGGTAATCAGAAAACTGTATGTTCTACATTTGACTGAATATGGACATTTATGCAATAGGTAAAGCAGGGCTACTTCTCTGGAATCACTATTAAGGAGGCACTTATCCCAATTTCCTCAGTTTTAAGTGAATAGGGAAAACCAAAATGGTTTAATTCTGCATTTCCTTTCTTGCAAGAGCGTCATATTTTTCCTCCTACCCAGACATTTCTTTTGCATTGCATTCCTTGCCTCTGTACCAAGATTCTTTTTCTGCACATGTTTCTTACATTGGCTCATAGATTAAGGCAGTGTCTTTCATAAGAAACCGCAGCTATCTTGAGTTTGGAGGCCAGGCTTTAGAAAAGCTTTAGGGCAGACCTTAAAAATAAATTTAGAAAAAATATCCTGATGAAAGTAATTTAAGCATGCTGGGAACTTGACTATCAATTATGCCTAAGCATTTTAATAACATTTCACACTGCTTGTGATTGCACACACAAGATGAAAGATGAGCTGGCTGTTGAGAGCAGGTAAATAAACTGGAAATGTAAATCATTCAGGTAATTAAAATTCTGACTTACAGAAGCACTCTGCACTATGATAGAGGCTCTTCTGCCATGAGACTTAACATTTGTGAAAAGGTCAGTTTTCTACTTTCTGAAGCACTTAAAGTGCTTTTATTTTGATAATGATTGTACATGTCAGCCATAATACACTTGGTCTTCTGTGCTTTTCTGTCCCTAAATGGTACAGATAACACTTGAGGATTTATTCACCTTCTTGAAAAATGTCTAGTGCCATTGGTACATGGATATAAAAGGTAATTGAACTGGGCTGGGGTTTAAAACATAAGACTTAAGGAAAACCTGTGCCTTCTGGATTAGCAGCTGAATGTGATGGAAAATTTGGTAGGGCACATCAAGTAGCACTGGACTTCTGAAAGCTGCTGATAAATACTTCTGTTAAACCATTAATTACATAGTTCAGAAATAACTCAAAATATGAATTATTAGCATTAGTTGTCCCTTGTCCATCTTCTTTTAGGCATATCTGAAGAGCTAACCTCATAATTTTTATAACAAAATAATATTTTTTTCCTCAAACAATTTTCTTAATGTGGATGAAAATAGTGTTTGATTGAAACCTGCTTAAATTTCAAATTATACTTCTTCTTATTATATTACTTAGCCTCAAATAAAAAAGAAATATCTTTGTTTCTGTTGCCTGGTTATTCAAAATGAGAATTATGTGCTTCAGCACCATCTCACCGACAATTTAGAAAGCTTTTTTTATATTGTCTTTATCTGTATTGCTGAAGCTTGGAACCAAATTTGACTAAAAACCTTTAGGTAGCAAGTGTTCATTGCACCTTTGCTGAGAGATTTGATGATTGTTTTCTCCGTAGTTCTACATTCTTAGTTTTATGAAGGTTCTCTGGCTTTTATTTATGTCCTAACTCCTCATATGGCATTTTCTTATCCTGGAATATTTACCTTTGAGATCTCAGATTCAGCTTTTGTCTTATGTAGAAATCAGTCTTGAACAAATGATGGATGGTATATTTTCAATTGCATTTAAATTATTATCACTCTTTCTTATAAAGTTTCCCCAAAACCTATAGGTTTTGTTTGATAAAAAAAGTCTTTTTTTTTTAATCCATTAAAATTATTTTCCATTACACTATTTTATGCCAGCATGAGAATCCATTCCTTCCATTCATATCCCTTCTGGTGAAAACTTTCCTTTAACTTTCTTTTCCCAAGTAAATAAGTTCTCATTTCGTTCTTATTCTTCTACTACGTGTTTTTATTCTACTTAAACAGAGAGAAGGTCACTACTGAGCCTCTGCCTTTCTGTTGATTCATAGTCCAGTTTTCTCTTGTGAATATCTACATCAGGACTGTACTTCTGGGAGGGATTTTGTTGATCTCAAACATTCATAGTCAAGCTATACAAAATGAGGCTATTCCAGGAAATATGCTTCTCTGCATAGCCATAAAAAAAAATCCTTTCCTATTTGCTGGATTTTCTCTTTGTTGGCTAACAAGTTCAGATGATAATATGCCTTCCTAGGGGAACTCCCTAGTCACTCACACAAGTGTGAAGCTGATAGCCCTCACCAGGAACAGTTTCTTGCAAAGAGGAAAGGCATAGATTAAGCACATCAGCTCACACAGATACTTTACTGATTTTCAGGTTAACTTAAGGCTTACTTTTGGTATCATCTTAGATAACCAAATGCTCAGACATAATAATTTCTACCCACTTAGGAAGCGGTATAAATACAGCACTATGAATTGGTGAGTGCAAGAAAATGCACTAGATATCACATCTTTACCCTTGAATGCTCTGTGCTACTTATTAGGAGACTCTCTTGAGTGCTCTTTCCATGGCTGATTTTGTTTGCATTAGGGAACCTCACCCTGCTGTTCTCAATTACAGTCCAGTTGAAGACTGCGGCCAGTAAACCTGAACTACTCGTGGAACAAAAATAAGAACTAAAAGCTAACTTTGGAAAATTTGGAGAACATATTTATTGTGACAAAATTTCCTTCTGTTTCACATGCCCTGACTTCTGCAATCTCTTTCCAAGACTCTTCATGAACAAACTCTCTTGCTTCTTTCTAACTGTGTCTTCTGTCTTTCATTTTCAAGTTGCATGAAGTAATTTTGCATAACACTAACGCTGATTGGAATGCTCTAGGCGATCAGGATTTTAAAAACACACATTTGTATTAACTGCAAAGGAGAGAAAAGCTAACAACCCACATTAACATGTTTGTTCTCCTTCTAGCTGAACTGATGAGGTGGTAATGTAGCCTAAACGTCTTTCTCTTCATGAGTTTTGTTCTGAGTGTGACTTCTTTCTTCAGTAAGGATGTAAAAAAAAAAATAGATCAAGAAAGGTAACAGCAAATTCTGTATTGTAGTTCCACTCAAAATATCATAGCAGTATTTTAATATTTAAAAAGCTATTTACTCTAATAGCTAAACACACTCAATTTTCAGGAAGCTACGGTAAAAAAAGAATATCCATTGATAGAGTGGCAATTTGCCCCATTCATACCACAATCATGAAACAGGAATGGCTCTTCCATTGCTGACGCATGCTAATTCTTGCAATTATGGAGGTTTGGAAGACATTTAATCCAGTCCACAAAATACTCTTTTCAAAAGTTCCTATTCCATATGGCCTAGTGTCCATTTAGGATTTACGGTGGTGTTCAGTGATCTAATCAGGCATACCCCTTTGTGTCCTGTCCAGAGCTATATTAGAAATGAAAAAGGGTAGTGTTTGACTGCATAATTTCTGTGTGATTTTTCTTTTATCCTTGAATTAAAAAAAAAAAGAAAGAAAAGAAAAAAGAAAAAAGAAAAAAGAAAGAGAGACGTTTATAAGTAAGGCACTTGCTGAGAACTCCTTGTTTTGTTCTATGGTACATCTTTATATTTAATATCTCTGAACCTGCATTTTTCTTAGGTTTGGGTTTTATTTTTGCTTTTGCTTTCTAATATAGGAAAAAAAAAGAAAGGATTAAACCTCTGTATTTTAATTCTGACTTGAATTAAGAGGCTGATTGGTTTGGAGCTCTTAGCTTTTTTTCTGAATGTTTTAAAAGCTCAAAGGAAAACACTTGTTTTGCCCAGTTTGGCAGTCTTCATTTGAATAAATTGTGCATAAATTAGGATGTGCATTTTTAAAATATGCATTTCATCTGTGCAGGCTATGCATCTGCTGAGCTCCTGTTTGCCATTGCAGGTGAGCACCATCATTCCTCAAGCACATCTAACAAAGTATCTTTCCTGGGCACACTCTGACAACTAGTGGAAGGCGTCCTGGGCCATGGTAGGGCATGTTGGAACTAAATTATATTTCAGGTCTCTTACAATCCAAACCATTCTGTGAGTCTATGATCCCAAATAGCACAAGCCCATCTTTAGGTAAGTAATTGAGCTGTTGATGTCCATGTGTAATTGGATCTTCAACCCCAAATTCAGACACCTACCTGTCTACAGACACATACCTGATCTTGATATTATTTCTAATCTATGACTCCACATAAAAACCTGTATTTTTTAGGTGTCGCAAACTTTTATTGAATCTTTGCTGGATGTAATTACATGTCATTCAGTGGAAACAAATGGAATAATGTCTGCGAGGAAATACAGCAGAAAACTGAGCAATTGCTTGGATATCTTGAAAAAACCAGAAAACCTGGTTCAACCCCTCCTGTAGTGGTTTAAGTCCAGCTGGCAACTAAGCTCCATGCAGCTGCTCACTCACTGATCCACCTATGGGATTGGGTGGAGATTCTGAAGACTAAAATATATTTTGTTATCTGTATTATCAACACTGTTCCCAGCACAAATCCAAAGCACAGCCCCATACTAGACATTGTGAAGAAAATGAACTCTATCCCAGCCAAACCCAGCACACCCCTGTATGTGCAACTGGAATTAAATGGTCATACTCCTTTGAAGAGCATACGTTTTATATAGCAAAAGACAAACCCTGTGTTGAAATGTGATCCAGCCACCACAGGTTTCCTCAGTAAGAGCAAAAAGTTGCAGTCAAAAGCAGATCATTTTGCAAAGCTAAACAGGCTTTAGGGTTTCTCTCTCCTGTGACAGCAGAAGCATGACTTTAAATTCATCAACAGTCCCCCAAGGCTAAGCGTTAATACTCCTAATGCCTTAAATTCCCTTATTTCATGTCATTGGTCACTTCATATCTGTAGTGTTCTTCCTAAAAATAATGATGAAAAATATTTTATTATGTATCCTTCTTCCATTATGCTGAAATTCATATGCTTTGTTTAAGAGATAATTTAACAATCCTTGACTTTTATGTATGTTATCAGATTAACAGTTGATGCCTTGTACTAAGTCAAATGGTGAACACCCTGTTTTATTTTTAAGAGGAATAGTCATTGTACACAACTAAATAGACTTTCCTGTAAACATTAAATAGACAAAAAAAATAGACTCTATAAACATTAAACATAACATACACTTGCTCTAGACAACTCCTCTTCTAGAAAAAGGAAAATAAAGAGCACTTACTACTGAGCAATTCATTTACTTACTAGTTTATGTGAAATATGTATTTGTGAACTGCCGTGTCTTCAGATCCTTCTGTGGTAAACACACAGTTTAATAAACTTGGTGTAGTGTGAAGAGGTTTGGGGGTGTTTTCAGTTTTATGGGATATATTTAAGGCAGCATGCTTCAGGAAGTGGTGCAGTTTCTCAGATGTATTTGCTTCATGTCTTTAAAGTGATAAGTCAGCAATAAAATTGCATGTCCCTACATTATCTTTTCTTTTCTTTTGTTGTTTAACTGATATACAGACCACTGCAGACACAGCTGGGCATTAAATTCCAAACTGTAGAGATGTATGCCAGGATTAAACCTTAATATTATTAAAAATAGTGTGACTGTGGACATGCAATTATCTGGAATTTTTTATGAAAATAGCAGAGTATGTCAGGTGTGGTCATAGTCTGCTATTACTAATCTGCTGTGAGTAGTGTCCGGACTGGTCATAGCCTTTTGCATGAGAGAAGACCAGACTGGTTCCACTGTCTCTTGTCCCCAGTTCCTACTGTTTAAACATGGAAAACCAGATGGCCAGCAGAAGGATAGGCAAGAGCCAAGTATGCAGTCTTGCATGCAAAAGGAACTGAAGAAGTGAAAGATGACAGCAGCTAATGATGAGAAAGAGGGAGGTTAAACCAAGTACCAGTCTGCACTGACAAGAGACAATAAAGAACGGAAGGACAACTGAAGACACAACTGAAGGGGTGCAGAAGGGTAAAGCTGGTGTAAGCAGTAGTGAAAAGGAAGAGAATGCAGTATCAGCATCATGTCATACCTGTTGTTGTTAGAACATATCCATACTCATTCACAGCCGGAAAGGAAAACACTAAGTTCTAGAGCAGGCACATGAAACATGTATTCAACTGTTTAACTGAATTGAAGCCTTTGAGAAAGGAGGATGCAATAAAAAGGAGAAAGTTCCCCAGCTTCTCTAAACCAGAATAGTTTTGCTGAAGACAAAGGAACCATATTAGTCCAGCTTCAGAGAGGAGTTAAAATGTTAAATGATAAAGCTGAGGATTTGGAATTATAAACAATGTGTTTTCAGAGATATATTAGTGCCAAAAGCCATGCATAGTCATAACCATAATGAGTATCTGTGGGTAATTTAAATGAAAAAATTACATAAAAATACAAAACTTAATGATTTCTTAATGTAAAAGTGTCAAAGAGAAAAATTCGAAAAAAGGAAGCACATGCTAATGATTACATAAATTATCCTAGTTAGCAGTTAGTTTTGGAATGAATGCATATTCTATGTGATATTTAGTGTTGCAACACAGTTTGTTCAATCAAGTTACTTTCTAATTTTCAAATTTTGAAACGTAATATGTAATTATGTTCTACTTAATATCTTCTATTTAGCAGTTGCTTTAACTAAGGCCAGATGGACTGCAATTATTTGATTTCAAATGGGAACATTTAGCACTTTCAAAATTAAACTGGTTATTCTAATTCTTCATGAAAGTGATAAAAATAGAGATGGGGGTTGAACCACACAAAAGTCTGAGACAAGCCACAGAACACTTAAAAAGGAAAAGGAGGTCTTTTCACAGTTGCTCTCTGAAGAGCTGGAATCTTAAGGGGAAAATAAAAGGTTTTCTACTGTGGTAGAAGATAAATAAACAGAAGAAGAATAAACACCAGAATAACTTTTTTCCCCCCTCTAATAGGAAACATCTGTACTGCTTGCTATTTTTTGTAAAATGTAATAAATGAAACAGAAAATACAAGTGCTAGAATGAATCAGGCCCCTGCTTGTGCAGTGTTTAAGATGCATATCATCTCTGCAGAGGAGGTGACCTAGAAGTCCTTTTACATCTTTGATTTCCCTGGTAGTGCATCTCTGCTAATGAAACTAATTTAGGAAAAGAAATGGATGTGTGAGAAAATGGAGAAGCTAAAAAGAAGTGGCCTATATGCCTCTCACATTTGCCACTGTATATACAGGTGAGTCTGATTGTTATCTACCTTTAGACAGTGCTTAATCTAGCAATGGCTACCTTTTTCTTTTTTTCCAGTTATCTTGTTCTTGTTTCATTTTGTCATTCCAGTCTCCTATAAATGTTTGGTTCATCGTGGTAGATCTAGATGGGTGTTTGAGAAATAGAAGTCACTATGTCATCCTACTGAAGTGAGACCGCATGTAGAAAAGGATGAAAAGTTCATAAATAGAGAAAAAAAAAGGAAAAAAGAGAAATGGCTTTTCAGGAAGGAAGGTCATGTAAGACCTGTAAATCTTACTGCTCTTTTCCCTGGTTTATTTATACATATTGTAGTAAAAATCCCACCAGACATAAGCTTTAAAATTTAGTTTTTAAAAATTAAATTAAAATTTATCAAAATCGTTGCAGGTGGCAGAAGTTCACACACTAGTAGCATTCCTTGTTCCTCAGTCTGAAAAAGGCAAAAAAAGCCAAATATTCCACCACCTGAATGAGCATGTCAACTTTTGACAATAATCTGTATGTATGTCTACCCATCTCTATGGGAATATTAAAATTACATTTCCAAATGGTTAATTGTAGGTAGTTTTTTGTCTAATAAAAAGAACATTATGTTTCATATTTTGAAGCAGATACTGCTCAAGTCTGAATATTTGACTTCATGCTATGAAGAATTACATCTGGTTAATTTGGAAGCACTAAATATTTGGGATTGAGGAGTAGGGGTTCTGGTTGTTGAAACAAACCTTGTCAATGTATTTCATCTTAGTGTTTTACTTGGAACTTTCTTTAGCTTCATATTTAGCAAAAATCCCTAAAGACATAACAGATTTATATTATTTATAGACAGATTCAGTCACTATATCAGAGTTTCTTTTCCTCTTGGCTTTTAACATTTTTTAACACTAATACAGTATTCTTCAGATATTTGTCTTCTTTCTAAGATTTCCTGATGAAAAAATTATTATACTTGAACCAATTAGACAGACTTTGTTTTGCTTAACCTTCAAAAGGCAATGCTTTATATTTACTCTATGATGGGGCTTCCTATTTAATCTATGGTAAATATGATTAAATATCAATTAAGGTGATGGTAAGGCCTAAGTAAGGCAATTTGATTCTAGGTTTTAATTGCTTTACTCCTACTCCATACCAAACACAACAATAAAAACTTAATTATTTTCAGCACTCACTTCACATCATCCCTGTTCCATGACATATCTTGAACTCATTACCCATATAACTATTTTTTCATAACCTATATAATTTCAAACGAGTGAAGCTGCCTGAATAAGGAAGACTTCCCTAAATCAAGCTCTGGATTTTTCAGCAAGCTGTAATGGTATTTCAACATGCCTGAAAAAACCCCAACCAACCAACCAACCAAACCCCCCCCAAAAAACAAAAACAACAGAAAGCAAAATCCAATAAAAACAAACAAACAAACAACCCCCACAAGAACACCAAAAAACAAAAAAAAACCCTAAACAGAATTATGAATAAAGGTGACCCAGATTTGAAAGTTATTTGTGAATTTATTACTCAATAATGGCTCGTACTGATAGATGCATTCAGATTTTTAACTCTGGTAAGAAATGCAAATTTTCCTTAAATATTATTTAGTGTGACTTCCTTTTTTTGTGATTACGCAGCCTCATATGGGTGAGAACAAGAATAATTTCTTAACGCTGTTAAAAATGCAGTGCAAGATATTAATGCACAGCTTGTTCACAATGTTAGCTCAAAACCATTATTTTGATATAAAGTTCTGAGGTTCTGAATTTCTGTCCTACAGAACTAACTGCATTCATTCACTTTAAAGTCAGCCTGTGAGAACCAGCAAAAACTTGATTATCTAAATTTAAGAAGTCTGTGTTTAAGGAAACATGAATCTTTTCCTTGAGGAGTTGCCTGGCCAAGCGGGAAGATTTTAAGGTACTTGATTTTATGTTAACAAGTGATTAGAAAAAACACTTAGCATAGGAATCATTCAAAGGCTCCTAAAGGGGCATTGGCCATCCCTCTTCACAAAGATGAGCCACTTCACAGCTGCAAAGGCAAAACCCAGGGGGATGATGTGGACCATATAAACAGTGACCCAGTCACTTCAGAGTATTATTTTTAGAGTCTCACCAACAAGTGTGAGCTCATTAGAGGTGGCATGCATGTGTGTCCAGTTTTATGATACCTCCTTGAGAGAGGGCAAAGAGCAGTGATACAAGTACTGAGGTGGGTGGAAAGGAAAGCTGAACAGCCAAATCACTGAACCACAGAATGGCTGGAGTCAGAAAACACCTCTGGAGATTGTTTCAGCCACCCCCTACCCAAATAAGAGTATCTTCACCTACAGAAAGTTTCCCAGGACAGTGTTCAGTCAGGTTTTAAATATCTCCACAGATAAAGACACCACAACTTCCCAGAGAAACCTGTTCCAGTGTTCAACCACCCTTACAGTAAGCAAATGTTTTCCTATGTACAGACAGACTAGCACGTTTCAATTTACACAGATTGTCTCAGGGCACCATTGAAAAGAGTCTGTCTTTCTGATTTACATTTCCCTGAGCCTCTCTTCTTCAAGCTGAACAGTCACAGACCTTCCCATCTCTTCTCGAATGAAAGATGCCCTAGTCCCTTAATTCCCTTTGTGGCCTTCACTGGACTCACTCCCCATTCAAGCCTTACATACTGAATTTTGACCTAGATCAGTCATAACTTTCCTATTGCAAAGGGATACGGTCTACTCAGGTAAATGAGACCTAGAGTGTGCCTACTCGGTTCTGTCTGTTTAGGTTGATCTGGTACATATGGGAAGGAAAGAAAGAAGAAAAGATGACCCAAGTTGTCAGGCAGTTGCTAACAGCTTTATATTTGTGTTAATTTTGGAGGTGTACTTATGAACTAACTAACAAACACTAGTTATCTCTAAATATGAGGATACTCTGGAACCCTCATAAAGGTCTAAAATGGACTGGGGGGATGAAGCCACAATTTTGCACAAGTGTAACTGTGTGCACATCAAAACATAGAAATCTCTGACCAGCTGCTGTACTCATACTGCTTGTAAATAAATTTGAGACTATGTGACACTGAGTACTGCAGTTCTCTTCTCATGGCTTCAGCACTCAAATTCTCCTATCTGAGATTTGTTTCCCATTTTACATTGGACCACCACTGAACAAAAGACAGGAATGGGTTCACTGTATGGATGTGTTCAGAAGTTTATCAATATTATTAAACTACAATGACTACTATTTTTTAATTACAGTTACCTAAATTAAAATAAACCAAAATAGATTATGACAAAGTTTTTCAAATTGCATGCAGATGGCAATTTTTGTTTTTCTCCAGGTGATGCTTTTGAATAATTTTCAGTACTTGTGACATTCACATTTTTAATTTATTATCCTGCTTTTGTTTAAGACAAAAAAACGAAA
Source organism: Machaerirhynchus nigripectus (assembly GCA_013397975.1). Lineage (NCBI taxonomy): Eukaryota > Metazoa > Chordata > Aves > Passeriformes > Dicruridae > Machaerirhynchus > Machaerirhynchus nigripectus. The sequence goes on along the minus strand of VZRQ01000300.1, from coordinate 71,451 downwards.
GGGAAATAAAAATTCCCTTCAGCTATTCAAATACCACAATCCAGGTGCTTTTGAGCTTAATGTATTACTATTAGAAACACTCTGGAGTAGTTAAGGGAATAGTTCTTTGTAATAAGTAGAAGAGAAAGTGCATTGTTATGAGGAAACTCTGAAGGAGCAAAGAAATGTAAGGATGCATACTAATAGAGTTTTGTTTTTACCTTCAATTTATACTGCATAATTGAGGACATCTACTCTTCAAGAAATCAACATTATTATTACTCTCACATAGGGACTGATCAACCTTCTAAAAGGCAGAAGAAGTGGAAAGTTAAAGATATTTAAGGGGTTTTTTTTACATTTTCTGCTGTGGGATTTTAAACTCTTGAGTTTTTTCGTACTAGCTGAAGGACTTTTGACCTTCACGAACTAATGAATTATAGATAAAAATGGAATCCGAGGAAAGTAGTAAAAATCGTATTGGCTGGAGAGACTATGAGAGTTGTACTTTCAGAGGCATTCCCAGTTGAATATATAATATTTGAAAGTTCACTTGCATAAGTAACTACTGTGAGTGAGAAAAATTAATGTTCAGGTGACATTTGTACAGAGAATTGTATATCAAAACAAAAATGGTATTTTGACTATGCATTTAATATTTTAATATAAGAACTCTATACTATCTATATAAGATCTGGATGATTTCCTACCCCAGTTTCTTGTTCTAACTGCTTTATCTGGAGCCTGTAAAAATATAAACCAGCTCTTTTCAGATGAAAAAAAAACCAAACAACAAAACACATATACCCACAAAAAACACTACCCAAGCCAAAAAATCCCAAATGACCCAGCAAAAATCTGTATCCTTTAATTTGTTACTTGTACCTTAATCATTTCAGAAAGTATTAACATAGAAAATGAACACTTGAAAGAACGAAAAGGCTAGTTTATTTCTCAGTTCTGATAATTTTTGTTAATTTATGCTAAAGTTTAATCTCACAGAGAGATTTTCTTAATTTTCATTCTATTTTTTTTTTTTAACATCGCTAATAGATTAAATGTTTTTTCTTTGATATTCATGTAGCATTTCACTTGTCGATTACTTCAAATTCTTGCCAGGTATTTTCCCTCAGCTTTCAATAAATTTGTTAAAGAAAAATACTGTTACTCTTGGTATGTGGTACTATTTATTCTTGAAGAAATATAAAAATTGGATTAGCTTGTACAATATAATGGTGATGGTCAGCCTATGTAAGTTTTCCACCTGGTAGAACAGCACATTTCTTGAAAACTAATTCCAATTTTCTTAATACTGGGTGGTTTGGAGAAACTTTGCAGAATGTGCTTGTGAAACTTTAAGGTCAAAGGATGCGAGTAGATGATTTCATTTTAAGAAAGGATCTTGCAGGAAGGAGGTCTAAGTGAGGACACAGACACATCTTCAAGACATTTCTCTTGAAGCACTGATAACTGACACATAACATAGCCCAGCTGCCCATAACCCGTGCAGTAACTTGAAGGGTAACATCTTATCAAGACAAGATAAAGCTCTGAAGGTAGCCACCCTCCTCAGCTGACTCCAGTGGGAAGACAAGATTGTCCTCTAAACTCTGAAGAGAGGCTGTGAATACATTAGCAAACAGTGCAGCACAACTAGGATGGACCTAAAGAGTGAAGTAGTTGGTGTGAGGACCAGCAGCCCAAGCTATGCTATTTTCAGGCGTTGTGTTGCATGCTGATTATAGAGTGCTCCCATGGCTAAATTCTGCATAAGGGTTGCAATACACCAGGTGTTCTCCGCAACTGCATTTTCCTGCATTGTTTCATCTGGGAAGCATCTAGTTTTGGCATTCAAAGGTTATTAAACTAAGAGAGTATAACAGAAATTCACTTTCCCCCCTCAGTGAAGTTTTTAAAATGAGGACGGAATGAACCAAGGTCACTGTGGAAAACTGAGAATGTATGTACACATAGTATTGTAATTCATTTACTAGTCAATGAATCTATCTTCTTAAGATCATATTGACTATATATCCTAAAATAGTCTTTTTCTTTATGAACAATTTTGCTTCATTATGAGATTAAAATTGAGTAACTCAAGAAATAACTTCTCCTTTAATATTGCTGTCACATTACACATCAGACTTGAGAAACTTTCAGCCAGCCATCTTCTATTCTCTGGTTTGCTAAAGGGAATATTCGTTAAATGGCTAAGTAGCCAGAAAAACAAACAAACAAACAACAACAACAAGTAAGGCAAACACAGAAAAAGAGAAAACCTTTACACAGTAAAGGTGTAGTTATCCATGATATTCTTTTTCTTAATGCGTGTCAACTGAATGAATAACAATTCATTGCCAGCACTTTTCTCTTGAACGTATTACACCATGTGGAAAATAATTTGTTATTTGCAATTCTCTTGCAATACTTCAGTTACTTATGACAATGTAGTCTTATATTAAGATAAACCACTCAGAAAAGATTTTCTGCACATAATTATTATGAATAAGGCTGCAAAACTAATTAGTTGCCTTTGTAAACAGTATTTGTGTACTCAGGAGAAATTGGCTGAAACTCATTTGGCACAGTAAATTTATCTGCAGAGCAGGGGTCTTCATCCAAGCCAGTCATCCCATCACCTCCAGTTCCTTTTCAAAATGATACTGATATAAAGGCTAACTGCTCCTATTTTGAAAGTATTTCTAGCTCTTTCTTCACCCTTAAGTTGTATCTTAGAGGTTTATGGAGAAAATACCCAAATGGAGATGAATATCAACTATAAATTCAGAAAATCAGATCCTCATCTATCCCAGAATCTGAAAGAAGTCTGTCTATATTAGCCATTTTATAAGATGTTCTTAAAAATTTATTTTATGTACATTTTAATGTTCATATTGTTTATATTGATTAAGGACAAATAAATGTGCATAGGTACATATGAACCTGTGTGTCTGTGTGTTCTGTGTATGAGTCTGAGCACTTGAGATCAAGAATGAATAATATAGGGGAGTCCTTTCAGAAAATACACAACATATTTAACAAAAAGATTTGTAATATTTGTTACACATCCACCTAACTTGGGAAGGAAAGCAAATATTAGGAGAGAAGGGAAGTAGCTTGGTCACTATTTCTGAGAAATGAAGAGTAATTTGATTTCTCTACTATTCATCATTCAGAATATTTCTAACCCAGCATGTGTAGTGATCAAAAATGTTTGTTGTCTCTTTGTTAAATCCTTTCCAAGACCATACCTTAAAATAATCTGATTTTGTGTGTTTGTGCACGTGTTTGTGAAAGCTTCAGTATAATACAAATATCAGATCTTCTATTAATGAAAGAGGTTTTTTTCCAAAAAGCTTACATAGCTTCTCTGAATTTTCAATGGTTTTGAGTTATTTTCAGTAATGCTCCTATCTCCCCTTAGCATTGACAGATTCCAGAAGGAGTAGAAGACATAAGTTTAATTTTTTAAAGACATGCCATGGCTTAACCTCAGCCAGCAGCCGGAACAGCCACTTTCTTACTCCCCCTGCAGTGAGCTCAGGGAGTGAATTGGAAGCATGAAAGCAGGAGAACTTGTGGGTTGAGATAAAACCAGTTTAATAGGGAAAGCAAGAGCCACACATGTCAGCAAAGCAAAACCAAGGAATTACTTCACTGCTCCCCACAGGCAGGCAGGTGTTCAGCCATCTCTGGGAGAGCAGGGCCCCAACATGGGTAACTTGGGAAGTCACTTGGGAAGCCAAAACAGCATCAGTGCAAATGCCCCCACCTTTCTCCTTCTTCCCCCAGCTTTATATACTGGACACAATGTCATATGATGTTGAATATCCCTTTGGTCAGTTTGGGTCAGCTGTTCTGGTTGTGTCTCCTCTCAATTTCCCCAACATCCATGTCAGTATGGCAGTACAAAAAGTAGAAAAGGCCCTGGCTCTGTGCAAGTTCTGTTCAGCAATAACAAAAACATCTCTGTATGATCAACACTGTTCCCAGCACAAATCCAAAATACAGCCCCATATGAGCCACTGTGAAGAAAATTAACTCTACCTCAGCCAAAACCACAGAATAATATTCCTTGTCCTATTCCTTAAGACGAAACCTAGATGGGTAAAAAGTTGTGAAAATTTAAATGATAGCTTCTTAAGCAGCCCTCCTATATATATGTGTGAGTGGATGAGTAACACATATGTAATATGAATATATATGAATATATATGAATGTATACACACGTAGGTAATATGAATATATAGATAAATGCATAGACATTCTATGTGCTTGTGTACTTTATATAAAATATCTCTGTAAAATCTTTCAGCCAGGAATTTGGTGCATATTTTGATAATTTTTGTCAGTTAAAAACCATAGTGGAATAATGGTACAGAAGATGCAGATGGTTAGCACAAAGATAAAAACTATCACACTATTTTTACAGTCACTGTTCTTCTCTTCAAAATGTGACTCAGGGCTTTATCTTCTGATTTGCAATTAGGCAAACAAAGTGGATGAGTGGGCAATGAAGACATCAGGGTAAGTTCTCACCATCTGTGCTTTATGCAAGTGTTTTCATTGTCATCTTGCTATTAAAGCTTGCCCAGATAATTTTCTGCAGTTAAGGTTTTATAATTTTTTTTCAGGGAGTCACATTTCAAGGTTTTCCCCTTAAAAGAGTGTTCTTGTAAAGACATGGTCTAGCTAAGTGGATGTTTGAGATTAGAACTGGAGGTGATCCAAAATGAGAGTTAAATACAATAAAGACAGCGGCTTCTAACAAATCTATTCTTCTTCAACTTCCTAAAAACAGAAAAGAGCTATGTACCAAAAATTAAGAAATACTAAGATTGAATTTAATAAAAATTGATAAAGATATAGTTAAAAATATTGCAAGCAAATTGAAAAAAGAAAAAATATTGCTGAAAAAACTGCTGTTTCCATTACTATGAAAATTTTGTTGACATTTACTAAATCCTATGAGAGACTGAAAAAGAAAAGTTGGAAAGAGATTGTGAGAAGGGGTGAAAATAATCCATATGTTAGAGTGGAAGTAACAGTGTGTTTTATTTTTCCCGTTGTTTTTTTTTTTTGGTTTTTTTTTTTTTTTTGGTGTATGTATCTGCATTTCTTTCCCCATTGGAAAGGAAAAATTCTTCAACATCAGGATATTAGTGAAAAGATTCATAATTACAGTATTAAATATCAGACACCCACATGAATACACCGGATCACATCTGTTAAGGGCATTGATAATCTTTAGTAGCTTGCATTATTCCTGACAACTGTAATTGCACTAAAAATTGTTTACTAATTACAAGTGTATGTGGGTTCCTCTTTAAAAACAGAGGTTGCAAGTATATCAAAGCTTAATTTTATACTTGAAAGATGTATGTTTTTATGTGTAATCTCACATTAATATTTCAGGAAAATAAGAATTTTTATTTTTGTCAGAGGCAAAATTTTGCTGTAAAATCTCATATGTTCTCACCACACATATAAACGGTCAGATTCCAAATCTATTAATTTTATGTATCACTGATGCTCTATTTGAAATATTTGAAGGTTATTGGCATTTTTATTCTTTTGGTTTTGATACATTTGCATTCATTGACACATTCAAAGCATTGCAATGTCAGAGACACCTCTTTTTTACAGAGTAATTTCAGTCCAAGTTTAGCATGAAAAAAAAATTACAGAAGTAGTAGCTGCAATTCTTTTCCTTCCCTTGAAAAAGTTGTATCAAACAAGGTGATTGTTAAAAGAAAATGAGCATTGTCAGCAGTAGCAATTGAGTTTGCATTAGCTTTAATATTTTAAACTTTTCAAGTAAGGAAACCCTGTTTTTCCCAGAGGTCTCCCTTTCCACTTAAGCAGTGATAAGCAATCTAGACAAGTGTGCATAATTTCTTCTGGGACTTATCAGTAATAAGAAGACAAAATCTTCCACAAAAGAATAAGGTAATTTACAATGGAGTAAAATAAGTTCTAAAAATCAAATGACGTGCCAAAGCAAATAAATAAATAAATAAATAAATAAATTGCTGAGCACAATAGTATCTTCATTGAATACACATCTGAGACAGGTCCTGAAAAACAGATCTTTTGCAATTCTACTCTCCAGCCACTAAATTATACAAAAGATGAACATAGATTTATTACTGAGAATAATTTCAACAACAGTTTCTGTAGTGTATTTGATATAAATAATTCTAAAATTCTGAAAGATGATTAAATTAGATAACCCTTAAGGGATTGCATGACAGACTAGCGGGAGGCTAGTTCAAGGTGATAAGAATGGAATACTGGAGAAGAATTTAATGAGGGATTTTAAATTTCCTTGGAGAGGCTAGTAAATAGAGTAGCCTTTTAAATAATTTAAAACAATAAAACAGTAAGAAAAAAAAAGAGTTTAGTACTGTTAAGGAGATTTATTTGATCTGGACTAGTTTACCATGAAATTTTTTCCTGTAGACTAAAAATATTTGCCATTTTACCTTAAAAGAAGATTTGAAGTAAATATGATATTAAAGTTAACTGGATCACTTAGCTTTCTCAGATTCACTGTCAGCCAGCTCATGCTTTGTCTCCAAAAATGCACTTGCACATGAATTGAAAGGTAATAATGTAAAAAAGCTATTTTTTTTACAGATAGGTCCTTCTGCAGAAGACTTAAAAGCAGTATTATAATTGAAATAACTGTGCGATCAAATCACATTAAGAAAACAAGCTCTATGAGAATATATTGGGTTAGATCCTCATCAGATATACAGCCAAGTTAATGTCAACAGGCAAGTTTATGTTACTCTAAAATGCTGAGAACTTCATGCTGTTGATTGAAGGGTCAAATAGTTGTGTAGCCTACTGGATCTGTTACAAAGTAAGAATATCCCACTACAGATATGAAGGCTGAGAGCAGCACTGGCAGCAGGAAACCATGAGATTAGGCAGATTAAAACCCTGGAAGAAGTAAGAAAAATCAATAGTATAGCCACAGCCCTGGATTTCAGGAGAGTAAAATTCATCTTGCTTTTGGAATTTCCATTGGGAAACTGAATTAGAGAGAAAGTTGAGCAAATTCAGCAGACAGTCAGCATGGAAGAACAGTGAACTCCCCATTGAGCTCAGCCACAAAAAAAACCCCAAACCAATCCTTAGTATAAACCAGGAGGCAGAAGGAGTTTGATTATGTGCAGTGCAGGATGAAATGCCATAAAATGGAATAACTGTGAGATTTATAAATGCATTCATTTGGACCTTTCTGAATGCTTTTGTTCCTACTGGCAAAATGCATTAAAAGTCTACAGAAATTAATTCTGATGTTCCAGAACAGGCAGAAAATGATGAACTTTGTAAGAGGTATAATTTGGTGAATGAGATATACAAAACTCAGTTTAGTCAGAATTTCACATGGAAAGATGAGCTGAGCTCAATAACATCTTTGGATGTTCCCAGGTGACTGAGTGGTTCTGAACTGCTATGTGAAAAGTCTTCACCTCAAAATTCAGTTTGCATTAAGTTTGGGCACTATGCAAATCAGTTTTTCTTTGCTTCTAGGTGCAAGCTATAAGTTTTGCTTCTACTTGACTTGAAGAGATAAACTATTAATTGAGGATTCTGGGCAGCATGAGCAGAAATAACTTTTAGTGTTTCGGTGTGTAGAGTCGTTAGGTGTCCTGGTTTTGGCAATATATCTTCCATTTTAAAAAGGAAAACATAAATATTTGTAGAAAAAATTGTTTCCCATCATACATAGACGAACATAATTTGTGCAAACATTCACTCTGGGATACAGTGGGAAAGTGGGTAGTCTGGGACCAAGATTAAAAATTAGCTTTGTGTTATTGTTTAATGAAAAATTAATGAAAAATAACAACAAAAGAGATTTTATCTTTAAAAAATTACCTATAGAGTATGCTACATTACAGTTCTGAAATGTGTTTGTAAACTAGCTTTAAATGGTAATTCTCATTAAGTCAATTTAGAGATTGAATAAATCTTAGACAAGCTCTGAAAGAAAAAAATGTTTATATATATTAAAGAAAATACAAAAATATCAATCAAGATTATTTTGTTACAGCTAGCTCAGACAATGAAAACTTAAAATGGATTATTCCTCTTGTAATGCAAAATGGATAAATTCCAAAGGTTATTAGCATATACTTAGGATGAACAGTATAAAAGTAAGTGAAGAATAGTGTTTCTACTGTCATTACATTTGGAAATTATTGTCCTAAGGATTTTTTCAGATATAGGTTTCACTTGGACTTATTGTTCTTGAAGTCCACTAATAAATCTGTCCTCTGTGGCTTCTGGTCCTGTTTTAATTCCGTTATAGTCTTGCTCTGCAAACATGCCGTAAAATTTCACAATTTAATTATGTCAAGCGCGAAGAAAGACCTTCACATCCTTCATTCTTTTATTTTAATTTAGACACCTGTTAAATAGATTTGCCTCTTTCCTTAAGTGATATTAATTCATTTGGCAGACAATATTTTATCTGGGTAGTTGGAACATTTTCCTCTGTTGCTTTTTCCATTCACTGACATGGGATTTAATTGTCACTGTGCACTTTGTCAAGATAGTGGGATTTTTGTTTTAAAAATCTCTCTAATCATATACCTTGAATAATTAAACATTACCAGCAAACTTAGTGGTCTTATTATTCACTTTATTTCTAGAATATTTACAAGTATACTGAGCCACACTGTTCCCAAACAGCAACAACTGTAGATTTCCTTCAGAGTGAAAACTTCCCTTTTGTTCAAACCTTCAATTTCCTATCATGTACTAAGTGATCATCTTTTTACACAACCTCCTTATCCTTTTCCTATAGATACACAACTATCCTTTTCCTTAAAAGCATTTGCAAATTAAGACCATTGTCAGATTTTTGAAATTTGAATGCATTGTGACTAGATGACATGCTACTTCATTTCTTTAAAAATTCCCATAGGTTTTTGAGGTAAGAATTTAGTAGTCCTTTCCCCTTTATATGTTGCATATAGTTATATGTCTATGAATTTGATCCTTAATCAAATGCAGGTTTACCTGCTGTAGTTTCCCCTTCATTGATAACCTCCTTTTTCAAAAACATGCCATTAAATGCAATAGTTTTCACTTTCTACCAAGGCTGGTTTAAACAGATAGAATGTTGACATTCGTATTTGAGTCCCTTCGGTGCCTTACTTGGGTAAATAGCATTTCGCCAAGTTGTTAATGCTATTAATTTATTCTAAAACCTCTGCTACCCATGTTTGATTTGGAATTATCTATCTGGTTCATCCATATAAATAATGCTTTCAGTATGAGAATATCCCACAGTCAACAAGATTGTGAAAAAAATAATGTAATCCTTTTGGTCTGGACTTACCTTCCTAGGATGTTCCTGATAAATCTCATCCAGTGGCTCCACCCACTCATTAGAAGGTTTCCTGATTTTGAAGCACTTAAGAGGTTTTTAGTGTTTTTTCTTACCCTTTTGGCAGACTTTTGTTCAAATGTTTCTTGGAATGTCTTACTATGATTCTATATTTAACTTCCTAGATATGTTAGCTGGCACAGGCAGGTTGAAGGAAAAAGCCTTGAAACCACAGATGAAATGCAAGGAGAAAGTTTATTTTCATTACCTCACCAGCTGGGGGATCCCCAAAGCAGTACCCAGGCAGAGGCACACAAGTGAAATCACAGGCACAGCAGAGATCATTCTGTGCTAGAGGATCACCACATCTGCTGTTTTCACCTGTGTTTCAGGGATTTGTGCAGGTGTAATTTACCACTGTGTTTTGATCTTTCCCACAGTAGGGCAGGAGTCTCAAGCATATTTAACAGGGTGTTTCTAAGTCTATCACAAGCCTGTGTTAACTAAACACAGATATAAAAGAGAGTCAATTTACATAAGATATAAGAAGTTTTTTCAATAAGGTTGGTAAAAAACCAGTTGCCCAGAGAGGTGGTGGATGCTACATACCTGGAAATACTCAAGGTCAGGATGGACTGGGCTCTCAGCAACCTGATGTAGTTGTTGCTGCTCACTGCAGGGAGTTGGATTAGATGATCTTTAGAGGTCTCTTCCAAACCAAATTATTCTATGGTTCTATGTTTTACTTATCAATCACACAAGGCTAAACAACAATTAGTATAATATATGTGTTTTTCAATACCTCAGCTTCAGATCACTTGAATGTGTTTACAGCCCTTCTCAACAACCTTCCCTTTTTTCCTACTCTAGAGTTTATGTCCCTCTCTAATTTTTTCATTTGGCCAAAACTTTCATATCTTACTTAGAATAGCTGTCTTTTCTTTCCTGTTGAAACATAATGGCTTTTGATAGGTACCATATATCTACTCTGAACTTCTAATATTTAATCTTCAGTGTACCTTCATTTTGACTGCAAGCTAGCATTAATCTTTCAGATATTCCTTTTAATTTTCTTCCTCAGTTTAATGCATGTATCGGTTTTAAAATGAAAGTTACTAAGAATTTTTGTTGACTTGGACTTTTTGTTGTTGTTGTTTGTTTGCTTAAAGATATGAAATTTTAGTGCATTAACCTCATAGTGTGTATTAAATATAGAATCCCACCCACTGAAGGACTAAGTCAAGAGTAATTTCTCCTTTGTTGTTTCAGTAAACAAATTCCAATTTTTTTCTACTAAGATCTATATTACCTGTCTCTTGAAATTAATATTTTCAATAATAAAAGTCTCATTCTAATTCAAAATTAGCTTAAAAAAAAGTCAGCATATTAAAGGATAGTTCTACTGAACAGGGATTACAGTTTTTAAAAAAGGAGAATTGTGCTACATGACAATAAAGAGGTTTTCCCCAAATCTGTGAAAAATGCAGTTACTCTTAGCAACAAATAAATAACTAATTAAGGAGAACAAAATGTGTCAGTTCTTAACAATAAAGTCCTCAGATCCCAGAAAAACACTGAAAGTCAAATCCAGTGTCTACATAAGGATGGATTACTAGTAGGGTAGTTTTTGATTGTCTTTCTAATATGGCTAGAGTGACTGTGAAACACCAGAGAGCCCAAACGAGATGTGGAGCATGCAAATGAAATTATAAAAATACGTGAATGTGTAACAGTCTCTCTTTCCCTTCATTTTTCCATACTTGATGCCTTGGGTTTTAACTTTTACGTTTTTCAGATCCTGTACTGCTTAGTGTGTAACTGAAGTTTCTTGTAGCCTCCTAGCTGCTGTTCTCTCATGCTGGTTAGGCATAACAAGCCTCTCCAACCTTGTTCTCCAAGGACACCCAGATTGTCCTAAGCCCAAAATGTGTAAACCAAGATCCTAGAAGGGGGGTAATTACATCATTAACTGAAGCTTTAAATGGAGAATCAACCCTGATATGCAAATGAACCAAACTTATAAAAGTGTGAAGAACTCGTGACTCAGGGTCCATCTTGGGTGTTGCCTTTGGCTTGCCCAGGGTGTAACTCTGAAGGCCCTTCAAATAAATATCTACCTTTATTCCCTTATTCCTGTCAAGTCTGTTTTTTAGGTGGCCATCTCAGGCATCATACTCATTCTATCCCTATTCATCTGCATTCTTTCCTTTCCCCTCCTTTGTTCCATGTCCTACACATCTTACAATACATTTGAAATAGTTCCTTAAAACATCCCATAGTTAGCTTTACACTGTCCCAAAAATTCTCTCTGCTACATAACAGAACTCTCTGTTCACTCCCTGGCTGCCACAATAAAATCTATAGCCATTTAGATAATAAACTGTCTTAGTTTACAGGGCATTTTGGAAATTTAGGGGTTTTTTTGCTTAATCAACTTAGTGGGTTTGCAGGCCTAATTGTGCTGCTTTGCTGGTCTTAAGACAGTTCAGGGTTGCCTTGGTTTTGTTGATTTCCTAGCAGCAGGTTTCAAGTGCCCATGAGAATCTGCCATACAGAGACTTTATCAAGTTATTTTAAGATGAGTCTGTCCGTAGTCCATTGCCTTGATTGGTTTTATCAAGCTCCCCTGACTCTTACCCTCACTGTTAACTCTAATCTCTGATATGCTTAGTTTAAAGTTTTCTCTCACCTTGTTAGCAAAGTTCCCTTTACCTCAATTTAACAAATACGTCTTGGCTCTCACTAGCACTCCTTATGCTTCAAAGAGGGATCCATGCTCATAAATTCTGAAGTAATACCTGCACCACCAGCTGCACCAGTAGCTGTTAATTTACAGGATGGATCCAGTCCTGCCCAGACTTTTCCCCTCCACCTGTGGGAAAGACCACCTGTTTTCAGCTCAGCTAGCTCCAAAGCTTTCTTTAAGGTAGACTGATCCCCCTCTTTATTGCTTAGGGTGCTGCACTAATGCTATACATTCAGATCTGAAAGTGAAGCCTGTCTTCTGATGGCATAAGTCAAAAGCTTCCAAGTGCTTCCATTTTCGGAGTAACATTCTTCCACTTGTTCAAGCAGAGCCTCTTGCTATCCTTACTTTCTTGCACTGAGCTGTTTGCTTTTGGGTGTCTGTGGAGACACTGTCAACCTTCTGTTGCTACACAGCCTGCTCAACTCCTCCCATAGCTCCTTCACTGGTGCCTCAGACACTGGGCCGTGGGCCGGCTTGCACAGCCATGGACAACACTGCCCCAGCCACAGGGGAGCCCACAGGAGAAGAAGCTAGGCAATATCATAGGATTGTGTGAGTGGAGTCTACAGTGAAACAAAAGACAGAAAGCACTAATGTCATATATTTTGTCTCCAACTTTCTCCATTATTGTACTTCATCTATTTAATTTCCCTTACTCCATATATAACACAGAATTTCTTTTCTGGAAGGGTACAATCAGAAAGTACCTCACCAAATGTTTCACTTTCCATAAATGATCATATTTGCCGTAATTTATGAAGTCTTTTGTTTCTAAATGTATGGTGCTGCAGAGAAAAGAGATGTCATATGTATATAAAACTTGCATATTTATATTGAAAAATATTACCAGATTGAATGTTTTAAAATATTGTGTTCCAACTTGGTTGTAAATCAACAAATGCATTTTAATGGACTCATGTATTAAAAAAAAGGGACCAATTAAGTCCTTTATCTTAAAATGTTTCTCTCTAGAACCGGCTGAATAACACTGAACTCTTTCCTGTAATTGAAATTTTGATAGGCTAATTCTCCAGAATGCATCACTGAGCAAAGAATGGACGGGCCTTTGTCACAGGGTTACAACCTGGAACCATGAATTATGTTTTCATTTTGGTTTTCTCCAGCGGGATAACATATCAAAATATCTCTATCGTATCACTGAATCTCAGCAACATCTCTTTTGTATCCAAGATAACTTGCTGTTTAGAAAAGGAGGCTAAACTCCAGTCAATAGTAAAAAAAGTGAGTACTTGAGAGAAAACTGCTTGGACCATGCAGAAATTGAATTGTCCAGGTAGGAATTTAGCAAAGACATGAATTCTCCTGTGGAAATTGTAGAAGTAGAGCATACAATAATTCAAGCATCAATTTTTTTTTTCTGCTCAGAATAGGGGAAAATATCACAGGGCGGGGAAGGACATCATGAAGTACATATTTTATTTAAAAAAAACCAAACAAAAACCAAAAACCCCTCACAATCCTGTCTATAGATTTATTTGCCTTTAGGGTTTTTTTCTCGAGATTTATTACTGAGTACTTCTTGGCAAGAGAAACAGGAAAATAAACTGACTTTGAAATGGTATTTTATTCCTTTGCTAACATAACTGTTATATTTTAATTTACTGATAGGAAATGTTATAATAATGATTAGATATGCAGAATGCCACTCAAATACATTTTGTAGTCAAATGGCAGGTATCCTGGAGGCAAAATGCTTGTCATGCATACACTGTGAAATATGTGTTTGCTTCAGTCTTTTGGGATTCCTCAGTATACAACCCAGCTGAAAAATGTAATAGGAATTTCATTTCATAGCTGTCACTAGGGAGTAAAAAAACATGGCTGACTGAATAATATTTACATGGAGTTTGCTTTTTGTGTGCTACAAGTCTTTGAACTTATCAAGTGAAGGCTTAATCAAGGACTTTAGAAATGTTTGTTAAGACATGTCCAGATGCTATTGCATTTGAAAAGACAGTTGCAAAGAGAATCTCAAGTATATTACATTTAAGACTTCTTGCTGGGATTAAAAATGAAGAATCTTCAAATAAATGTAGATGATCATAGTGAAAAATTAATTTACAAGATTTCTGAGTTCTTTGACTAGTCATATATCAGGATTGCTTTGAAATGTTTAGTATTTTTAATTACATGTGTCAGATGCTTTGCATTTCAGAAAAAAACATTCTCGTTTATAATGAGTAAAGGTTTTATACTGACATTGCAGACAATTTTTATTTTTTTTTTAATGCACGGGGGAATTCAGTAGGAGACGAGGCTCCTGCTGTTGTCAATAAACAAATCTGTATGAAAAACACCATCAATGTTGGGAGGAAATGTTAACATGGAGAAGGACTGAAATATCACATAGGAAGCAGCGGCTGATCTTGATACTGAAGTAGGGCAACATGCAGGGTACAATGACAAGTATCAAATGAATTTCGACTATAACATGGTAACTCATCTCTGGTGGCAAATAAAGAAGAGGATATGCAGGCCACATTATTATTGGCAATAGAAATCAGATTTGAAAAGAAATGTTACTTTCAAAATACTCAGCTGAAATATATCCAATAGAAAGGGTGAAATTGTGGTTTCTCAACCATAGTGAGACTTCATTTCCATAAAATACTGGGATGCAGTAGGTGCAGCAAAAGTTATCTGAAGTTAAGCAGTTACAAAGATGGAGAAAGAGAAGATGAAGATTTATATAAATCAAAGAAATCTAAAGAAATTTAATTTTCCGTATTCTAAAGCTGGAGGAGGATATGGATAACAACAATTAATAGATAAGAAAGATACACAATTATAAAAAAAGAAAGTAAAAACTTGTAAAACTATCATGACATAAAACATGTACTAAGCTATCTGCTAGAAGAAAGTATTTTCAAAGGTTCTGGACAGCCCTTCTATTTTTATACTGTTTAGATTTTGTAGACATACTTTCCCTTCATTTATCCAAACTATATTCTTTGCCTTAATAGCTGACAGGATGAAGTCTTATATAAATAACTAGCTGATATTTCTAATATAAAACTAGCATATCATTTGCAACAAACTTGTGTGTCAAGAGAGCTTTTGAGCTCTACTTGTTGTGTTCCAGTGACCATTGGGCTTTGACAGAGCAAAGTATACGCTCTGCCTTCTGACTAGTCTCTTGTACGTATTGTATTCCAAGACAACAAAGAACACACACTTGCAAAGGGGATAACATCTTTCTCTACAGGCTGAGCCTGTTGGCACAGAGTCAAATTATTCAATTTTTCAGGTTGCACATAGAAATAATTTATCTGTATCAGATAACTTGCTCTGACTGCTGTCACGTGCATGTATCAATGGTCTCCACAGATTACCTTCTTAAGGTAGACTTATCTAGACAGCTGAAAAAACAACTTTCTCATGTTCTCTTTGTGAAAGGACTACAGTAAGGAAAAAAATCACAATTCTCCCCTTCCCTCCTTCTTTTAGCTAACCAGCTGCTACTCTACCATCTTATTAAAAAATCACTGTGTGTCTGTTTAGAGGGGTAATAAGGTACTGATAATCCCATCATACTACACCCATGTATATGCATTCACACACTGCACACACAACCATGTGTGAGCACATGCACAGAGGGAAACAAAACATCCAAGTGTCAGATCCTAGGCCAACCACTAAGTAGGGAAAAAGTAAGGAAATATTTCTCTCTGTATAGCAGATCAGAAGTTTGCTTCAGAAACTTTTTAGTATGAAGTCTATGAACTTGCTACTGTCAGGGTAAGGACAGTGGACTCAGATGCTCTGATTCAGTATGACAATACCTGAATTATAATCCTACCCAGCTTGAGGCAAATCAAGAAATAGTCTGAGGTAGAATCCTTTAATGCAACAGCCCTTGAAGTAGGAGGACAGCAACATGGCAAGCAATCTGTTACAAGCCTTTATAGCTAACAATCAGAGATATTTGACTGTCACTTAATGAATAAAAGAGTGGCTTTCCTTAACTTTTTTAATTAGCATATTTCTCAGAAGCTTCTTACATAAAAAAAAGAATTCATAACATTTCACAGTGACTTAACTTTTTCCTCTTAATCTTAACTTTTAGAACAGGTTGAGATTGGCAGATATTTAAAATTATTGTTTATATCCCTTTTGTTATATGTGTGAAATCTCCACCAAAAGCACAACTTTTGTTTTCTCTGGTATGTGTAGGATGATAGTTATAGCTAAAGTGCATGCTGCTGCAACACTTCAGGGATTATTTGGTTTCAACAATGCATTAGTCTGAGGAGAGCTAACTTTATAAATCACATAAGCACTTTTTCTCCATCATACTTTGGCACCCACATTCTGCTCTGCCCTGAAACAAGTAGGATAAAACTGAAGTTGGTGTTGGTTACTCAAATACTTACCATAGCTTACAGATCTAAAAAGCAAGAAAATTCGTTTTATGCAGTCCATAGAGACACTGAATGATACTTGATGCACTTGATGTAGAGCAAGTTGGGCAAGATACCTGAAAGGAATCACTTAATGGAACATGCTCATCACTAATCCTCTGGAAAGCTGCAGTTATTCAACTTCTGTAGACTGTGGCTATTATCCAAGTATATGTAGATTAAAGAACTACAGATTGTAAAACCAGCTTTTCAGGCTGCACATGTACTGGATAGTACCCTCCCTCTCACTCAGTTCTGTGAGACTGCAGCTTAGTATTCAAACAAACAACGAAACAGTTTTTATTTGAAACTTAGCTTGAAAGGACATCTTCTTTTGTCAAAGAAGACAATTTCCAGAATGGTTTAGTGACCACTAAAGTTAAGAAAGGTTTAAACACCATCCTGAATGTAAAATCCTCAAATAAAACCCTATAAGCAATATGTAAAATGTAACCTGTGCCACCTGTGTAATAACATTTTCACATATCCACTAATTATGTATTGGATATTTTCACTCAAGTTTTCAGTACCTGAACTAAGTGAAAGTTTTTCTTATCTACGTTTTTACTCATGTCATATATAGGCAAATAGAAGAAAAAACCACATTTTTTTAGGCTGTATTTTCCTGATAAGTTGTATTTGTTTCATACAAGATACAGTATTTCTCTAAAATATTTTGGACTTTCCTTACTCTCAATAACAAAATTAAAATAAAGTAGGAAAACCTTCAAAATATTTATCTAAACAAACTCAAAATCTTACTTTATTTAAATGTTTCTACCAAATGTGATGTGGGAGTGGCAGATAGATTAGACAAATACTGTCCATAGTGCTCTCATGCTGCACTGGAAAGCTTCATTATCTGAATGGGAGACTGTGGCGATTTTATACCATAGCTTCAGTATTTAATGACTTTTTCTTTTTTTTTATCTTAATTAAAAATTATCCTTCTGATGTAGTGGTGAATAGGTTAAATTTGTATTCATGCAGTAGATGTTGACAGACAAGATTTCTTGGATTTGCCAAGATTCTAATAAAGGTAACCATTTATTTTTCAGTATTATTTCACTTGATAAGAAAGAAAATATTCCAATGGTGCTGAAAGACATGATAAGAAAATGGGCTTATCTCATTACTGCATTTCTTCCCTGTCATGTGTAAATATATGGCAAAGGTTTGTTAAAAATACTTGAGAGGAATTGACTCTATTTGGCTGACCTTCCCTAGGCAGCACAGCTTAGTTTGTCTTCAAAGTTATGATGGTTTACACATTTCTCAGGTATTCCACAGGCTATTTTACATTAAAACTTCTCCAGTGGAAGACATTCTTAACTTGTGGAATGGGATTACTACAATATATAGTCCATTGCCATGCGGATATTGCTATTTAAAATTAACAAGTGGGACAGAAGACCAGTTTAGTTGAAAAGGACACTCTTCGAACTCAGGAAGAAAAAGAAATTTTATGATCCATGGAAGCAAGGTCAGCCTTCACAGGAAGATTACACAGCTGTGGTTTGCATATGCAGGGAGAAGATACGAAAGGCCAACCCTCAACTATAATCGAAACTGAGCAGTGTTGTGTCAGACAACAGGACTTTTTAAGTGTTTTAACAGTAAGAGGCACTCCAGGGAAAACATGGAACTGATATTTGTGAAAATGGTCACCTGACTATTAGGGTTAAAGAAAAACAGATGCATTCAATATCTTGGGGTTTTTTTCCCTGTTTTTAAGCATACTTCTATGACAAGGTCACACACCTAGTAGAGGATGGGAAGGCTGTAGTTGTCCTAGATTTTATTAAGATTTTTGATACTATCCATCACAACATCTTTAAATGTTTTTAATACTCTGTATCTTACTTTCCTTTTCCTTCTGCATTCAGCAAGAGGACTGTATACTTGCGGACCCTTTCAGTTTTATTCTTAATCTTGCAACCTTTGTTACTTAGATGCTTCCTGTGTGCAGCTATACACATAGCTCTGTCTCTTTCGTGGTCATATTGCTCACATAGGTAGAATCCTTAATCATTGCACCTGGCTATTCTGTCACAGTGCTAACAAAATACTTACATGATGTTGCTGCTTTCACCATTTTAGAATACCTACATTGAAGTCTAAGGCAAAGTGATATTAATTCTATTCTAATTATTACACCTTTGATTTCTAAATCTTTCAGATCTCTAAATGTTTCCAGACTCTATTTTGTCTAACCAATTCCTAGAGGGGGTGGTTGACACCATGCAACTTGTATGGCATGGTCGTGCTCTGGAGAAACCTTCATGTTAAAGAAAAAGTATTGAGCATTTTAGATTCTCTTTCAGAAACAAAAATCCTTATTTTTGCTCTTTGTGCTTCCTAACTTTGTTGGTGTTGAATTAATTCAAAGCAGAAATGTTTACCTTCAGGCTCGTTCTATAGTTTGTCTCAAAAGGGCAAAAACACTCTTAGGGTGTTCTTAAATGGAGAATTTTATCTGGAAAAATAGTGGGTGCCAATTCCCAAGTACCTAAAATTATAAAATTGATCTAAGCAAATTTTTACCATTTTGCCAACCAAGATCCACACTGTGATTCAGATGTTCAGCCTTTGGCTTTACACTGTCTGAGTTGGGTTTCCCTTTTAATGGACAGACAGCCATGGGCATTTCATCCTATTCTAAATAACGTGCTCAGAACAAGGCAGGTACGTTTTTCCTTGGAAGTGTCTGTTTCGGTAACCCAGAATGGTTAAGGCGAAGTAGGCATTCACATTACAGACATCTTTAATTAGACTTGCCTTAGCGAGCATGGCAGACACTAAGCAATGCCAATCCTACCTATTCTACCTCTCTGAGAGAACAATAACCAGGCTGTAAGGGCGTCCTACTGCTGAACCAGCCTTTAAAATGGCCTCTTTTGTCAGGAGCCCTCTTTATTTCCGAGGTAGATATATTAAAGGAAGGGAGAAAGATTAAACCATGCTTCCAATGAGAGATCATTAAATCTAACCAAGATATTATTGAAGGATTTTTTTATTATTATTATTGTTGTTGTATTTGCGTTTTTTAATTGTATTGTATATTTGTATTTGTATTGTATTTGAATTTTGCTAACTTAAACAAAGATAGTGAATTATCACTGGTTCCAGGACAAGTAGAACTGAAGCTAAGGCATACTAAAATATCTGTGTTGAGTTGACCTTGAATCTCTTCTGAGCCCTGTGCTCTTCTACAAACCCTGTTTTTGTGTGTTCACAGTCTGAAATAATAGAGGGATTTTTGTCTCCATCCACCAGAGTGGAATTTTTTTTAATGTGAAATTGCAGATGTATGTTGCATGTCATTAAGAATGGTTTGGAGTGCTTCAGGGTACCTTTAAAAATATATTTGAAGGCCTGCATGTCGTTGTATTGACAGTGTATTTGATGCAGCCTTCTGGATAAGGATTTTGGCACTCATACCTCCTGAACAATGCCTAAATAATGGCTTTTAAGAGTTGTTTGGAACAGACAGAAACAGAGTCAGGGAGCTTGCAATGATGTAACTTAGGTGATCAGAATCCAGTGGAACTTCCCTGGTTTTCTTTTATTTAGTCATGTGGATCCCTTGAAATAGAATCAGTTAGCCTCAAACTTTGCTTTCCCCTTTATTGTTTGCATGCTACTTACGACATAAGGCAAAAAGATCATGATTCTTCACACTTACTTTTGACATTTAACTGAGGTATCTAAATGACCAATATTACTGCTGGTGGCTCCGCATATTGTAAGATATACAGAGAGTTATTCAGCTAATCTTCAGCGTCTGTTCTTCTCCACTGATTCCTGAGACAGCCTATGGCAGCAATTTTTTTAACTCACTTACTTTCAATCTATGTATGATGCATCTTGGTAGTGCTCAGAGAAAACCTGGTTTACTATTACTATTTTGGTTTGGACATTCTGTATCCCTTCTCTTTTACCCCCTCTCACTCTATTGATTTAACCATCTCCAAACTTTAACTGAAGGAACATATGAATATGTTAGCTCTTGATGATATGTGTGACCTATAATTCAACAGAACGCATATCATGTGCATCTTTCACTACAAATTTTCTAGGATGCTATACAAACTGAATTCAAAGGCTCCCTTGCCATTTTGATATCAAAGATGGATCACAAAGTACCTCTAACTTAGTACTTTACTAAATTATGTATTATTTGGAGAGAAAACGTCTTGCAGGGGATGACAGCCTGAGGTACAATGCAGACCTCCACAGGCGTATCTAAAGACACAAAATACTCTGGAGAATTCCCTTGTCTGTATCTAATTCTGCCTCCATAAACTTGTAGCAGGGGTCTTCAAAAGTTTGTAATTTCAATTCTTCTTCAAGTACATTGCTAAAAAAATGTGGTAACCTACAGAAAGGATCTTAAGTGGTCCCTACAGCTTCTCCAGCTATCTCTTAAGGGTTAATAAAAGCAGGTGAAGCAATTTTATTTCAGATACTTGATTTTATTTTCATTCTTTGTAAAAAAAAAACAAACAAACAAACAAACAAACAAAAAAAAAAAAACAACAAAAAACCCCACAATTTTGGATGTCAGTTTAGTCTCTTGTGGTTCTTTCTGTGCTTACTACCAATGCCACATCATTAAGTTCTTCCCATGCTCCCACCTGCAGAAGAATTAAGTTTTGGAATAAGAGAATGTGAGATACAGTAAGCATAATATGACTATCATTCATTCGAGTCTAAAGTAAACAGACTCTCTAAAATGATCAGCCCTTCCAACTCTCTCTTTTGAAGACATCTCCATCTCATTAGGCTTCCACACAACTGCCAAACTAGTACCATTACTGACGGGTATTTTTATCTTTACTTGACATACATTCTCCAATGATTTTGAAACACTTTGAATTTAATCAAATACCTATTAAAATCTTGGTCTTTCACTTGACTTCTAGTCTATGCCTTTCATCATTACAAAGCGATTATGGATCCTATGGGTTTAAGTTTTGGATTGTTCTTTTTGGGGGGGGGTTGCTGGTTTTTTGTTAGTTTGTTCATTTATTTTAACCGGAAAAAAGACTCTTTATACATTGATCATTGTATTTCTAGCTATTTCTTGCTTCTGCAGCAAGCTGAAACAAATTTCAGTTAAACACAACAACTCTGTTTTTGTTAAAATACTAGAGTGCAAGCAGTGAAGTAACTAATCAAACTTTCAAATATGTATGCTGTGTTCAGCTTTAAATGAGGATTTATACTGTGTGATTTTACATTAGTAATGAAGTTAGATATTTGATTACAGTAACTTATGGATCAAGCTAAACCTAACCATAAAATTTCTGATATTCACAGGGAAAACATAATCAAACAGAAAAACCTGTTAGTACTCACTCTAGATATTGGCTATGTCAGAGTCACATGAAACCATGAATCAATGAAATCACAATTAAGAGATAGTAAGACACTTCAACTATGATTGTTTAGGTTTAGGTAGAATTTAACATCCTTTCCATCATTAAAATGACTAATTGGATTTCCAATATGATTAAGTGTTGGTTTTGTTTTTTCTGCAAATCTTTCCTCCAACATGGTACAGATGCATTAATTTCAGAAACGTAGTCCTACATTAAGAGAAGAGATCGCTGTGGTGTTCATTAAATGCAGATCATATCATTATTCAAGACCAGTCTTTAAAAACATATTTTTTTTAGAAATTTAATGAAATTAAAGAAATTTTAAAGAAATACAATGGTATTAAGAAGCAAGAGAAAGCAGAGAGAGAGAGATGAAAATTAAAAATTGTGTTTCTCACAGAGTACCTAGAGAAGAGTGATCACAGTGAATCAATCACCCAGGGGAGGGGAGGGGTCAGGGGAGGAGAAATTTTCTAAAAAGATAAATAATTCGATCAAATAATCAATATAATTTTTTATTTTGCAGATATTTTTAAATGTCCAGATAAAAATTACATAAATTTAATAAATTTTCAATCCATTTCTTTGAAGGTAAATTGATAGGAAAAAAAGAATTTTTTTTCTAATACTGATAGCAATGACAGTAAGTGACAGTACAATTTCCAGCAGACTATACAATTTGTAATGCACATCATAGTCCTTAGCTAATCATCAATTTAAAAAGATTAATTGAAAGTGTGTAAAAATTATTGGTCAAAAAGTCAAAAATGAGGAAATTGCTTGAAATAGTGCCTGTCCTAGGTTACAATATAGATGTATTTAAGTATTCTATTACCACCAGCTGTGGGCCATTAGCTGTTATCTCCTGCTATGACCCACCCCTGATAACAGACAATGGGCCATCAGGAAACCACTGCATGACTCATGGACTTATCTCATCCTATTGTGAGATGCTCCGCCCAGGAGGGAGGAGCCAGGCATTCCCACCTGGATATAACCTGGCCTTGGAACTGCCTAAGGCAGCCCTGTCTGCTGAGTTGCCAGAGGACAAGAGCTACTGCTGGACCTTCAGCTGGAGACCAGACCTTCTATAGGATCACCGCTTCAACTGAACTACTTCATCTGGACTGCTACCACCACCCTAACAGGGTGTTAGGTTGTATCTGACTTTGTCAGTGCTTTTCCTTGTATTATTACACTTATTTTTAATTTTTAATCCTGATTTGTGATCTTCCACTGGATTGTTTTCACACCAATACAATGACTTATGAAGAAAACATTACTTTTAACAAAATCATGATATTTTGGTTCATTGAAGGGAATGTGTTAAAATATGTAGCATGTGGATAGAGTATCTGATTTGCGTTAAGTGTTGGCGCAAAGTTTTATGGAGTTGAGGCCATACAACTAACATATCATTGTTGTCTAATATAAGCACTGACATTTCTAGGAAATACCTGATGATGCCTGAGATGGCCACCTAAAAAAACAGAGACTAGACAGGAATAAGGAAGGTATTAATTTGAAGGGCCTTCAAAGGTACACCCTGGGCAAGCCAAAGGCAACACCTGAGATGGACCCAGAGTCAGGAGTTCGTCACAGTTTTATAAGTTTGGTTCATTTGCATATCGGGGTTAATTGTCCAGTTATAACCTCGGTTAATGATGTAACTACCCCAAGTTTGCCCTCCTCTTCAGAGGCCTTAGTTTACACATTTTGGGGCCTGGTGTCCTTGAGGTGGAAACCTAGAGTGGTTTGTTATGTCTAACCAGCATGAGAGAACAGCAGCTAACAGGTCACAAGAAACTTCAGAGTTACACACTAGGAAGTACAGGATTTGGAAAACAGACAAGTTAAAACTTAAGGCATCACTGAGATAAAGAGAAAGTTGTTTCCTACAGGTTGATCTCCCAGGTAGCTGCTTTTGTTTAAATGATACGATAAATTGTCAAAATAAATACTTTAAATAAAGAGAAGAGTTAAGTGATAACAATATAGAAATAAATATTTCTTGACTTTTGTAACTAATTTACCAGTAAGAACTTTGAATTCATAGCTGTTATTAGAATTGACAGAGTTTGGGTTAGTTACAAAAGTACATGACTCTTTGCTGTTGCTGTTCTTTGGGTAGGCAAGTTAAACAAAACACCAGAAGGGAACTTCTGAGACATATTTGAGGTGAAATACAGTCCTTTGTATGTGTACTTCTGTTTGTTCCACTTGAACATTTAAATGTCCATAGATGGAAAGCAGAAA
This sequence comes from Machaerirhynchus nigripectus, assembly GCA_013397975.1. NCBI lineage: Eukaryota > Metazoa > Chordata > Aves > Passeriformes > Dicruridae > Machaerirhynchus > Machaerirhynchus nigripectus. The sequence goes on along the minus strand of VZRQ01000300.1, from coordinate 47,313 downwards.
AAATTTTTGAACCTGTCCAGCAGATTGTGTTTGGTTTGAATCTCTGTACAAATGAGTCTTTGAAGATTCTATTTCTATCCTTCAATTAGATGCATATAGTAAAAATAATAAGGAATTCACAATTTAATTTATTAATTGTAAAATTTCAGATACCAGCAAAGCTGCAGTTGCCAATACCTGTGAACTATGGAACATTTTAAAAGCTAAGTACGTGGAATAAACAGAAGGTCATTTTATTCTAAGTGACAGTAGAAATTTAGATGAGACATCAAGTTATCATCCTGAAGAACACTGGTACTTTTGTCATAACTGCTTTTAAAAATAGCCTTTGAAAGGATCCTTTATTTAACAGCTCCGCACTATTCATCTTCCCTGAAGTGACTGAGTGATGACCCTTGCAACCGTAGTAATTAAACTTTTGAGTTGCAAAAAGGGCCTCTGACAGTCTCAAAAGAAGAATTACAAATTAGAACTCTGACAGACCAACCCTCTAAAAAAACCTCTATTTCCCCTAGGCATTGTAACTCAATTCAACCTTGACAGATAGAGTCAGGTGTGGTGAAAAAAACCCTCCAAACAATTTCAACATACTAGATTATGGATTTTAGGCTGGTAATATATCTGCATTTTCTATCACTAGTCATCCAAAGTGTAGTATGGATTACATCACATCTGTACCTGTACTGGTTTTGCACATCCTGGTTTTCATTAGCAGGGGGACCACAGAGGTGTCTCCTGTCAGAAGCTGCTGGAAGCTTCCACCATGTCCAGCAGAGCCAATCCCTGATGGCTCTGAAGACAAACATGCTGCTGGCCAAAACTGGGCCAATGAGAGAGGTTGGTAACAACTCTGGATGAAATATTTAAGAAGAAAATCAAAACAAAGTCACACAGTTTTCTTGTAGACAGAGAAGAGGAGGAGGTGAGAACATGTGAGGGAAGACAACTTGGAGACACCTAGGTCAGTGGAGAAGGAGGGGGAGGAGGTGCTCCAGGTGCCAGAGCCAAGGTTCCTCTGCAGGCTGGGGTGAAGAGACCATGGTGAAGCAGCTGTGCCCCTGCAGCCCATGGGCCCACAGGGAATGCAGAGATCCACCCGNAGTCCATGGTGAAGACCACGGCGAAGCAGCTGTGCCCCTGCAGCTCCTGGGGGAGGTGCCCATGCTGGAGCGGGTGGATGTCTGGAGGAGGCTGTGATCCAGTGGAAGACCTGGTGGAGAGAGAGGGCGCTGCTTCCAGGCTGGAGCAGCCTGTCCTTGGAGGACTGCACCCTGTGGAAAGAGAGATCCACGTCGCAGAAGTTTTGGGAGGACTGTTTGCCCGTGGGGGGAATTCACATAGTAGCGGGTGTGGTAGGACTGCTGCTCTAGAGAGTGGACCCACGTCCGAGAGGTTCGTGGATACCTGTCTCCCATGGGAGGGACCCCATGGTCTCACAGGGGAGGACTCCTCTCCCGGAGCAGTGGAAGAAGGTCTCGGTGATGGACTGACCACAAACTCCCATGCCCTGTCTCCCTGTGCTGTCAGTGGGATGGAGGGAGGGGCTGGGGGGAAAAGGTGTTTTAAGGGGTTATTTTATTTCTCATTATCCTCCTCTGATTCTGTTAGCAATAAATTCACTTTGAAACCTTAATTTGAGCCTGTTTTGCCCTTGAATTGTCTCTCCTGGTCCTTATCTCAACTCCTGAAACATTTCTTAATTTTTTTTCTCTCCTCTGCCCAGCTGTGGAAGGGGAGTGTGAGTGAATGACTCTAGTGGATGCCTGGTGTTGGGCCAGTGTCAAATCATGGCAGTACCCATTCACCATTCAGCCTTCGGCAGAGAGGCTCTCATCTGACAATTACATATCCATTCAAGATTTAAACTGTATTTTCAAAACCTGAATTAGAACCTCTGTCCTGGGATACAAAAAAAAATTTTGAGGCACTGCTTGTGCCAGAGAGATCTACCATAGAGTGTTACACGATTCCCCGTAAGCCTATCTTACCTCACTTTTTTTACTCATCATTTATTAACTATTTTTGTCATAATTTCTTAAAACAATATGCATTAAAAGAAAAAAGTAAACTTCACTTAAAGGTGTCAACTCAACTGCCTTTTTATGCTAAGTAACAGTAATACACAATTAAATAATAATTAGGTAATAACTTTTGATGAGGTGAAATTATAATTAATGAATTTTAAATTAAACTATTGACCTTGAGTGATAGTAAACCACACTAGAAGCTAATAGCTAATTAAAAGTAGAAGTTAATACATTATACTACAGATTTTCAAAACACTGTGGGCTTTAGGGTGGTGACTTTCTTCCCTTACTCAATGACATGGGCTTGATTCACTGTCTTTTACCTCTACGAGACGGACGAATGTATTCTCATAGATTCAGATGTAGCAGTTGAAAACGTTATCAGTCATCTATTAACTAGTTTGTATTGAAATGGTCTGGAAATGCTCATACGGTCTTACTTCTTAACTATGAAATCCTACAGATAAATGACAGCATCGAGTAACATACAGTGGCTTCAAAAGCTTTTCTTCTTTCTAGATCCCAGACAGAACAACAATTATTTACATAGTCTTATCTTGATGAATTTCATGTTCTTACCAAGGTGCCGCATTCCTTTATGGGGAACTGAGAGGAGTTCTTCTGAAAACGGATGGTTGGGAATAGAATGAAGCCAAAGGAGGCAAACCTTGTATCTCAGATCTGTTTATTGGTAACAGAAGGAGAGGGAAAAGGGGTTGCCTGAGTGAAAGAGGGCTAAAAGAGACAGGAAAAAAGAGAGGAAAAGGGAAAAGGACTGGGAGAGAGAAGAAAGAGGGGACAGGACAAAAAGAGAGTGTTACCACCAGGGCAGTGCTATCGGTGTCTGGGCGGCGGAGGGATGTGCATGCTGCCTGTCTGTGGCCGGGCTGGGTGTTAGGGAGCCTGCGCGGCTCCCAGAGGGGCACGGCTCCACAGGCGCAGCTCATGCAGTGACGGCTCCAGACACCTGGTGAGTGGGTGCTTGGGTGGGAGGAACAGGACCCTGGACAGGGTCACGGCAACTGGCTGGAAGGGGGCGACAGGGCACGTGGTGACGGCTGGATTGGCGCGGTAGCAGAGTTGGATGCAGGCAAGGACACGGGGTGAAGTGGCAGGAAGGCGGTCAGGAGCACAGGAAGGCACGGCAGGTGCGAGGGTGAGCCGGCAGGCAGGCAGAAGGCAGGCAGGCTGGGGCCAGGGCAAAACAGGGAGCGAGCAGGTACAGCAAACAGTAGCGAGCCCTGGCGAGCAGTGGTGAGCCCTGCTGCAGTTGGTTTTTATATCCCCCCGGCCCCTCCCAAAGTCTGTCTGCCAGCAGGGACCCATTGGTCCAGTCCAGCCTTTCTTTGCTGTCCACTGGTGGAGACCTTCTTGCAACCTGGTTGGAGAAGCCCCTCCACAGGGTCTCTTACTGCCTGCCTGGTGTGGGGTGTTGCCAGGTGAAGTCTCCCCAGAGACAAGGCTTGCCCCACTCCTGGCTGCCTCCTGCAAGTGGCACATGTGCCCCCTTCCTCCACATGCCTCTGACAGCCCTGACAACCAGAGCTGAGGCAAACTAAAATGGCTGAATTAGCTCCTCCCACAAGGTCAACACATATTGACTCTCATGAGCCACAGGAAAACATTCAATTAAGTAAAATACAAGGAATTAAAAAATGTGTCTTAACCCAATACTATTGCATGTATGTTAAGATGATTTTCTCCAGTCTGTGTCTGTAAAGTGTATGAAACATGGCCAGCAGGTGAAAGCAGGTTATTCTCCTCTACTCTGCTCTTGTGACACCTCACCTGGAGCTCTGGGGACCACAACATAAGAACGGCTGGGTCCTGCTGGAGTGTATCCAGAGAATGGACATGGAGATGATCACACGGCTGAGCCACCTCTCCTATGAATTGAGATTGACAGGGGTGAGGTTGTTCAGCATGAAGAAGACTCCAGCTAGACCTTCTATCAGTCTTCCAGTGCCTGAATGGAGCCTACAAGAAAGCTGGAGAGGGACCTTTTACAAGAGCATGTAATGACAGAACAAGAGGGAATGGCTTTAAACACGAAGGAAGTGGTTTAGACTACATTTTAAGAAGAAGGTCTTTACTGTGAGGTGAGGCACTGGGACAGCCCAGAGACACAGAGGATGCTTCATCCCTGGAAGTTTTCAAGGCTGGGTGGGATGGGTCTTTGAGCAACCTGATTTAGTGGAAGGTATTCCTGCCCATGGCAGGGGACAAGGGGCTGGGAGTAGATGATCTTTAAGGTCACTTCCAACCCAAACCATTCTATGATTCTATGATTAAAGATTCTATTCAAGGGTTTAATGTCATGCTCCAGCAGTATATTCACTTACTTATGGCAGAGTGCTGCTTAGTGAGGAGTTTTAAATTTTGTTTTGTGGCAAATATTATTCATCTTTTTTGCATTTCTGCCTTAGGTTAAAGTAAGTGTTAGGTTCAATGACTGGTTGGTACTGTGAATTTCTATGAAAACAAACACAGGTACACGAGACATTTTTATTTTTCCTCCCAGCTATACCTTTTTAAATTGCATCCTCTAGTGACATTACAAAATTCCTTCCTCTCATTTAAAATAACATTAATCCAGATACTAGAGAAAAGCAGCGACACGGATATTTGCATTGAGAATCTGTAGTGTTTGTAAGACAAGTATACTTTTATTAATTATTAAGGAGGTTTTCAGTTCCATGGATCAGCTGATACCCCCCACAGTTCAGCTTGAAAAGTAGTTTGTTCTGCAAGTAGTTCCAGTTCAATAATCAGGTGAGGGTTTTTTTTGAAGAACAGAACACAGTTCAGGTCCCCTGTTGTACGACAACATACATCCACTGGATTTAGTAAAATTGCACTGCTTTAGACCAGCTGAAGATCTGGCACATAAATCATGCACAAATGCTATTCCAGTACACTGGGAAATCAGTAGCGCTGTTTGGAAAGTAAAGATCATCTGGAAATTCTGGTACTGTTCCAATGAAGCTTAAGCATAGTAATTATTATTGATGGTATAGTGCTTCCGTATTTCAAACAATGAATAAGGATGGCAGGAGAATGCATTAGAATAGATTTTTTGGGATTAACTTCTTTATGCATAAAATACCTCCCCCCAACTCTGATGAAAGTTTTTTGCTATTGCTTTACTAACAGTAAGAGCTGATGGAGGGAGATAAAAATAGTCTTGTGCAAGACATACCAAGAGGCCAGTCTGACAGAATGAACCTCATTTGTTTGTGTCCCAGCCTCACACTTACATTGATAAGCCTTTATATTCTCAGCAGGATGGGTCCTGGATCCTGAGCACAGGTCCTCTTTCCTCTTGCATTGACACTGCAACCAGAAAGGTGCCGTAGCGCTATCTGTCTGGCTAGTTGTCTGACCACAAGCACCACGGCACCCGCCCGCAAGGGAGGGGATGATGGAGACCGCTGCAGGGCGCGGGAGGGATGGCGNATGCAGGGGATACAGGGGGAGGAGAAGGCAGCAGTCAATCATGGGGGCGTCATATTGCTGGCTGTGGCATCGGCCATAGCTCACCGCAACAAAAAGGTGATTTGGTAAACAGTCACCATCACTTTGACGTATAAAGTCTCCTTTATTTTATTTAAAGGAAATTTTTTAGACTGCAAGGATAGTCAATAGGAATGCGCCTTGAAGGAACATTTCAGCACTGTACCTGTCCTCAGGTGCTTGTATCTTTCAAATATAGCATTAACTACTATTCAGATAACAAGAGATCATCCTCTTGTCTTTGTACTGCTCCAGTTTGATTCTGACCTTCGCATAAAGACACGGAAATGCGTTAGTGGGTCTAGGACACTGCTTTCCGGTCTCTATTGAAATGTAAGATGTAAATGTGGATTCAGAAAGAGCTCTGGAGCTTAGTAAAAGGGTTTTTTTGCCAGGATGAAATAGAACAGATCATGTCTAGAAAAAAGAATTTACACTTAATTCTGATTTGAAAACAAACTAGTCCTTACATTTACTTCATGGATAAATTTCTGGTCAGCACCTAATTGTTGAAATGTTTATTATCTGGTAATTAAAACAACAACATAATGATTTTAGTTAATTTTACTCAGAAAAAAAATATTATCTAACTTATTTACACACTTCAAGACTTTTCTTTCATCTGTACCATTTGATGAAAGTATACGAACTCTTGAATTTTTCCTGTACTGAATTTTCAAAAGAAGTGTTTTAGCGCTGTTCTAAACATCAGCTTGACAAAAGTTTACAAACATACATATATAAGCATATACATATATTCATGTGTTTGGCTGTTTTGAGGAAAAGAATCTTTTACTTCTCTTTGGGGTGCCATGACTAACTGCATTTGTACCAGAGCAATTTTAGTGTCCATACTCCAGGGCATATTCACTTTTGGCTCAGTTCTGCAGAGATCTGCATGAAGTCCTGAGCATCTACAACGTTGACTGCCTTCCCTGGCTTTCACTCAGAGCTAGGATTCACTCCCATGCTCAAGGACACTTAGAGGACTATATAAAACCCAAATGGATGGCTGAGTTATGCCATATTCATTAGCATTAGCTGTAAAGCAAAGCATTCAGGTAATCACATCAAAAAAAACACAAAACCTCCCAGTCATCAGTTGCACATGCAAAGCAAGAGAGAATTTTTACTATCACCTGTTTTTCACAGATTGAAGTTCCTTGTAATTACAAACTCTGTATTAATCTATATTAATATATTCACAATGGATTTCTGTGAAGTGTTTATATATATATATACATATATAAAACACAAATATGGAAACATATCCGATGTGCAAAAATAGACAGTGAGATGAAAAGTGTAGAAGCTGCAGTTCTGCACAAATGACTCTGATCACTTAATGACTCATAATGGCTCACTGAAAATCTGAGGCATAAAGTAATGAAGTACAACTCGTTTACAGTCACCCACATGTGACAGCCTGTACAGTAATCCAATGATACAGCAATGATATTATTTTACAAGATTTTAAAAACTTTTGACTGAATCAAAGTGAAGTTTGGACATGACAGAAAATCTAACTTGCAGGGGCCTCTTTCATTATGAGCTCCATCCTAATTAACAGCTGAAAATGAGCACGCGGTTTCTTCTGGAAATGGGCTTGTGGTTTGCTGCCTACTGGGCAATTGCCCACATCAGACAACTTGCATGTTATCTGCTGAAGCTCAGTACACATTTCCATCTCCAGTCTCAGGCCAAACCCTTACAGCAAATTGCCATACAGTGAGTGAACTTCAGAGCCCTGAGGGAAATGGAAACTGTTCTATAAAAGGATGGTCCCATGTCTTCTGCATGTTCTCTGGTTTTCCCTATAAACCAGCTGCTGAATTTGCTGTCCTGTCTAACTTTGGGCAAGTGATAAAACAAGAAGAATGCATTTTCATGACACACACTGTTGGGGTTTTAGGAGTTGTCCTTTTGCTTTTCTTTTTCTCTTAAAGAATTTTCCCCATACATGTTGCTAGGAGACAAATTACTGGGTACTTAAGAGAGACAAAAACACCTGGCCACGGGGGAGGAGTCCAGCTGTCCTCTTTCACCTGGGGCTTTTCTCAGAGATGCCTCAAGATTTGAACTGGGAAGAAGGGGTTGGGTACAGCCCCTAGGTCTTTTTTGTTCTCCCGGTGTTCCAAGGGGTGAGAGAGGCTGCAGTTGCTGTAGGGAGAATTCGTCGCTGCGGGGTTCTGCTTTCTGCTGCCTTCCTTCTACCCTGAGTGGAGCTTGTTTGCTGGAGCAGCCGTTTGCACTGGGACCCTGTTTAACACCCTACCTCACTAAA
>VZRQ01000300.1:2794-39473 GCA_013397975.1 Machaerirhynchus nigripectus | reverse complement strand
CCGCCCCCGCCCCGCGCACCGGGAGCCGCCAGCGCCCCTGCCGGCCGTGAGCGGCACCGCACCGACAGGAAAGGGGCTGGGGCCCAGAGGTGTCACCGGGCTCTGGTCCTGTTTGGTGGTACTGCCACAGTTACTGTTGTTTGTTTGCCTTGTTATACATATATATATATATTAGTAAAGAACTGTTATTCCTATTCCTCATATCTTTGCCTGAAGCCCCTAAATTTCAAAATTATAATGATTCGCAGGGAAGGGGGCTGCATTTTCCATTCCAAGGGAGGCTCCTGCCTTCCTTAACAGACACTTGTCTTTCAAACCAAGACACACACTTAGAAAAAATGTTTTCCTTTCTTAGCTTGGTAATAGTACTACTGAACAAAGAGCATCATGTTTCAAATTTGTATTTTTAGGGGACTTTTTCTGAATATTCTTGTAAATAAAATGCCAGCAGTATAATTTTGAGGAAGCAATTAGAGTTCAAGCACCCTTCTATACAAAGTTGTTTATATAGAAAACATCAACTCAGCATTTAGGATTTTTAAGTAACTCCGCCCTCCTCCAGTTTCCTCACTATTTACTTAGCACTCATAGGCAATTCTCTGTACTCAAAAATGTATAGACACAAATAGAAAGGGAAACAAAAAGAAACTCCTTCAGAAGCTTTCTTTCTTGGAGCTTCCATTGCATCCCAATACTCTTATATTGCATCCCAATATTTTTCCAGCATCCCAGGTTGTTAGTCTTATATTGATATCAGTGACATCTTACACCTCTTTTTATGCACATATCTTTCTTTATGGTATTTGGACATTCATCTGCAATAAACAAATACATGTGTCTTTAAGATATTTGGAACTGGGTTCACTTCAAAATGTTCTTAACATTTTCAGAAAACACTTGTCTTATAGAAAAATAAGAATTGAAGACTGTACTTGGAACAGCTGTACTTAAATGGCATCCTCAGGAAGACTAAGACATAATAAAAGCTAGTAATTCCATAAGAAATATATTCTTCTTGCAAGAACTGTGGAAGCTTACTTTTTAAATACAAGTATACCACTACTCAGAGTGAGGGATATCATTTGATAGCAGGATGTTTTGTCCTTTCATCCTGTACCTGACAGAAAAATAATGCAGAGGGTATAAGTCTGAAATGCATTAGATTATTAAAATCTCCTTTCCACTGAACAAAAAATTTGATTGGCTGTCTAGTGAATTGGCCTGGGAAGTACATAATGATGGTTAGAGATTAAAAATCACCTGTGCAGGCTCTGTTCAAGTGCTCTCATTATCATAAATATGAAGTATGAAGTAGAGTGAAACACAAGGCAGTTCTCACTGACATGGATTTTAATAGGAACTTTGTGCAGGCAGCTGAATTTTATCCATAACCAACAATGTAATTTGATAGCCACAAAATCAAGTCAGAACAAACTGTATGTGCAACAAACACACACCACAAAATTATATACTCAGGTCCTGTAATAAGAAAACCAAAGAAGCGATTTCTTTTCTAAATTTTATTTTTAGTAGGAAAATTTTGATATGAGACTGTATTTATTAACAGCACTTCTAATTCTCTGTTACTCTTTACTGTGTTTCTACTGGACTATTACTTGAAGAAACTGCAGGCAATATTTCATGAAATAAAATACATTCCATTGCATGGAATGGGACAGCAAATGTGCATATTCATTTGCACATGCACCCAGAGCACTGTGTCTACTCACTAAAAATATGATTGCAGAGCAACACCCACAGTATAATGACTTTTCTCCTTTGCATGCAGTACTTTTGATTATAGATTGATGGTACTTGTTTGCTGATTTCATGGAATGTAATTTAATTAGGAAAAAAAAAGAACCAACAAAACCAACAAATCAAACCGTATTGAAGATTTTTCATGAAAGGTACTGGGTTATCTAAAGAAGACTGTGATGTGCTATTGCTTTTCTGCAATGGTACAATGTATTTATGAATTATAGTTGTGCAACAGGCACTGCTATGACTGCACACATGGTTTTCCTTTTGTATATACCCCTGTATGCTTTTGATTTGCTCAGGACAACATACAGATGGGTTCCCAGTCCTGCCTGACACAAGTCTGCTTCTTTAACCAGAGAAAGCTCTTATATTTTCCATACCACTTTCACAGCATGAGAAATTACCTTCTGATTGCCATATCAAATGATTGCCGTACCAATGCACTCGCTACATAATAAATACCCTGATAACTCTGGGATAACAGTGCTCATTTGAAACATTTCATCATGTCTCTCTCCCTTCTGGAAAGCCACCTCTATATTCCTCTATCTTGGTTTTCTTTTCCTGCTCCAGTTTGATAGTGGCAGGACACTCACAACCTGAAAACTTCCACTAAGCATATTCATACAGAGGCAAGGGAGATAAAATGTTGATGGGTCATTACATTTGTCATCTTTCAGTTGCCCATGAAAATACAGCTGTCATATACAGAGGACTGCTTTAAACTTCCTTGGCCAAATGCAAACAGATTTTCACAGGTCAATGAATGTCCCTGTGAAATTTCAGATTTCTGAGTTACCACACAGGTCTTCCACAGATGCTACAACCCGTAAAAAGTATGAAGCAAACATTACATTTAACTGCCAGTAATACTTTTCTTTACCTTCCACAGATTAAAAAATCATTGAACCATTTTTATTCAATAATGTAAAGGACATCAGTTGTGCCTGCTTATATGACAAGTTCAACACAAGTCACTCTGAAAAAGACTTCCAGCTTCTCAGGTCTTATAATAAGCTTTTAAACACAAAGCTATTTGCACTGTTAAATGTGAGTAGAATTCTAGACTGTACATACTGTGTATTAATATTTCTGCCTTGTTCAAATAGGAGCTGCCTGTTCATGTAGCACAGAGCAGCCAGGCCTCAGCAAATGTGGCTTATATCAGCTATAAGAAGCAGCTAATTACCTGTATCAGCACCACAGCTGTATCTCCTTGCTAAGGATGAGAAATGATGTACTCCCTTTATACAGGAGTTCATTCAGTACTATATCATGCACAATTACATTCCTCTATGATTACCAAAATTCCGGGGGGAAAAAAATACCAAAATGACTCAATGAAAAGAAAAACCAAAAAACAAACCAAAAAAACCCCAAACCAACAAAAATGACAGCACAAAAACAAATATTTCCTTGACATTATCTGAATAGGTATGAACCATTGCTGTCTGTGGGGGAAAAAATGAAAAAAAAAAATCTTAGAGCAAGCCATGAAAGTATTTGTCACTATAGAAATTGCAATAACCTCTAAGTAATGTATTTTTTTTCAGGAAAACGTCATAAAAAATACAACTTGTATGTATTTAAAACCATCCCCCTTTGCCAAAACTGACTTAGATATTTTTCTAATTTTCCACTCCTTAGTCCGGTATTGGGATTCCACTACCTTTACTCTTCTTATCTTGTACTGTAACCATTAAAATAAGGATTAAGGTCAGAAATACACAGCGACCAGGAAGTCCTTCACCTTTCATAACATTCAAATTAAAGTTTTATTCTAGTTGGAAGTTCCTCTCTTATAAAGAAGCGGAATTTTGTTTCAGCAGTTCCAAACCATGTTTTGATGTTTTCCAGTTCTTCACTCACATGCTCTCTGAGGGCTTCCTGAAACACGTGTGCACTAATAGCGATGAAGAACTTGATGCAGCAAGAGCAGGAAACTCCCCAGATATTGCCTGGTCTGTGACCTGGAGTACTAAAGAATAAGAATTTGCACTGACCTTGCTGGCACTACATGAGAATTATGCAAAACCACATTAAATGTTAAAATGCTATACAAAGCAACAACAGTCTAGATAATTAAGAAAAGATAAATGGTGATGGCAGCCTAACTACGCTTGGAAGAGACACCCATAGACATTTTGCTTTATTAATATTTTCGAAGTTAAATAAGATTAATATTGGATGTTTAGCATTGATCAGAGGTTGAACATATTTTGCTTCTGTCTGGTTTCTTTCCTAAATAGTAAGCACAGCAAGAGAGGTATTTGTTAGAAAAAACTTTTCAGTTATGCTGAAAATATTGGATCTGAATACTGGCAGCAGTAGAAGAATGTCAAATTCATGTAGAAATAGGACATGCTATTTTATGCCATGGTCACTGAAGAAAATGTACTATATACCTCTCATCTTCTCTTAAAAACAATATTGTTCTTCATATTTGATTTGGTTTGTAGCTACAATCAAATGGACGCTACCGATCTGTTCAGTTAATTCTGAAATAAATACATGGGTTTGGTCTACTGGGTAGTTCTCTAACTTCAAATGACCACATCCACCCACTGACTAGTTCTCTATTATCTCCAGTGGAGATTCAAGCAACTGGCTCAGCAAGACACCTAGATCACAGACATCTCAGTGTGTGCTTGGAGCTGCCTCACAGTTCTGAATCATACTTCCAAAAATCTTCACGTGCAGCTGGCTCAGCACCTCTGGCCAAGAAGTAGTGATATTTTCTGTGACTCACCTTCAGGTTCGTAAAGCTGATATCTTAATCTTTATAGAGAGGAGTAATACTAAAGCTTCAGTACTCACTGATATTGAGCTGATGGATAACACACAAAGATTATTGGCATGCATATGACTTTCAGCATCAGGCTTGAATTGCAGATTTCAATAAAGAGCTGTGGCAGAAATTTCTCATTATCCTAAATATATCCTTTCTGATATCTTAGTTTGCCTTCAGAAAGCCCATTGATCTTTCTTCCTGGAATACAATGGACTGTGATCTTTAATTTATTCTAACATTTTCCATATAAACCTAATGAGATCACAATACTGGAAACTGTGATAAAAACAGAATAAGAACATGCAAGTTAGTATAAGGATAAAAATAAAATAACTTTTCCCATTGTAATATTTAGAATGCTTATGTATTATAAAGTGTAATATTTATGAAAAAGGTAGAGCAATACCTGGTTGAAATAGACTGTCTTCAGTTTATGATGCTAAACAAGAAACAGTAGAAACAGATTTGCAACTACTGTAAACAACTCTTTTTTCGCGCATCTTTTTGTATAGGGGAAACTAACAACAATGGCATCTTAATGATGTCACCAAAGAGATACTGTCACCTTCTGTAATGCCCTGGACACCTCATGTATGGGGCTAAACCGAGGTTCTTTTGCTCTGGGTAGATGCACAGGAGAAGTACCAACCAGATATTCTCAAGAAGTAAAAATAACAGAAAAGTTTACTGGCAAACTGTGGAAAACCAAGGAACTTTTGCAAATGATTTAGTACAACATAAAACACTTATCACAGCATAGACTTAGCCCATTCAGCTCACCTTTAAACCTTTAAAGCAACCTTTAAACCCATTAAACATTACATTCCATGAAAAGAGAGTTAAAAGGAGAGGAAAAAAGGGAGAAAGACAGAATGGAAAGATATAGAAAAACACACTTACAGCTACCAGCTCCTGGGTTCCAGCATTGTAACAGATAGAAAACTCCAAGATGAAGGTAGGGTTAAAGAACAACGTGCTTGCCTTGTGGTCAGCTTTCTTAAACCCCTGGCCCATCATGCCAGTCTCCCTCCCAGGTGGGACTTCCAGTCACTCGGCCACTCAGGGGCTGGGTTAGGCAAGACTGGGGGGCTGTCTCCAGTGTGCCAGGATGGACAGACACTGTGGGCCTGAGGGGTAAGGAGGGCAGGGCACTACCTCACCAAAAGCAAGGCCTGACCTGCCCCCTACCAGACATGCCAAGCATCCCAAGGTGTCTTCAGATACTAATCTTTCCAGTGTCTGACACCTTCCTCCAGTCTTCTAGATACTAGGCTACTAACAAAACTAATTGCTTAATTTTATTGTTCAAACATTAATATTGAACCATTATTTAAACCTGAAAGTCTTTGTGATATGAATAGTTTTGTCTGATGTGAACAGACAGTTTAGTGTTTGTGTATGATTTCTTTTTGCCTCTTTACCTTTCTAGATCTTTGAAATTGCGTTGTGGAACAAACATATTAAATGTTACAAACTTCATTTTATGTGGTACTTCTCATTGAACAGCAACTTTGGTCCTCCTTTCTGAAATCTGTGGAGTTGTACTAAAGTGGAAAGATGTACTAATTTGATGTATGACTGTTGTTAGCTTAGTTTTGTCCTGAAACTTAGTCAAATTCATAATTTTTTCACTTTTCTCATTATGAAGTTAGAGTAGTTGAGTGGTTATTCACCTAAGTTTCTTCTTGACATTATCATAAAGCAGAGGGCAAGACAGGCCTGCGCAAAGCCTAGTGAATTATCCACTTATTTTGAAGATGCTTACATCAAGGTTAGAAACAAAAGTTATGATAGTCTTATGTTGATTGTTTTATGATGAACTTAGACCCTATCTATTAGGAAAAAACATAACCCCACCATCCAAAAGCCCTACCACTAATGCTATATATATATTTATTTTTGTAAATTATTATCATTACTATATGCAAACTATTATTTTCATCTATGAATTCTGTAGAATAGTTGAAATACATGGAATATAAACGCAAACATCTCAGATCTGCTAGCTTAATCTATGCTACTGAAGTGATCTCCAGGGAGCAGCCTCTTGCTTTGAAGTTTAGTGCTGCAGGATGGCTCATGCCTGTATTTTTCCAGGGAGACAGACACTCAACGGCAGAGCGATGGCATCTGCACTGCCTAGAACTTGACTAGGTCCACTTTTGCCTTTATGTGGCAAATTGTGCCTTTTTAGCCCTAAGGACCTAATTACTGTTTTTCTTACATGTGCATAGTGGGACTTTATCCCAGTAGAAAGTTTCTCAAACAATGTGAGGAATGTATTGTTTCTAGTTTGAAAGCAAACTAGTGAGAGACTCCAAGTCAGAAATACAATTTAATAGGAAAAATAAAATAAAAGCAATAGTAAGAAAAAAAACAACCCACTGACAGTGTCAGAGTACAAACCTGACCCCCTGACAGTCAGGGGGTTGGTAGCAGTCCAATTAAATGGTGGCTGCAGTCCTCCTGGAGTGATGGTTGGGTTGAAGCAGTGATCCTGTAGAAGGGTCTGGTCTTCCTCTGGAGGTCCAGCAGTGGTGTAGAAGCCTCTGGTCTTCCTTTGGGAATCCCGTGGAAAAGGCTGCCTTAGGCAGTTCCAAGGCCAGGTTACATCCAGATGGGAATGCCTGGCTCCTCCCTCCTGGACGGAGCATCTCACAATAGGATGAGATAAGTCCATGAGTCATGCAGTAGTTTCCTGATGGCCCATTGTCTGTTATCAGGGGTGGGTCATAACAGGGGATAACAGCTAATGGCCCACAGCTGGTGGTAATATATTGTAACCTAGGACAGTAATTAAGTTAAATGAAATAGTGTCTTTACAGCATTAAGTTCATGTGTGTCCCATGGTATGACATGAGAGTGTTACGGGGATGTTACAGGGCGTACAATTTACCAAGTATGGCATTATCTACAGCAGGCAGAAGTCAGTTTCGTGTAGTCTTTGAAATTTCCTTTTGGAAGTAGCCTCTGGTGTGAACTATACAGCAGAATTACAACCAGGTTTGTCCTAGAGGGAACTAGAACTTTCTCTGAGAAGAGAGCTTGTGAGTAAATTAAAATTTAAGCAGTATGGATAAAAAAGAGACAAAGACTCAGGGGACCTAATTTTCTTCAGTCTGTACTACGGTGATGTCTCTCTTTAATCTGAAAGGTTTGTAACACAACGCTTATCTGGACTTACAGTTGGATAGAGCTGGAGTAATAGAGTTTAGGGAAAATGTGACCAAAGTGACAAAAAATGTTAACAGTTTTAGTATACATTCTAATTTTTCAACCAAAGAAGATAATAATAAACTAGCTGGCATAATACTGGGTTTAAATTAAAAAAAAAATCCGCAACTTGATGCATAAGTATTGAATTATAATGGTTTCATGTTACTGTTCTATTAACATGCTTCAGGGTCAAGTCCCTGTTTCCCTTCTAGGAGACCCACAGAGACCCAGGTATTTATATCCAGCATTTGGTATTGTCCATGACACACTGCTTAGTGTATAATCTTGGTACCACTGAGTTGTTTGTACCTATTTGTTCACAGATCGATCCATTGGGTGTTTGGTGTGCATCATCCTTGTTTGTTCCTGCTCATTGCATGACTATCTCTGATTTCACCAAGTGGAGAGGGAGAGTTTAATTTTGTGTAATGATTAAAGAGGCAAAGAAATTCCCCAGTGGGAAGCTGTCCTTCCATGTCCTTTTAGACGTATAGGAAGCATCACATAGTTTTTACTTCATCCTTTCTCCTTAGATTCAGTTTGGAGTAGCTCAAAATGTGTTGTAACAGATGTTCTGCTCTCTTAGCCCTCTGGAGCCTTCTTTTAGCTGAAACGCTTTGCAATACTAAAAGTATTGTTCTTTAAGGCTACATTCTTCATAATGTGGCCAACATATTATTTTGGTTTTGTCACATATATAACATTTATGTTTTTAAGTCAAGATACCAAAGTGCCAGCAAACAATCATGGCCTGGAAGATGATGACTTGGCATGATCAGTGTACACTAGAGAGGTTTCTGTAGGGAAATTACTTGTGAACCACAGTCATACAGGCTTCGTAGGGAGAGGCCTGGATTTCTCTCCTCCTAAAAGAACTGCATTCCAGAAAGGAACCTCAGAAACTCAGAGCAGATCAACTGAGGACCATAAGCTCAAGTACACTGGCACTATTTCCAGTCCATTGGCACAAATTGGAACTGTTTCCAAATTATACATTACCTACACAGCTGATGAATTTACATAACTCGAGGTTTCTAAATACATCTTCAGTAAATACCTGTCAAAAATTGTTTTATTGGAGTTGATCCTGACATAAAATGGCTGACCTTCTCTAATCCTATCCTGCCCTGTTTTTATGATCCTATGATTAAATGTATAAATGAACTCAGGAGCAAGAAGCTTAAATTTGGCTGGCAGCAGGGTTTTTTTAATATGCAAATAGTTTCAAAAATAAGGTAACAGACCACTTTCAAAGGTCACCAAACATTCCAGTATATGTAGCCTTGTACAAAATCAAACTTCAGGTACGTGACTTAATGTTTCTGAGAAAAACTTAGGTTTGTCGAGTACTTCAAAATTTGCAGGAGGCAGAACATTGACACTACTTTGGACACTGACTCTGAAATTGTACTTAATTTACACTTCAAACATAAACGCTTGTTAACAACCTTGCCCCAGCTGTAAAGCAATTGAAGGTTTATGGGGAATATCCAGAGGCAGAACTTTAGGTACTCTAGACTAATTTGTTCTAAGGATTATGAGATGTGTTAATCAAGCTGAAAGTATACCCCAACTGCATTAAACATTTCTCTTTTACCAGAGGAACTCTTTTTCAAAGCTTTTTGAGGAAATATAGTGGACTAACAATTAAATAGGCTTAAGTTACTAAATTAAATCGATTCCGGAATGTTCAGACTGTTACAAATTCGTTTCAACTTGAAATGTGAGGCTGTAATATGGAACTTTAAAATAACGAGCACTTTTAGGTTTAAGTTTGACCATATTTAGGGGCTAATTTACCTATTTTCCATTACATCTAGTGCTATGAGTTAGCAATGTCTAACAGCTATAAATCTGAAAAACAACATAAGGTGCAGATACTGTACTTGAATTTACAAAAAATTTTTGTTATGTGTGAATAAATTCTTATGAGATAAAAATTAGGAGAAAGATATTCATGCTAAGAAAGGCTTAAAAATTCTATGAAAATTATCAGAAAGATAGGTTGTGAACTTTCTTCTTCTTCAAAACTGAAGAAGTGCGAAAGCATAACCAGAAACATTGACTATATTTGTGGGATATAGATATTAGCTGAAATCTCAATTTAAATCTGGAAACGGCTTCAACACCTCTATTTCTCTGATTTATTTGAGACAAATGACATGAGTGTTGGAGGAATTTAAAACACTAGATTTTTAGAGGACTTATGTCATTTTAGGGTTCATATTTTTATAAACTGCTTCTATTTCATTTTCAGAACACCTTTGAGGACTCTTCAACTACGGTATGAGACAATTTTTATTCCAGCTACCAAATAATTTGCTTAACATTCATGGCCTGGTAAAGGGTATATTTTCAAAGACAGAGTGAATTCATTTGCAAACATTCCTGCAAGGAGCGTGATTTTCCAACAGTGCTGGAAAGAAAGGGCTAGCATTCAGGCATACTGGGATAGGAGCTTTCTCCCACTTCAGAAGCCCATCTCCAGTCCTGCATATTGCTTAGCTCCTCTTAATTTGAGAGATCTTGAAACATTAGTCACCAATGTTCTTTCAGCTCTTTCATGCTTCAATTATTATTATTATTATTTTAGCAGTGATTATTTCAACAAAACTGCTACAAAAAACACCAGGCTAAACTGTTTCATGTTAAGACATTTTTTTAGAAATTATTGAAAATAAAATACCCCTTATTCAGAGATACATACATTATCAGTTCTACACTGCTTGCTTGCTTGCTGATCCCAAGAAAATCCAGTCACTCCCAAAAGACAGGATGTCAACAGACAATATTCCTTATCACTCAAAAAACCCTATTTCTGTTCATCTCTGGCATGTATTCTAAAACCTGTAGTAAAAGCTCTGAGTTCAGTACATTTATTTAATAGATGTTCCCTAATGAGTCTCAGGGACTATCGGTTTCTATCACAGACAGTTGAACTCAGTTTTCTTTTGATACTGGAAGGCCAGGAATCTACTGTAGTACTATCTAGAGCTTAGCAACTGAAAGGTGCAAAACATAAATCTTTTTCTCAATCCTCAGTTCCCTGGAACTGAATCCTTAAATTTACTAATAGTTCAAATAATTCAGATATTTATAATGACTCTTATAGCAACTTCAAGAATTTCAATACACTTTGTTTTGATCATATTTACATTACAAAAAATGACTATATTCCTATTGTGTAGAGGTGTGTCGGTTTATTTGGAATTGCATAAAACACTCAGTTGTCTGAGGTTTATCCTGTGAATTTATTATCTGCCTTTTTCTTTTTGACACCTCTGGTTTTTATAGTCCAGTAATAGAGGAAAATAATGCTGCAATACAAAAACATCAAATTCAATTGTATTTAAAGCTCATAGTCAAATATTACACAAGAAACAGCACGATAAAAGTGGAAATGTAAGCACTATATATGAGGGTTTCTTCCTTGTCTTTTGGCTGTGTCTTCTATTTACTGCTACACAGCAGCTCAATTTCACTAGAACTGAATACCTGCAACACTTTTAGCTTCTGACCAGGTCAGAAGGCTGGGTTAGGTGCTTGAGCACTGAAAACACTCCTGAATCGTGCTGGGCTGAGGTGTGCCTAAATCTACCCAGACTGTCTGTTAGGTAAGATATTATATAAAAAGAGAACATCTCCACCTCTCATTTCTTAAATGAAAGAGACTTAAACTGTTGTGTTTTTCTTGGTTTGTTTTTGGCATCTCAGTGAAGTCTGTAAATGCAGAGAGGTTTCAGAGCATTGCTTGTCAGCTGCATCCCTCAGGACATTAAGATCTTGTCAGCGTATTTTCTAATTCCAGTGGGTCTTGTTTCAAGAGTAAATAATCTGACTACTCTGATAGGGCAAGTTATATCTACTGCTACAAAAGCTCTGGAGAAAAATTTCAGATCAAAAAGGGAAGAACCTACTGAATTTAGGTAAACAGTTTCCGGGTGTCTTCACAATCACAAAAGCTGGACTGAAGTGGTTAAATATAAACAAGTTTTTTCTTTCAGTCTGACCTAAATACTTTTAGTTAAAGAAAATGTGGGGCTTCATTTTGGTCCCTTCTGCAACAAATAGAAATTAACAGTGTAAAACATCATCAATAATCCATTAAAACTGGTTTGTCATGATATCTGAGCATTATATTTTAATTAATGCATCTTGCACTCTCAGCCCTTTCTGAAGCTACAGTCAGGGCTTTTATGTGTAACAACATATTAAGAGCTTAGTCCATTACACCTTTATAATATTTTGAATAATAAATTTAAGAGAAAGGTGAGTGACATTTCAAAAGTCAAACAGTTACAGCAACTAAACAATTAAAACTTAATGCATAATTATCACAAACAGATGTCACTGAACTTAAATCCATGGAACTGCCTTGATCTATGTCACCTGAAGCTCTACACTTTGAATGCTGTTTTTAACTGCTGTTTTAAAGTTGCGTAACTGGAGAAATACTTATAGTCACTTGAATTATCATTCATTTCTTTAAAGGTGCCCTGTAATTAAATAATTGCCACTCTAAAGGTTTTTAAATGGCTATTTTTGAAATTATTTATTTTTAGCTTTGGCAGCAGAGTTTATTAGCATAATATGAGCACTTCTCGAGTTTTAATTTATTCATCATTATGGCATGTCTATAAGATAATGTCCTTGCTTGACATAAATGAAGATGAGGCCAAATTGCAGTGTTTGCTTATTGTGACAAATATGAAACAAGCAGAAAAACAAGTAGAATTTATACAATATTGAATTTTAAAAACTGGAAATTAAAATCTGACAGGTATCTCAGCTTACTGACATTAATATTCTCTGTACTTAAAATATCTTAGGTAATTTTTGTTGTTGTGGGTTTTTGTCTTTTGTTTGCTTGTCTGTTTTTGGTTTTTAATTCTGCAAGCCTTATGCTGACCAATGTAATCTTTTTGCACACACGGGGTAACGTTTTATTTTATTTAAGAGACTTCTTTTACTATTTTATTAAGGCTATATCACACACTAGTTAAAATTAAAGGTATAAAAATGGTTTAAGGCAAATCATGTTACTTCTTATTGCGTCCTGTATATTACATTATGAATTTGACTTTGGTAAGGATAAGTAATTTTGGAAACTGTTAAACCCACTGCTACGCAATTTTACAATCTTTCTTATCACATTATGCAGTTATGTTTCTACCATGTAACAGTGTTCCATGAAAATATAGTTAACCCCTCAAAAGAAATAGCAGGATGGTTGTTTTTCTGTAGAGTAATTTTGATTTATAGCAGATAGGACTGTTAATTTACATTAATTCCAATTAAAACTGAAAAGTTAACACATTCAGCAAATTTTATAGAGTGTTAATCATTAATTCAAGTCACACACTAAGTGCCGACTAATCAAATCACATCATGCCAAAGGCAAAACTGAACTTGATCATGAAAATAATACTAATCTTTCAAGACATAAGTGTTTAAAAATGTAAAGTCTAAAGAATCCTGCAGTTTGGCTCTGTCTGATCAAGGCAAGACAAGAGTGGCTGCCAGTACTATAATATCCAATAAAAGAAAGCAGAATAATATCTCTTAGCTACCAGTCACTAACAGCAAAACCACACACACAAGTTACTACATGGCTATTTTTTTCTCATCGCCTTCTATGTTACAGAGAATGTTACTGAGCTTACACTAGAACACCAGTCCTAAAGATTATTGAAGTGTCTTAGATATAATGAAAAACTCTGAAATGGTCTAATGTTTTTGTCGGACAATCATTAGATGATATACTGTTAAAACAGTGGTATTTTAGAGGCTTTGGACAATATGTTTTCTGTGTACTAAGCACTATATGTATTTAGTGCATATATATATGAAAATTCATGGTAATAAAATGTATGTTTTTTCAGGAGGCAGAATATGTCTAGAGCTACTTTCCTCAAAATGCAGTTATTATTAGAAATTGAGTAATCCTTCTTTTTTTAGAATGTCCCAATGAGATGTAGGTCTTCCTACACCCAGGAGCTTGCCAAGCTAGAATGACAGAATGGTGGCTCACCAAGGTTAGAAAAAATCTCCAAGATTATTGAGTCCAACCTTTGATGTATCATCATATTTGTTGACTACATCACAGCACTAACTACCACATCCAGCTGTCTCTTGAACACCTCCAGGGATGGTGGCTCCACCACCTCTCTGTGATGTTTTTTCCAATGTCAGACAACCATTTCAGTAAAGAAATTCCTTCTGATGTTCCACCTGGACCTTCCCTGGTGCAGCTTAAGGCTGTGTCCTCTTGTCCTGTTGCTTGTTGCCTGGCAGGAAAGGCCAACCCCCACCTGGCTACAACCTCTTTTCAGGCAGTTGTAGAGAGTGATAAGGTCTCCCGTGGGTCTCCTTTTCTCTCTCTGCTAAAAAAGTAATGTTCCAGCTTTTACCAAAATAAAGAAAACTTGCTATCCAAATGCCTTCTCTGTTTACAGCTGGTTTTTTTGAGTGTGACAGACGCTGGTTTGAGCCTCTTGTTCCTGAGCTGGACCTTGAATAAAAGTCTTCTGCTTCCTGACAGATAATCTATTATGGAAAAAAAAAATGGATCTCACTTTGAGTTAGGCTTCTGAGACCCAGAAGCATGGCTTTTAGCCATCCAAGATATCTCACAGAGGAGGTTAAATGAGGAGGTTTTAATAATCTTTGGCCTACATTCTGCTGAAATGGCACAGTGAATAGTAAATCCTTTCCTGGTTAGCTACAGCTTCATTCTAGGGAAAAATACAAAAAAGTCTAATAGTCATCCTCATTTTGTTTGTGAAAATAAGGGATATCCATCCAGAACATGACATGACATAGCATCACTCAGCACAAAAATGTTTGCACCTCTAAGAAAGGACTCTTTCTTGTCTGTATTTGGTCATCTGCAATATACCTGGTATTTATGGCCATGATCATCTTCAACTGTTTGCTGAAAGAAGTTGCTACCACTTACTTACAGAAGTTACTGTCACTTCAGTCCAAAGTTACATCTCCATTTCAGCAGTGTATTACTTGATCTGATGCACCAGCTGGGGAGAAATGTACTAGTTTTTTTTTTCTTCACACTCATTATTGTGCCTAGATCATCAAACACATTTATGCCTTGTCTTTAAATGTAGGATTTCAAAGGCACTTTTGACTTTGGTGGGGTGCTAGTTAACCCACAGGGGTGAAATACATAAAAAGTTTGCAGAGCCTTGTAGATCCTTTGATAGAGTATTAGTCAGCATCAAGTGTTTAAAGTTGAGATTGACATTTTATTTTTTATATTTGTAACCTCTTCAAAGTTTTTGGGTTTTGACATCAGATGGGAATAACTGATGCATAGGTAAATAGAAAGTGCTCCATAGGCATTTAATAGCTATTGCTGCTCTACTTCTGTATTATAGAATGAGTCAGATGTAATGCAGTTTCAGTTTATGGGCAACAGATAGATAAAAAACCAACCAAACAAACAAGAATAATGAGCTAAAGATGCCTATTTTTGGTTGTATGTTCCCGAAGATATTATTGTTTAAAAACTTTTCTTTGCACGCTGACATCCAATGTAAAGAACATGTATAAATATGAACATAGACTTCATCCCACCACACAGTTCTGAATCCAGATTGTTTACACTGACTGTCCAATTGGGTTTAAATCTGCATGAGACCTGTCTTGTTCATCTTTATTTTCCTGTGTTGTTGGTTTTTTAAAATCAATCAATCAAGTCAATCTCAAATTTTCAGTAAGCACTTCACTATGCAATTAGCAGATAGCAGACTTAGACTTCAAGCTCCAAAGCCCCCAGGCCTTCCCAAAGACACCATCCAACAAGTCTTCTATGTGGCTGTCATAACTTTGAATAACCAACCTTTTCTGAATTGTTTTTTTCAAAAAAATAACAACCCAAGAAATAAAAATTAGATCTTAAAACTCAATTTGCAAATTAGAACAGCGTTAATGGAAGAGTCATTCAATGTTTATTTGTTGCAGCTACATTTGCTCAGCAAGAATATGTCTAATACTACTTGAGCCAGCATTCAAAACTGGTAAAAATAGTAAAAAAAATTGCAAAAGACCCCATTTTTAGAATTTATACTGTTTCATAATGAGACATGAGGCAGTTCATACTGAGATAAGCAGGTTTTAGGTATATTCTCAGAATTTTCCAATCAGACCAGGAGGCTTTTCCCAGGAAGTGTATTGAAAAACCAATTATATGTATATGTATATATATTTTTTTTTTTTTTAATTGATTAAAATTCCAGGGACCTGGAATAAGTTAATAAAATGTTTTACAATAAGCATGTCAAATGCAAATATGAAACCTTAGGGTAATCCATGGTTTGTGTTTCTTTTTAATTTAAAATATGGTGGACTGTTTAATTTCATTCTTTCTCTTTGATTTTGTTTTTGGTTTTGAATTTTAACCACTTCTCTTTTATGAATATTTTTGGAAATAGGTGAAATTATCAGCTGCAGGTTACAGAGAGTTTCCCAAAAAAATCCTTCAGTTTTGTGACAGATATTTATCCCTTCACCAACACTGCTAAAAAAGGAAAAAAATAAAATGAATAAACAATTGAATTCCTTCAAACAAACAAAAACCAAAAGAACCCAAACACATTTAACTGCACATACAGCAAGGCAGAAATTGTTCTAGGATCAGTGAGAGAGATACAACTGTTTCTAATGGATTTATGATTTAGGTGTCATAAATGTAATGTCTGAGGTTTCAGAATTCTTAAGAGGTTTCATATGTCGATGACACTGGAACTGGGTTGATTGATCAGTTTCAGTTGTTGATTGAATTGCTAAATTCTTATTTCTATGCATAAAAAATCACTAACTTTCAGCTCAAGTTAGTCAACTGTGTTTCCTCTCATAACAGTTATGAAAAAAGCAAAAATAATTCTGCTTTAGCCTGGAGTCATCTATCTATTACATCTTTTTATATGTCACAGTGCACAGTTTTCTGTTTTCATAAGCAAAACAGTAAAAGATAACTGATTTCAGTGTACATGCTGTACACTGACCTGCAAGTTTCACAAGCAAACAACTTATTAAATGCATTACCAATAAGGTCAAAACTTAAAGAAGAATTAATTTTTATGCCTTTGCTTTCAGAACTACCTTTTGCCTTATCACATGATTTTGTCATATTTAATTTCTCTAGACAAAAGAGTAGATATTTTTGAAAGTTAAAGCTTTGTATATCTTCTCAGGTAAACTAATGTTAACTCTACTGCTTTGATACCATTTTTCCTGATTTACAGTAGCAACTGCAAAGAGAATCAGGTCTTACCCTTTTATACAGCTTTAATGTCAAAGACATTTTCTTTCTGTCCCTCATGTTATATTTTTACACTTTCTCTTGCTGCTGTCTTTTTCAGGATCTTATTCGACAAACTGCCTTTCACAGCATGTTGCTGAGCTGGACAAAGATATTTTCATCACCATGTCTACACCTAATGTCCTAAAGTCATAGGAGATTGAAAAGGAAAGTTGTGAGATAATTGCTCTGACCTATTTACTGCAGCCTCCTACTCACTGCTATACTCCTGCAGCAGTGTTGTCTGTAGGGTGAAATAATGAAGAAGAAATGGACTTATTGCAGTGAGAACACTAAAAGCCACAAAAAACATTCATTCACTGAAATATGGGAATTAGTAGTAATATAACATGTAAGTAGTGAAGCCTCTATATTAATACAGAAACAGGCATTTATGTTTTAACTACAGCTTGTTAAATTTCTGCCATCTCATTAGATAAATTCCCCTTTTCTTTAAATTGCTCTTTAACATGCATGTCCCAATGGGAATATAGTGAAGCTCAGAATCATGTATAGTGGTTCTCTTGTTGGTTAAGCAATACCACTTGCAAAGGGCCTAATGTAATAAATGAGTAATGAAAGAGTGCCAATGGACAGATATTTTTTTTAATAACAAAATCAATTGTTTTAAATATTGTTATATTTTACATAATTTTGAATGCAACATATGGCAGTGCTTTTCTGGTCACTCCCTTTTAACTAGAGCTAGCTGTTGCTGTCACTTAAAAATATTGTGCCTCTAATTAATTAATGTCACATAAACTAAGAATAAATGAGTGAGTGTCCTTAGTATAACAGCTTATAATCAAGAAAGAAAGAAGCAAAATCAAAATACCTCTTATTTTTAGGATACAACAAAATTCAGTTATTCTTTGTTCCACGGGAACGTACTCCTTCAGTTACCTTTGTCTGGAGAGTTAAGAAAGGGACATAGGCTTCACAGAGAACTTAGAAATGAGCAGGGCTTGCTGTGAGTGGAAATCAATATAAATACAGTATGGAAGAAGGCACACAATGGTACTTTGGCAGAGGTCATCTGTAGACTGGCAAATCAGACAAGCAACAGGATGAGCAGTTTCTCTAGCATTTATTTCTAACAAGAGTTATGAAATTGTTTTCTGAGCAGTGAAAAAGGTGCAGCTTGATTTCCTATAGCTTGCTGAACTACGTTTAATGACAGAACAAATTCAGATCCCCTGGCATATCTGTATTTTCCCTTTAAGTATTTCCCATACTTCCCTACATTTTTTCCCTCTGACCTTGCACACGCTTCCCAGAGTAACTCAGACTCACTCATTCACTCATGAATTACCTGTTACATAAGAAGGGGTACATGTTGATCTATTTGTTATTTTTTGGCTTCTAACAGGCCAAACAGAACAGAAAATTGATGAGCTTAAGCCTTTCTCAGACTGCAAATATACAGGCCAGGCTTTCCTTTCCAGCCACCTGGCTGATGAAACACAAAATAAATTGTCTTTGAGAGTTTCACTCTTCTCAAATGTTACAGAAATTGATCAACCATTAAAAAAAATATTGTGAAACAGATGATAAACAGATGGACAGATAGATAACTAATCAAAGCTTCATTTAATGAAGGAATTTGTTAAAAAAAATTATTTTACTGGATTTTAAAGAAACCAGTAAATACAAGAAGTCTCATTTTTTGTGATGAGTGCCTTGTGTAATGTCATTACAAGTGATACACAATTATTAACATTTTAAATAAACCAATGACCTGAACTAGTTTTATTTAAGATCAACTAGAACCTCGTAATTGCCTATGTATGTATATATATCCTCTGGCTACTCTTGTTGTGTGAAGAAATCATGGTTTTTAATATGGATGTCTCTATATTTATTTAAAAGTAAGTTCTCCAAAATCTGTGGAGTTATGAAGACTGAGTATTAGAGATAGCTAGATGTGAAGTATTAAAAGCTGGTAAGTTCGGGCAAACTTAATTAAAAATTTTAAGAAAAGTACGATTCTGAAATCTGCACTTTGATTACTGGGATAGAAAGGGTATGAGGGGAAAACAATAAGAATTAGCAAACTGTAAAAACTTCAAATCAGACTTGAAACTATTGACAGATTAAGGTTTCCTTCTCAAGAAGCACTAGTTATGAAGCCACTGTAAGTCAGACAGCAGACCTCCACTTCTTCATGGTGCAGGGAGACACTGGAGCCAAATTCCCCCATCAGCCATGGATTCCTTGTAGTAAGATAAAACTGTATTCTGAACGTGTTTATCTTTATCCACTGATGGAAGAGAGCATTACTTCCACCACTGCTACCACTTTAGACAGTCACATGAGTCTGCATGGATCCATTCTACCTTTAGCAATTAGTGAATCAGATAGCATCTAAGGGCCATCATGCTAAGGTCATTTGCATCTCAAAATACCAGGAATAACACAATGACAGGAATATTAGCTGCACATAATTTGCACAAAGTGGTAAAATGGATTTTGGAGTCTATCATTTCACTGCATTCATATACTCATTTATTCGTATATGTTAGTCATTTAGAAACAACACTGTGACTGCACTTGCTCTATGTCATAAAAGGAAAGCAGTTCATCCAAGTAGAGCTAAAGAATTATGTCAGTTAATAGATCATCATATGATACTGTTGTAACTAAAGCAGCAAAGAAGATTCTTGGATTAAAAATGCAAGTCTGTCAGGTAGGTGTAGAGAGAAGATCCCTTATCTACACATATTCCTATGGAAATTACTAGTCTATTACTAATAATATTTCTGGAGTACCTGTGTTAGTTCAACAACTCACTACTTCTTTTTTAAATGTATTAAATGCTCCTATACAAATGTCATACATAAAATCAACTAAACAAAGTAACTTTTATTGTGTATGTTTAAAATGTCAATAATCACAAAAGACACAAGTGAGTCTCATTATGGAGAAACAATAATAATGTCCAAAGAGAGTAAAATAGTATTCATCACATGAAACAAAATTTGACAATCACTGGTTTGCAAGCAGATAATTTATTTGCACATATAGTTTGTTAATGTAAGACAGGAATATACTCGAGCCAGTATTAATGTGAAAGGAGATTACAGTCAAAGGGGATTACAGTCATGCAATCACCTGTGGGCATTTACGTGATTATGCAAAGATTTTTTTGCTAGAATCAGAGGACTCTTAAAGGAAAATTACATGTAAGGATTCACTTATGGATCCTTTTCTGGAGGGTTGTCCCAAAAATGGGAAGCAAGGGAGCACTGTAGAAAATTTTTCATTAAATGAAAAATACAGCTGAGCCAGAGTAGTTCCTTGTTTTATGATCTTCAAGTACTTCAGTCTTATATCCAATATCAGAAAGCAAATTTCCTTTAAGCAGCTCTGTCTTGTTATGTGCTGGAAAATAGCTTTTCCCTTCTATGAATGAGGCAGAACGGCAGAACAGAATAGAAGCAGAAGCACAGAAATGTCAGGAAAGCCTGATTACATGGTATATACAATCCTATGCAGCCAAAGTTTTTGCATGGAGAACATTAGTGCTAAAATGTGTTTTAAAATTTTCAATGTATTTTAGTGATCAACATAGCTGTTTTGTCTGGGTATACTAATGGTTCTTCAATTTAAAACAGTCAAACAAGCAAACAAAACCTTCAAAAGTTACAGCTGAAACTATTTCTTCTCAGCTCAGACATTACTTACACAGTTCACTGCTTTATTGTTCTCAACAACTACAGCATGTCTGTAATATTTTCAGTTAATTTCTTTGCTGGATATTGAAGTAGAAAAGTGCAACAGTAAATGTTGCATATTATAAAAAAGCATAGGCCATAAAGGCACCAGCTATAAAACATGACATTAAGCATCTTTTACATCGCTGTCTGCTCAGCAAAAGTCAGTCTGTAGCAAATGTTTCTAGAGTTATTATTTTATAGCATGAAAAATTTGGCTCATTGAGTTTAAGACCAAAAAAACAGAACACTTCTCTGAATGACAACTGGATGGAAGCTGCTAGATACATTGGTTGTAAAGAGATGAAAAACAGTGTTCCAAAGCAAAAGCAGTACACTGACTTCAAACACTGCAGTGCTACTACAATTTAAAAGGGCATATTCCAAGCAAGGTTTCATTAGATAAGAGGCAGCTTGATTGCTATCTGTGCTTATTTGGATAAAAAGTAATTTTAGTGGCTGTGAAGGTTTATTGGACTCTGCTGATTTAAACATACTGACAGTAAAGAAAAACTTGCTGAATATAGCTGAGATACAGACTTACAATGCAGCGGATGCTCAAGATCCTAAAGAAAATGAAAAGTAAGCAGCTGAGAGGATATGGATAATCTACACAGCTTAATGGTGTTGGTGGTAGCTACGCTAAAGCTGAAAATTTATGAATGATCTATTAATCAATTAAACACATTGTCTAAAGTTATAAAATATGATGTAACTGTGTTACAGCCTCACAACTGCCATTTTACACCACTACTGCTAGTCACAAACACATTCTACAGCTGTGGGTCAGGCAAGAGGCAAAAGTAATGTGAGATGTCTATCAGTTTGGTGCTATTAAGGTGCTTCTCATTAAACTGTTTCTTAATGTACTTGTTTCAATGAAAACCAAAGGTTCTACCCTTGTTGCAGGCAAGTTCCCATATGTACACTTGCAATGACACAAGGATGACTACACAGTGCAAAATGGGCTATGCTGGCCAATGTACAGTTAACAGATATCAGATAGCAAATCCATGGTATGCAAAAGCACTGTCGTCTTAAAGGGCTGTGTGCACTGAACTTAACTCCGGTATTGTTACCTGCGGAATACGGTCTTGTAAGGGCAAGGTTTTGTGTGGGCCCATGGCAACCTTATGAAATTTGGTGGGGCCAAGGGCACCTGGGCTGGGGTAACTCCCATTCTCAATATGGGATGGAGGATGAACAGATCGAGAGCAACGCTGAGCGGAAGTACTTGGGAGAACTGGTGAATGGAAAACTGTACATGGCCCAGTGATGTGCAGTTGCAGCCCGGAAAACCAATTGTATCCTGAGCTGAATCAAAAGCAGTGTGGCCAGAAGGCGGAGGGAGATGATTCTCCCCCTACTCTGCTCCCCTGAGACCGCACCTGCAATTCTCCATCTAGATCTGGCGCATGCAGCACAAAAAGAAGATGGACCTGCTCAAGTGCATCCAGAGGAGGAACATGAGGATGGTCAGAGGGCTGGAACTCTCTTATGAAGATGGTCTGAGAGACTTGGGGTAGTTCAGACTGCAGAAGAGATGACTCTACAGGGATCGTCAAACAGCATTCCAGTACTAAAGGGGATCTAAAAGAAAGCCAGAGAGAGGTCTTTTACAGATATAATGGATTTAAACTAGAAAGGGATGGATTCGGACTAGAAATAAGGAAGAAATTTTTTGCACTGAGGGTGGTAAAATACTGGAACAGACTGCCAAGAGAGGTGGGAGATGTCCCATCTCTGGAAACACTCAAGGTCTCATTGGACAGATCTATGAGCAACGTGGACTACTTGGAGATACCCTTACTCCTTGCAGGGCGGTTGGACTAGGTGACCTTTAAAGGTCCCCTCTAACCAAAACTATTGTTTCTATGATTCCATGAAACAGTCCCTCATATGCAAATACCATTTTTATGGTGAATGGTAGCTAATGTGTACATATACATACATATATATGTGTATATATATATATATATATATGCACATCTATAAACATCCAGAGTCAACTATGTTTCCTCTAGGGCAAAGAAATGAGACAGATATCTTCAAAAGATAATATTTTCTATTCTATAACAAGTTTCTAGGAAAAATAAGATTCATTACCTCTGGAAGATGCTTATCTACATCTGTTTGGTAATTTAGACTAGAAGACTGACATTTAGATAATGTGCAGTAGAAAAAATTAATATCATCCTTCATTTTTAAATACCCCAGGTGTGCTTTCTCCTTGCACACAGGTGCTCAGTGCCATTTGCAGTGCTCTAAGGCCTGGTCTCAAGATCTCACATACTTTCCATCTCTGAGAAGGTTAACTCAAATACTGTAGGCCTCCACATGGTACTGGGTGAGTATTTCTGGTCAGCTGGAAGGCTCCTTTAAGGTTCACTGAGATGCAGCTAGGGAATGACACAGACATTCCACATTTCAAATATTTAATTCCCAGTTTTCACTGCTATGCCACATAACAGCAAGGGCCCAAGCTCTGTGTCTGAATGTTTTCATAGGTTTCATTGACTTCACAGGGATTTGTTTGTAAGGATAGGAGACCACAATTTGTGGCTTCCTTTTTAATTTTTTCTTTTTTTTTTTTTTTTTCTGTAAGAACTGACGGCATTGGATCTATAACTTAGGTCTCTGTTTAGTTTGGTTTGTTTTTTTTAAGTAAAGCCATTTTTCCTGTTCTCTACTGCGTGTATCTCCCTTCTGATGTTAAAACAGTCTGATTTTTCATTGTAGACAGACATCTATATTTATCTAAAAGAAAACTTAGACTTTCCAGCAAGTTTTCATGAAATCTGTGTATCTTCAATAACCATTTTGTTGCTTTGCAGCATTACTCATGCAGGGTTCTGAGTCTCAGCTGACCTGTGGTGCTTTCAGTTCCTGAGGAGCAGCACGCCCATGGCGAGCAAGGACTCCTCAGATGGCCCTGCATGGGGTTCTGGGGTTGTAGCTCTCCCCCGACACCCTCCTCTATCTCCTCCTGGGGGCCCCATGGGGGAGGACAGGGTGTAGATTGCAGAGCCCCCGCGGTGCCTGGGGCTCTACTATGGCAAAAAGTCAGATTTATAGGGCTGAAATTTCTGCTACACACTTTGTATTTCCTGAAGCAAACAGGTATGACAGAAACAGAGGAGAAGGTTGTACAGTGGTGCAAAAAGAGGGCTTCAGAAATATGCAGGAGAGGTACACTGAGAATTTTAAATTATTCATCAGTGTCAGCACACTTGATTGCCCCAATAAAATGCACAGGCATTTGATGATGAAAAGAAATATCAAACCTGAACAGGGACAAGCGAATAACAAATTTAAGAAGCAGGTTTTCCTACAATTTTGCAGATAATTAAGACAAAAATTCTTGGAGCAGAAAAATTACTGCTGAATGAAATAAAAAAAGAGTAAGGGACATGTCATTGTTAAGAAATAAGACCTTCATGTGCACTAGCAGTGGAATTACATTGGATGTTATCTCAGAAGTGTTCACCAGACACCTGGCTGACTGTGAGATGGGTTCATTCAGAGTAGACATGCATTTTCCCTTTCTTTACTGAGCTCTATGGTTTTTTAAATAATTTCCTTGATTTTCTAAAAAATTTGTGCCCGAATAACAGTGAGTTGATGGGAACTGAAAAATAATGAGACTATTTTATCAAAATTATGAATGAACTAGAAATTATTTGTCACACTGTTGAGCCTCTTGCTTCTATAGATTTCAGTTGAATATGCAAAAGAAAAAATTCTTCAAAGACTGGGGTAACTTGAAACAGATATTATACTTGCTTGGACTAGAAGATAGCAAAATCCCCAAAACTTCCATCCTTTCCCACCCAAAACTTCTGTTTTCACAATATATGGGCACACCTTTACATTTTCCCCATCTTTCCCACTAAATCACATCAGATGATTCTTGGAGGCAAGATTTAAGCAACTCATTTAATTAGCACAACATACCTTTGAGTCTTCAGAAGTTCCATTTAAACTAAATGACCCTGAGATATTGATTAATGAGCTACACTAGGTAGACAGAAAGGAATTAATTTTTCATTTGAGGTCTTCCAGTAAGATGTCTAAATGAAAAGAAGGTATTTTGTCTTGTACAAAGCCATCATGATAAGGTACAATGCATAGGCCATGGAGGACTCTCCTCTAGCACAAGGTATCCCAGTTATCATAACAGATTGAGTTGGAAGTGACCTTTAAAAGTCATCCAGTTCTCCCCCCACCCTTCAATGAGCAGAGACATTTCCAACTAGATTAGGTTGCTCAGAGCCTAGTCCATCCTGACCTTGAATGTTTCCAGGGATGGGGCATCTACCACCTCTGTGGGAAACCTGATCCAGTGTTTCACCATCCTCATCATAAAAAATTCTTCGTCATATCTAGTTAGGTAGTGCTGATGCAGGTAGAGAGTCCAAGAAGTTTTAAGAGCACGCAGCAAATTACAGATGCACTTTAGTCAGTGGGAAATTTTATTCAGATCACAAAAGTGGCATCAGGAATGACCTGGTCAAAAAGACAACAAGCAAGGAACACTGGAAAAGCTGAGAATCAGCACAGAGTGCCTTTACTGGCACTCAATCTGTTTTAACATGGTCAGCTATAATTTTGTAAGCTGCAGCATGCTGTGGGGAGTGCGATGTGATGGCTGACTGGGCTGGGTATGATCAACATGTGTAGAAGAATTCAGTGTTGTATAACACAAAGGAGTCTGTAAGAAGTGACTGATGATTTAGGAGTGTGAAGAAAAAAACGAAACAAAACAAGAAAACAGAAAATAACTTCTTGATCTGACATCACCAAAGAATAACACTAAGGCTTGAAAACTGGAGTAAAACCTGGACTTCCCACAGCATTTGTATAACATCTGATTAAACCTCACTCAACCATGGATTCATTTTTGTGAAATAAATATGGGGCTGATCTGCTGTATCCCACCTTGGGTATTACAGTGCACTTCATTTGTACCTTAAGGTTATATGGCAAGTTGCAATACCTTCTTGTCCTGCCTGCACAAATTCCTTTTCCCACCACCTTTAAGAATCAACCAGTGAGTGAGCTCGAAGTACTCCCTCAGCCAGCCAGCCCTGTAGGTCACTGGCAATGCTCTTCGTTTGGTGTGCAGTCGTGCTGTTCCTGCACAGAAGGTATGCTCAGCTGGTGGTGGCTGGAAGTGCTTGAAGCAGTTGGAAGAGACTGTGAGAAAAAAGCAGGCAAAAAGGCAGACACAAATGGAAGTTTCTGCTACTAAGCCACAGTAATACTCTGGGGTGAGGAAAAGGAATACATTGATTTGATGGCTTTCAGTATTCTCCTGCCTGCACAGCAGAAGGACGAACACCTCTAGCAAGAATTAGGTTCTCCATCCTGAAGTGGATGGATACTTCTCATGTATACCTTACCATACTCAAATTTCATGTAACACTTCTCATCCATCAAGGCGATTGTAAATTCACTTTTGCTTACACAGCTGAGAAACTTTGAGTTGGGTCTTCCTTAGGTGTTCATTCATATGTAGAAATAAGCTTTGTATTAGTGACATGATCTGACCTAGATTTTAAATTTCCTGCTACTTTATATACAAATCTCTTATAGTCTCTTATATAAGTCTCTTATAAAGTAACAGTGGGCTCAGAACTGACCACTGTAACTGAAAAGATAGTCCTCGAATTTACAGTGGATAGTTTTGTGAAAATATTAGCTCATTGCATAATAGAATCAAAAAAGAAACTGGACGTTGGGAATTGCTAGTAGGAACATCATTATGCTATTTTACACATAAAAAATACATAATCCAATTGCTCTTCAGTTTTTTGGGTCCCATTATTTCAAAAGATACAGAAACAAGGAGGGATGAAAAGAAGAGATGAAAATGCCAGCATTTCTCCAGCAAATTTATGGATACACAGCGTGCCAGCAACAACAATGGGAAAGCAGTTGTAATGGGTGCACCATGTACCGGCACAGCATCTGTGCAGGAATCCATTGCATCCATTGATAGCTTGCCAAAATTCAGAAGGTGGCTAAATGCACTTCTGGTGAGTGTATTTGTAAATAGTAATGATTTTAGTTGTATGTATTGGTTAGGACCACATCTAATCTCCTATTTTAATTCTTAGCATACCATCACAAAACCTGTTATTTGGGTTTATGGTACAAGATGTACAGACTGGCTGTACATACCACCCTTCCTGTTTTGCCCTCAAGTATGTATTCATCTTTATTCACACTCTAGATTCCTCATTTTATGTCTTCTCCATCACAAAGTCATATGCATCTAAAATGTGGATGTATAATCTTAGCATGACCCCACTCCTTCTGTTAAAAACAACCAGAGGTCTGCATCCATAAACCATAAGTGAATTTGATTTAATTTATATTTTTATTCTGTCTGGCTTATTTAATCTTTTCCCAAAATGAACATTTCAAAGAATGACCTTGTACCCTTCTTGCCTTATATTTTCCCAAGAAAAAACTGCAATCAGTATGAAGTTTTAATGGCTTTCTTCCTAATGAGCAAACAGCAAAAGGTTACTAAACCAGCCATTAATTTATCTCAGGTGCTATTATAATTAGAGGCAATGCAGCCAATACAGGAGTTGATTCTGAGGGCTCTTCTCTGATCCAGATGTGAATGTCTCTTGCCTGAAGAGCTGGATTGCTGTCTAGTGTTTACTGTCAGTACTGAGAGGGAGCTTGGTTCTCTTGCCTAATTGTAGACTTTTAGTATTATTTGAGGTGTTTCAGGCTGTCTGGGTTATCTACAGAAGGGAAAGAGGTATGATGCAGTGAGATCTTCATCCAATAAACTAGCAGTCACTGGCCAGACAGGTTTCCCTGAGGCAAATTTCATGGGGTTGTTTACATTTAGGTAACCGATTCTTCCCTTAGCTCTCCATTGAATTGTAACAAGAACTTAGGCACCTTTGTGCACAAGTATCTTAAACCTTAATCAAAGATTTTGAGTGCAGCTTGGGAGGCTGTAAGGTATTTTATATGACCTCCACCTGGTGCTCCAGATGGCTGTGGTTCTGCTGTAGGTTCTGCGTCAAGTCTGTCAAACTCATGCAGGTATTGTGGATTTCTTACCCTGCCTTGTATTTCACTAGATACCTAGTTTAAACTACTGAATGAATTAGTTTAGGAAATTATTATTCCATATAAAAAAGGTGTTTATTGCTGCACCTGCTTTTTACTGGGATATCACTGATGCTTTGAATGGAAGATTAAGAAAAAATAAACAATGCACAGGGACGAAGAAACCTTTTTGCTTCTACTCCAGTCTCAATTTTTTCACTTGTAGTGATTGTTTCATAAGCTGGTGACTGAAATTAATATATCTGCTAAAGTATAATGTAAATTGAGACAAGAAATTTTCCTGTTTCTTCTTTTCTTCCAGTAATTAAGTCTTTCTTGTATGCATTGTACCCTGCTCACACTCACTTTCATTTAGAGCTGATGCTGGCCTGCTTACTACAGCTTTATTCAAATCCAACTGTTCTTGGAATTTTTCTTGCTATTATACAGAAGAACAAATTAAAATACTTGTAAAATCTGCTGAAACACCTGCAACCCCCACCACCACCCACACATGACAGAAGTATATTTCAGAAAGCTATAGTTTAGATGTTTAGTCAAGCTGCATAAATATTTTTATATTCCTTGCTGCCCGTATGAAGCAGTAAAGGATTTTCCTTTCAGCCTTCTATTTTTTTTTTTTCTGGGTGCATAATTTTTGCTTCTCTTTACTAAAACTTCCTGGAGATGCAATACAGACTGGTTAGCAACTTAAAAGTTCATATTCATTCTCACATTTTTAGAGCACCCAAAAACAGGGAGTGAGGGGGCCTCCCTGCTTTCTTGTGGTGAAACATTTCATAGTCCATTTATTCTGTTGAGGAGGATGTTACATCATAGAACCACTACCAGGGGCAATGGGATAATGAAGCAGCTACACTGCATGAATATGTTTTTTGATTTCTCAACGAACCATTTAAATTAAAGGCAAATACTCCAGAATGTGCCTTTCACTTATTTATTTTAAAGTAAATTATTTATTTAGGCTACTAAAATAGGGATTGTATTTATTAAGCTCTGCCAGCAGGGCTCTCTCTTGCATTATATTTGAATTCAATCGGGCCATTTTAATTTTGTGTGCATAGTGTCCTTTTCTAGGCAATTTTAACCCCAAAATGATAAAGCACTAGTCTTATTTATGGAACCTATTAGCAAGGAATTAGAGCGCCTTTGGATTCCAAGTTACAATAGAAAGACATTTCCAAGATTTTTTTCCTTTCTAATTAATTTGATTCATTTTTAGTGATGATGTGCATATGCAGTTAATGCCCAGCACTTTTAACTGCAATGTCTCTTAGTAATTTAAATAGCCAAAATTGT
The DNA here is from genome assembly GCA_013397975.1 of Machaerirhynchus nigripectus. Lineage (NCBI taxonomy): Eukaryota > Metazoa > Chordata > Aves > Passeriformes > Dicruridae > Machaerirhynchus > Machaerirhynchus nigripectus. The sequence goes on along the minus strand of VZRQ01000300.1, from coordinate 10,273 downwards.
AACATTTGAGTACTTGCCACTGAAATCTCAAAATCTTAATGTATACTCTCAAGAGCTCAGGGAAATCCTGATGGTGGTCCAGATCCCATGCCTAGATAGACAGTTATTATGTCTCTAGCTTGAATCTGTGTTGGGACAGAACATTGCTTCATATTTCAGGGTTCTTATTGAAAGAAAACGATATCAGAGGTTCTCCATTTTGAACAGTCAGGGATCAGAATTATACTCATAAAAAATCAGACCTACATTCAGTTTATAGCAAGCTGACTAGGCCCATAAATGGCTCAAAGGCCTTCCTTTCACAGAAGTCAGGACTCCCACAGGATGTATACACTGTACATAGTCTTCCTTAATTCCTTTAAATTTATTTTTACAACATGTAATAACACCACTGTCAAAGATATTCCTATGTATTTCTATGTAGTAATTTTGTAATGATATTTGAAAATAAGTACCTTAATAAAACATTGTACTTTTAAATGCACATAAAGAAAAAATTTCAACGTGAACAGGAAGATCTAGTAACTTAGTGGTCAACAGGAAGATAGTTACCCTATAGTACTAGTTTGAAGGCAAACTAGTGAGAGACTCCAAGTCAGAAATACAATTTAATAGGGAAAAAAAATGCAATAGTGCAAAAATAAAACCCACTGACAGAGTCAGAGTACAACCTGACCCTCTGACGGTCAGGGGGTTGGTAGCAGTCCAATTAAATGGTGGTTGCAGTCCTCCTGGAGTGATGGTTCTGTTGAAGCAGTGATCTTGTAGAAGGCTTTGGTCTGCCGCTGGGAATCCAGTGGAAAAGGCTACTCATGCTGTTCCAGACTCCAGATTATATCCAGATGGGAATGCTTGGCTCCTTTCCCCTGGGCAGAGCATCTCACAATGGGGGTGATGTAATTCTCTGAGTCATGCGGTAGGTCCTTGATTGCCCATAAACAGAGATAGTTCCCAGAGGGAGTTATCAAGGATGAGTCATGGTAGGTGATAAGGAGCACAGCCCCACCTGTTTTAACAGCTGGTGATGATAATAGAATACATACTTTTGGCTACATCTTATATTGTAACCTAGGACACCTATTTAACTCAAATGCCTGTCCAGGGCTTTTAAAAGTGTCTACCTCTCCTCATCAGATGCAGCTATACCTGGCTTAAACTAAGGACCTATCTGTTTACGCAAAAAAAATTATGTGAGATGCTTCCAAGTTCCTCTTTCTTCAGAAATTTCCCTTTTTTATGTCCAGCAACTAGGTATAGCCTTTAGAACACAAATCCTTGTCATCTTCAGAAACATCTCTGTGATGCAACTGTAAACACTCATGTGAGATAAAGGAGACACAGTAGAGAAGACTACAGAGTCCCAAGAGTACCTAGCTCCAGAACAAGTACATTGCTTGGCAGCTGCTAAGACTGACATAAATGCCTTTGCAGGACTGGTGTCATTTTAATAGTTGCTGTGATAGAAGTGGGGTTTCTTTACAGGCCAGCTTGCCCCATTTTTTATTCCTATGTTGTTACTTTGAAGAACTATTTCCTTTGAGTTTGACAATGATGCAAACATTCAGCATTATTAATGATTGTCCTTCTTAACCTTTTGAAAGATTATTTATTTTAGGAGGCATCTGTTGTCTTTCTATGGGGTATTGTCAGAGCCTGATCAAAGAGATGGGACTATCATGGTTATTCACGATTTATTACTTGAAAAATCAAGCAAAGCATCAGTCTCAGAGGCCATAGAGTTAGTAACAAGTTGCCATAATTGAAGACAGTCAAAAGTTTCAAAGTTACATGGCAATTTATAACTTTTTGGTCCAATAAGCAATTAACACGAAGCTTTGTTTAGACTTTATAACCTATCACCTTTGGTATTTTTTACTGCATTGCATCTGTTTCTCAACCAATAACTTGCGAGCTCACGTACACACATAATACTTCTATTATAACATCTAAATTCTTAACTTAAACTATAAAATCACATTACTATACTTACAAACCCCTCACCATATCACCCAATACTTATTCTTACTTATAACTATAGAAACATAGGTTTATAATTCTTCTGCTTAAGGTCTGTATACCTTTATCGTTACTTTAGCCCAAGCTCTTTCCAAGGCTGTAAATGAAACTCGTTAGTGCCTGTGGAAGTTTCTACTCCTCTGTTTCCCACAGGGTATGTGCATCTCAGTGAGCCCACAACCTTTAACAGTTGTGTTTATACCAACATCATAGAAAGAGCTTTCAAGTCAGAATTTTAGAGCAGAGATTTTCAGATCTAATTACCTATTCATGTTCTAGTTTACAATTTTATTCAAAACCCTAGAAAATCTTAGGATGAATTCCAGAATCCTGAACACCCAAGCAATGCTTTTGAATGCAGATGCGTAAGAAGGAATTTGAGCAGTTAGTTTCAAAGTCTGAGATTTCAGACTTATAGCTAAATATGTTAACTGTGTATAACAGCAACCAGTGATCCAAGATTCAGCTCATCTAGTTTAGATCAATCATGAGTTTGATTAGGCAGTGATCAAGAACACAGAATAAGGTCAATATCTTCTTGGTTTCCAACTTATTTCCATTGACTGAAGACAGAACCAAGATGACTGCCTTTGAGTCAACTTAAGATAAAAGAAATTAATCCCTTCCTAAGTGACTCTATTGTAAGAATACTTAAATATTGAAGGGATGCACCCAAGTTTCTTTTAAATACTGGATATAATAGAAAGAGACAGGGTAAATTAAGATTGAACCAAGGTTTAAGTTAATTTTAAATCAGTGGGCAGTGTGGAGATTGTTAATTCTTCGCCTTTGCTTTTAATTTCCTGTTAAGGATTGTATCTGCAACCAAGATCCAGAAATTATAAAATACTGATAGAAAGGCTGTTATTGTAGAATTTCTAGACATGATTGGGACCAGACCAGAAATACTAGTCTTTTATTATTGTTATTAATAAAGTGAAATGAATACCAGATTTTATTCTCAGGGTTTTTCTAATGGGAAGAAAATTAGGTTCCAGTAAACCACGGATCTTCGTTTAACCAATTGAAAATTGAGTACTCCTTACCTCACGGCCTTCTGCCATGGACTATTGAACATAGTAATGACATTGACTAAAATGAGAGCCCATGTAAATCACAAAACTTCATAGCACATCAGGCAGCTCTAGCAGAAATAAGACTTGAGAGCAGAAATTTTATTTAATTTTTTCCACTTTCCGCAGCAGTGCTGCAGAATGCCAGGATTCGTTTATGATTCCTTTGTTCATATCCCTGTTCCTTCATTTCTACCAAGGTCAACACGCTGTACGTGAGACAGTAACAGCAAAACCCAACAGAAGTCCCACAGTAAATTTCATTTAAGAAATTTATCTTCATTATAAAGTAACAAGACCATTTATACAGGCTATTGCTATAAAAGTAGGATCATTATTTAAGGGAACACATGGATAGTTAAAGGTGTATGAAGTAAAATTGCAAAAGAAGCATAAAAATATGTAAACTTTCCTTCTATTCTTATTTATTAACATCAGTTTTTCCTAGCATTTCAAGACTGCAATTTTTTCTAGTAGAACCTTACATGAAATTGGTATAGGTTTTTTGAGTAAATCCATATTCATTCAGCAACAGTTTACACTTTCAAGACTGTATCTAGAGAATTGCAGGGTTGCTGGAAACAAGTGGAGAGGAATTAGGATAACCGTAAAGTGAAGAACATCACTGCCAATTTATCACCTGTTTGCTTTTTCAGCATCAGAAAAAAATAAAAGTAGAGGAGAGGCTGGCATAAGTTCATAAGTTTAATATGGAAATTCAGGACTACCTGCAGTTCTGCCAGAAATGTGCACAGAGTAATGAGTGATATTCATGTTAGATACATATTTTTGTAGAAATTAGATAAATGAGCAATTAGCATGATTAAGCGTTCCACTTTAGCTTGACATCTGCTCACACCTTTAATAATATGCTTTCTACCACCAGGGATCCATATATTGATAGATGGGGGGTTGTTTAAGTGCTTGTTCTTTTTAAGTGCTTTAAGTAAGAGGTATGTAATTACAGTGAAAACATAAAAAATACAGAAACAACAATCAAACAAACAAAATAGAAAATCATCATCATCAGTAAACACTGTGTAGTTGTTCACAGATGAATGATATATAGATGGAATTGAAAATGTAAAAATTGTGACCAAATTAATATTTTTTTCTGCAGAACAGTAAGGTCACTGCTGTATACCAGTGACTCTCCAGGTCATAACTTCTCAGATAGTTTTAGCTTCACACATATGTTCTTCCAGGCCTATTTCTGTGGCAAATAGTTTCAGTTCTACCAAGATTTTACAAAGTATGTTTTAGAGATAAAGTTGATTTGTACTCTGACAATCGCCTGGCTCTGCCTTGTGACTAGCACTTCAAAGCTCAAAGCTGATACCAACTTAAGACAGATCACCCTTCTCTCACAGCAAAAATGATCTACAATTATCAGCTAATTGTCTTTTATTTTATCACTGGGGGCAGGCAGGTGTTTAGCCATCTCCAGAAAAGCAGGGCCACATGATATATAACAGTTGCCTGTTAAACACCATCACACCAAAGATCTTCCCTTTTCCTTCTGCCCCAGCTCTATATGCTGAGCACGATGCCCTATAGTGTGAAATATCCCATTGGTCATTTGGGGTCAGCAGTCCTGTCTGTGTTGCCTCCCAATTTCTTGTGCAGCCCCAGCCTCCTCACTGGTGAGGCAGTATGAGAAACAGAAAATGTCTTGTCTCTGTGTAAGTGCTGCTCAGCAATAACAAAAACAACTTTTGCATTATTATTTTCAGCACAAATCTATAACATAGACTCATGCTATTTTTTCCTGTGAAAAAATTTAAATCTACCTACCCCAGCCAAAAGCAGCACAAATGATATAAGAAAAAAAAAAATAAACTAAAGCAGCTCTAGTAATTAGATATTGCAGAAAATTGGTTTGATGAGGCACTAATGCAATTTTCAGGAAGATAACTTTAAGTATAGGGTTATAGAAGTCTACATGTGAAGAAGAGAGGTGACAGGAGAAAACAAACAAATAAACAGAACTCACCAAGATCCAAACAAAATAAACAATCAAAGACACACCCCTCTCCCTCACAAATTGCAGTAATGGTCTATATAAAGGACATAAAAACTAGATAGGACTGAGAAATCAGATTATAAATAAAAAAGGTAAATTAAGAGAAAATTGGTCTGTTGTGCTAGCAACTTTTCAAATGTGTTTGAAAGATATTTATTTATTATTCTTCAACAAAACCATGAAACTTTTATCTAAAACCAGCTCTCTGTAGCATAACAATATTTAGAGCTTGTTTAATGAAAAGCTATGATCAACAAATTCTTTGAATAACAGTGGTGGGTTGACCTTGGCTGGCTGCCATACTGCCACCCAGCTGCTTTCTCATCCTCTCTCCATAACAGAACAGAGTGAGAAAATAAATGGAAAACACCAAGGGTCAAGATACAGACAGTGAGATCACTTACCAGCTACTGTAATAGGCAAAACGGTTGACTTGGGGAATTTAATTCAATTTATTGCCAAATAAAATAGAGTTGGATAGTGAGAAAAAAAGAAAAGAATTTAAACACTTTCCCCAACCCATCCTTTTTTCCTCCACCTCAGCTTTAATCCTTCACTCCTGACTTCTCTACCCACCCTTAGTCTGAGCAGCACAGGGGTGATGAGGAATGGAGTGTTATGGTCAGTTCAGAACATTTCAGCGCTACCCCTCCTTCCTCCTGACGCCTTTCCCCAGCCCAAGTGTGCGTCCTCTCCTTGATCCACAATTCCTTTAGGAAGTATCCACCTGCTTTGGTGTGGTAACACCCATGGTCTGCAGTGTGGACATCCATGCTGATGTGGTCCTCTCCATGGCCTACAGTAGCACCTCCTTCCCTTACTTCACCAGTCACCTTGATCTCTGCAGAGCTATTTCTTTCAGGTTGTGTGTTGGTTACTTTTTGTTTGTTTGTTTGTGTTTAAATTTTCCCCTCACTTCCCCCTCCTGGGCAGCATTTTGTCTTTTCTCAAATACGTTTTCATGACATTTTCCCAGAGACACCACCATCTCAGCTAAGGCATTCAGCTGTGTCCTTGAATGGGTCCTTTGGAACCTGCTGGAATTGTCTGTCCAGAATGGGACTTGGACACTTGAAGTTAGGTGAGAAAAATCTGATTTTTTACTGATTTTCTGTAGACAGTATTTCTACTCTGCATTCTTTTGTCTTTCTCTGGGTAAAATATGAATCATGGCCACTCTTATGCAGCCAAACTGATTAAAGGAAAGAAGAAAATAACCAAAAACTTCCAAAAAATATTGATTGCAGTATGTAATTAGTGGGTATTTTCTAAACTATGGGTCTGCTGTTGGGATGCAAAAAAACAGCTAAGAGGTGTTCAAATTTACTGGTGTTGTCTTCCCTGCTTCCTTGAGAGCAGGATTGAGAGTGGTACTCATAAAGAATAAGAAACCTGTAATGACATCATTTTTAAGTCCATTATATCATACAAATAATTCTCTGTGTTGTAAAGGAAATTGTTTCCTTTCGAAGACTGAAAATGATTATTAGCCTCATTTATAGTGTCTTTTTAAGTGAATCTGCAATGAACAGAAACTTTCAGTTCAACCAAAGGGAAACACGGTTTTTGGTTTTTGGTTTTTATTTTTTGGTTTGTTTTTTTTAAATGTGAATGAAGGATCACCGTAACCTTTATTTAAGACAACATGGGAAAAGTCTAGAATTTAAACAAGGTATAACTAAGGGGAAGTATGGAAAAGAGTGTTTCTTTTCTGTTTCTGTGAAGCATGCAGTGCTTTGAATGAAATTCTATACATTTGTGAGAAACAAAGTAGTGAAAGAATTACCTGTATGATGAACGCACTTCATTTCTCTCATCTGTCTGCAAGTGGCACTTGTGGGAGACAGAATGACAAAATGATCGAAAATAAGGTCTGGGCCAAGTTTCCATTGAATCTTGATCAAATGTAACTTTTCCTTACATCTAAATTCTCTGTGCATTTTGTGTGAGTTCTTCTGCCAAGCCTAATCCATGAGTCAACATTTTCAAAACACAAAGTATTTCAGTGATGCTGAAAACTCTTTAATATATCTGCAAACAAAACTTCAATGAAAAATTTTACAGACTTTCATAGAAGCCAGAGGATTTATTGGAGTTGATGACGGTTCTGAAAAATTTACTCTAGAAAAAATTCCAAATTTAATAGAGAGCACAGGTTTTTTTCATACTTTGTCATGCTAGGAAAATACATTCTCTGTTATATACATAAGATTATCAAATATGTATAGAAATTTCTCTTTTAAATTCTAGACTTTTCCTCAAATTATTTTGGAAAAGTAAGATATACCTCAGTTCTTTATGAATGTTGATCCTGTATCAATTTCCTAGACTAGTTCTTGACACGGTTTCTTTTCTTTTTTTTTTTTT
>VZRQ01000299.1:0-49649 GCA_013397975.1 Machaerirhynchus nigripectus | reverse complement strand
TGGGTTGGGTTGGGTTGGGTTGGGTTGGGTTGGGAGGGACTTTAAGGTCATTCCAACAAGGGTAGGGACACCTTCCACTAGACCAAGGCTCTAAGTCCTGCCCAACCTGGCCTTGGGCACTTCCAGGGATGGGAATTGTCATGGAAGAAGACCTGGATTCAGTGGGAAGAAGACCTGGATTCAGTGGGAAGATCTGGATTCAATGGGAAGAAGATCTGCGTTCAGTGGGAAGATCTGGGTTCAGTGGAAAGGAGCCAGGAGGATGGGAAAGATGGGGAAAACCGAACAACCCAACAGTAGGGAAAAGGGAATTTATTTCTTTTGGGAATTCTTATGGGAGATGGAGCATTGGAATAAAATCAAGGAAAAAAAAAATAATGTGCCCTCCCTGTTTCCTCAAGGGAAAAATTCACTTTTCCTGCTGCACTTCCTTCGACACCAGGGCACTGTTTCCCTTTGGAAATAGGGTTCAGTTTCCAGTTAAAAAATGATTCCTAGGGAAAAAAAAAGTGTTTTCTGGGCTTCCTGCAGCCACGGGGAGGAGGGCTGGAAGAAGCTTTCAAGTCACACAACAGGCTGGGAAATAAAAGGGCCTTTTTTTTCCAAGGAAACTACTGGAGGAGAAGGGCTGGAAATCATCCTGAACACAGCAGTGTGAACTAAAAATCCCAACTTTTTTCAGGGAAAATGGTGGATGAGGGATTTGGGGAAGGGCATCTCAGGTGCTTTTAGACATCCAGGTTCCCCCCTCCTCTCTCAGACCCAGTTCTTTATTTTTCACCTTCAAGGGCACAGAAGGAAGCAAAAAAAAATTCCTTCTTCAGCCTCCACGTGATGCCTTTTGTTCCACTCTGAAGGCAGAAAATCTGGGAAAATCATTGCCTCGCTCTCCAGCCGAGACTGGCAAAGTGACAGCTCGGAGAGAAAGCCACTTGCGCGTTTTATTCATACAATGTTTTAAAATTATCTAAGCTCTGCTTGAGTCTTGACATTGAATATAGCCCAGGCAAGGGAGAAATCCAGCTTTTTGGAGCTGCTCCAAATAATTTCAGCTTTTGCTGCAGAGTTTTTATAAAAACCACCAAATTCTTTATTTTTGTGCTTAATCCAGAGCCCACATTCCCTTTCCAAGAGGAAGGTTGAAGTGGTTTATGCAGCAAAACTTTTTGCATGGATTAACAGATATTTGACCTGGGACCAAAGAGCAAATTTGAGCTGTTAAAATTAAAATGATGACATTTTTTAGATGTTTTGACCCGGTGCAAAAAGGGTGACACCGAACGGGGTGATTTTTTGGATCTATTCCCACATTTTCTCTCCTCTGATCAAAAACGTGGATAAACTCTATGCCTGAAATAAAACTTAATGGATGGTCCTCGATGTTCTAAAATCCCTCTCCCACAGCTCTTATCACCTGAACTCTTTCTTATCAGCAGAACCGATCTGTGCTTAATCACCCCGGGTGCAAAGATGGATTTTTGTGCAGCTTTCTCAAATCCGGGAGTTTTTCTATCCCGTGCAAAGGCTGATTCCCTCCCAAACGACGTTTTGGAGCAGCCATGTTTTTACTGGAAAAGCTCACCTGTGTTCGACGTTTTTCCTCGTGGGATTTATCACCGTCACCCACAGTTTTCTCCTCCGGAATGGGCTGCAGGTGGTGAATAAAGATCAGTTCCATCTTTGTCCCCAGAAAGGTGGAAAAGCTGGCGGGATGAACCCAGGGAAGTGTCACTGATGGTTTTCCAGGCACAGGAATTCCCATCCCACCAGGCCAAGGGGTTCCCACCCCCTTCCAGAGCACCACAACGGCTGCAAAACAGAGGGAAAAGTGCCAGGAATGAGTAAATGTTGAGATAATTCCTTGTCCTGGGTGTANCCCATCCCATCCCATCCCATCCCACCCCTGCTATGGGCAGGGACACCTGCCACTGTCCCACGGTGCTCCAAGCTCCGTCCAACCTGGCCTTGGGCACTTCCAGGGATGGGACAGCCACGCCCATGAACTCATGGGTGCTGTGGGGCCCAGGGAAGATCTTGCCCGCATTCCAGAGGGGAGAAAAAGGTGCCTCTCTTGGGATCTGTGCCGGGAGGGCATTGATTTGATTGATTTGTTTTCGAACCTCACGTTTATCAGTCTCTCCCGGTTTGTCAAAAGCACATTTGTCAAAGGCACACCACACGACTCATCCAGGTAATTCCAGCACAGAATTCCACTGCACAATTCCACCCCGTTATTCCACCACACAATTCCGGCCCACAGTTCCACCCCGTAGAATTCCACCTCACCATTCCGCCTCAGAATTCCGTCACACAATTCCACCTCGGAATTGCATCTCACAATTCCACCTCAAAATTGCACTTCACAATTCCCTCACACAGTGCCACCTCAAAATTCCACCTCGGAATTCCATCATGCAATTCCACCACAAAATTTCACCTCAAAATTCCACCTCACCGTTCCACCTCAGAATTCCTCCACACAATTCCACCTCAGAATTCCACCACAAAACTGACCCCTCTCTCTCTCTCCTCCCGTGGACATCAGTAGGAATTCCTTCCTGGAAAAGGGTTGCTAAACATTGGCAGGGGCTGCCCAGGCAGGTTTGGAGTCCCCATCCCTGGAGGTGTCCAAGGACGTCCTGGATGTGACACTCAGGGCTCTGGGCTGGGGACAAGGTGGGGATCAGGCACAGCTTCACAGCTTGGACTCGGTGACCTTGGGGGGCTTTTCCAGCCTCAGTGACCCCACGATTTGGCTGCATCGCTCTCTCTTTGACCCTAGAAAAGCATTAAGGAGTTATTTCCATAATTCTATATGAATTTATATAGATTTATTTGCATGTGAACCCCATGGCAGCACCCCGTGGTCCCCTCCACCAGCATGGCGCTAACAAGGGACCGACGTGATGTCATTAACTCCGGGCACTGCTTCCCATTTAATTAGCTCGACTATGCTTAATTAATTAGAGATGCACCGTTTGAGACCTTCTGACGGGTGATCCAGTTTGGATGGATGGATGAGACCATTTGATGGATGATCGAGTTTGGAATGGGCTGTTCCAAGGCCAGGCTGGATGGGGCTTGGAGCACCCTGGGACAGTGGGACCCATGGCAGGGGTGGCACTGGATGGGCTTTAAGGTCCTTCCAACCCCAACCGTTCCCTGATTTTGTGACTCCCTGGCACCTGGCAGTGCTGGCACAGCACCTCCCTTCCCACCACCGCATCCTTTCCTTGAGGAATGAGGCAGCAGGGATGATGGATGGACGCCTGCTGCTCCACCAAGAGCCCGGGATGACGGATGGGCCCGAAGAGAAAGATGCGATCCCTTGATTAAAACAGAAATTAATTGATGCGCTGGGAGATGCCGATGATGGCTCGGAGCTGGGATGGATGGAGAGCCAGGAAACGCTGGCTCAGCAGGAAAGGGAAAAAGGAAATGAAAAACTCGGATGTCACCTGGCTCAGACACCAGCAGAAGGCCGGAGTCAGCAGCACTTTTTCTGGACACCCTGAGGGACCCGTTCTGCTCACACGGAAATGCTGAACAAGGACTCTTTACAGAGCCCCAACTTTCTCCAGGCTACCAGAATTTAGGGAATGTTGGGTGAGGAGTCAGGAAGGGCAGTGGAGAGCTCAGAGTGCTGGAGGGAGGGAATGGGTTCACTAAGCCTGAAAAGCTTCTTTTCATTCACAAATTTGAGTAGAAACCAGATTTAAAAAGAAATTCTGCCTCTTTAGCTGCAATTAATTAATTGCTCCTCCTTTTGGATGAGCCAGGGAATCAGTCCTGGAACACAGGATCAACTTCCTGCCACCTTTCCCCATCCTGCCCTAACTTAACCAAAGATATCAGTGGGAACTCTTTGTTCTGGACCTTTCTACGGCAGATCAGAACAACCCGGGACCACCAAGCTCTGTTTGCCATTGGCATGTGGGAGCAGGAGATCGAGGTTAGGGTTGGCGTTAGGGTTAGGTACCTGAACCCTAACCTTTGTGGTACCCGAAATCCCAGAATCCCTGAGGCTGGAAAAGCCCTCCAAGGTCACCAAGTCCAAGCTGTGCCTGATCCCCACCTTGTCCCCAGCCCAGAGCCCTCAGTGCCATCTCCAGGCCGTCCTCGGACACCTCCAGGAGTGGGGACTCCAAACCTCCCTGGACAGCTCTTTCCAAGGCCTGAGCACCCTTTCCATGGGGAAATTCCTGCTGGTGTCCACCCTGCCCCTCCCCTGGCCCAGCCTGAGGCCGTTCCCTCTCCTCCTGTCCCTGTTCCCTGGGAGCAGAGCCCGACCCCCCCGGCTGCCCCCTCCTGTCAGGGACTTGTGCAGAGCCACAAGGTCCCCCCTGAGCCTCCTCTTCTCCCAGACATCCCCAGTTACCCATTCCCGCCAATCCCAGTAATCCTGCCCAGTCAGCGCCCAGCACTTGGCTGGGATGTGGGAAGCTCCAATTTTTAACCTGCCGCAGCAAAATATTCCCTTTTTCCGTCGCGTTTCGATGAAATCCCTCTGATTGAGGGAGTCTCCTTGAGCGGGGGCAGCAGCCTGACAGCAGCATCCTGATCCTTGCCACGTGCCATAACATGGAGATTAAACCCAATTACCATTCCCTTCATTAATGTGCTGCATCCAGAACGTTTCCGGCAAATTTCCACTCAAGGAGGTCCGGCGTGTTTTTATGGCTCTCCTCATCGCTCCCCGGTGGCTGCAGTTTTGGGATTATGAACAAACTCTGGGCAAAAAATGAAGCTTTGCTAAAGTTTCACTTGATTCAGCCCCAAATTCGGCTCCGAGAAACTTAAATTTGGTGGAGTCTGCAAAAGTTTGGGAACTCCAGTGGGAGGAAAACCCACAATGAACTCCGAATTAATCCCAACAATCTCACCTATTGATTTTTTTTTCCTGTTATCAATTGAACTGCTTGTTCCCAATAACTCATTTCCAGGTAAGGGACTGAAATACCGGAGTCCTGCTCAGTTCTAATTGGCACCTTTTCCTAGAACGACTTAATCAGAAATTATTGGCCTAACAATGATTTTTCAGATACCAGGACAGGCTAAACAAACTCCAGGCTGGCCTAAAGAAGCAAGAAGATGAATTTAATTTTATTTCAGAAGCTCCAGCAACTTTTCTTCTCTCTGCAAAAGTAGGGCAGACCCCTCCTGGTTCCTGGGGGTGAAGAATGACCAGTCGGAATTGATGTTATAAACCAAAAATTGAGCTTTTTACCCTAGAGTTGGTACGAATATGATTTGTCTTCTGTGAGGGTGGTGAGGGGCTGGGGTGGAATTCCCAGAGAAGCTGTGGCTGGAATAAATATTGTGGAATCATGGAATGGTTTGGGTGGGAAGGGACCTTAAAGTTCATCTTTGACATGGGCAGGGCCCCCTCCCACTGTCCCAGGGTGCTCCAAGCCCTGCCCACCCTGGCCTTGGGCACTTCCAGGGATCCAGGGGCAGCCACAGCTGCTCTGGGAATTCCATCCCAGCCCCTCCCTGCCCTCACAGGGAGGAATTCCTTCCCAAAATCCCATCTAACCCTGGCCTCTGTGTCCGTTCTCCAGCAGGTCCTGGAGGGTTGGTGGGAGCACCCGGCAGGGTGGGGACTCCGATCTGCCCTTCCCTTCCCTCTGCCGCACCACAGGTCCTACCAAGCCCTTTCCCAGGACCATCCCTTCTCCAGCTCTTTCCTTTCCAGGAAGAAACGAGCATTTTCCTGAACTCTGCACCCTCCACAAGGCTGGGGATCGCAAACACTGATGGGCACCCGGTGATAAATCCCTCGATTGTTCCATTTGCTTTAAATAATCTCTCCCTATTTTCTGGCTTTGATTCTTTAATAGTACATCCCAGATTCTCCTGGGTCAAAATTTCTTCCTTTTGAGTTTAAATGAGGACTTCTGAGACGATCAAAACCCGCGGTGAATAAGAATTCTCTGTTTAGTTAAAAAAGGGCTTCTAATTGGTTCTAATCAATGCCGTGTGTTCAGCTCCTGCCACGGGATGTGAGGCTGGAATCCACGGAGCGAGGAGGGATTGCTGCTGATGGATGCACACAGAGGCATCCCATGCTCCATTTGTACCACGGCCTCTTTATTTCCGTGAATAAAATCAAACCCAGACGATCATTAAGGAAATATAAAAACGACTGAACGGACTCTGGGCATTAGAGGTTCATTTTCATCCATTCCTCCCTGTTTTTTTTCCTGGAGTTTGTCCTTTGGGCCGTCCTCTCTTTGCGTTTCTGTTTGGTCAGGCGGGTTCCGTGTCTGTGCCACAGAGGGATTGATGGAGTGGCAGGAGCAGCAAATCCAAAAGCGGGGAATTCATCAGGAGAAAGGATTTTGGTTCCTTTACCTGAGAGGCGACCACACAAACGGGAGGAGCTGCCAGTGACCGTGTCAGAGCCACCCCTGTTATTCCCGACCAGGATTCCAGGAAAGGGCTGGAACCGCCACCATTCCCACCTGGGACTCTTCCCGAGGAGTTTTCCACCCACAGCCCGTCAGAGCTTTGATCCAGATGGATGCAGTGTCGGGAATAAGGAAGTCGATGCTGGATGTGGCAGGAGGAGGGAGAGGGGAGGAGGAGGAGCAGCTGCTCAGCCCAGCCGAGGGAGAGGAGGATCCCTCTCAGGGAGATGGAGAGAGGGAGAGCTCACAAACCATCCAGCCCCACCCCTGCCCCATGGGGACACCTCCCACTGTCCCAGGTGGCTCCAGCCTGGCCTTGGGCACTTCCAAGGATCCAGGGGTAGTCCCAGCTCCTCTGGGAATTCCATCCCAGCCCCTCCCCACCCTCACAGCCAGGAATTCCTTCCCAATATCAAGGGAATTTGATTCCTTCCATTCCTTCCTTTCATCGAATCCTCTTCTCCATAACTTTGAAGCCATTCCCTGTGTCCTGTCCCTCCATCCCATGTCCCCAGTCCCTCTCCAGCTCTCCTGGAGCCCCTTTAGGCCCTGGAAGGGGCTCTGAGCTCTCCCTGGAGCCTTCCCTTCTCCAGGTGAACACCCCCAGCTGTCCCAGCCTGGCTCCAGAGCTGCTCCAGCCCCTCATGATTTCCTCCGGATTTGCTCCAAATTTTTCCCTGTCACCTGGGGCAGGGATAGGAACACGGGAGGAACACCTCTGCTCCCCCTAAAAACTCCTCTCAATCCAAATTTCCTGAAGTCATTCCCCGCTCTCTCACCCCCATCTCTCCCAGCCTGGTTCCAGAGGGCCTCCAGATCCTGGAGCATCCTCATGGGGCCCTTCCTGGCCTCTCTCCAGCGGCTCCATGTCCTGAATTAAACCCCAAATTAAACCCCGGCCCCCAGCCCAGGTTCCGCTCATCCCAAACTCCCTGTTTTCAGCGTTCCTGACACAGCTGCTCCTTGAAATGATCTCCAGCTCCCCGGAAAACAAAACAAACCCAAGCGTGCCTCGTCTCAGCAGCCCCATTCCTCATTCCGCTGCTGACAACGCCTAATGAAGTGGATAAATGATTAATTAAGAAACAATATTTCTTTAGAGAAGCTCGCTCTTGGGGGGAGCAAAGCGAGTCCCTCGGCGCTGTTGTTCACTGGAATGTTTCCCACTGTTTTCAGGAAGCGGAGGAGAAGCTGGAGCAGCACGAAGGGAAGCGGAGCCGTGCTTGATCCGAGCAGGAACAACAAGCAACCCCCCCAGACAAACCTCTGCGTGTTCCCTGGCTCTGGAATTGACTCCTCTGCCACTCCTGATCCGCACCAAGCTCCAGGAATGGGAAAGCTTTTCCCGCGATTCCAGGCTTGGGAAAAATGATACATCCAAAGGGGGGGAAAACGGGGTGGCTTTTGGTCATCCATGCGGGACACACGGTGCCCAAAGCACAAAATAATGAGAATAATACAATGCTGAGCCTTCTCCTCAAAGAAATTCCTCCCACAGCCTTCCCAGTCCTCCACACACCGACTGAGGCCTCAGGACCATGGAGCAGGATATTGAATCTCTCCAAGTATTAACTCCTGGAAAAGCCCATACTGTAATTAAACGACGTCCAATTAACAGCTTGAAAAGACCCATCTGAAAGTTGCAGTTACAAACTTTGACTCCAGTGCCCCCCTGGGAATGCTGGGACATGATTCCCTAATCTCCTTTAATTAAGATACTCATAAGAATGCCAGGCAAGGATTTTGGGAAGAGCTTTCTAAGCTTCCCATTCCCATTTAGGAAGGAATGGCAGTGGCTGGAGCCTCGTGAAACCATCAATTAAAAACCATCTCAATTAAAAAATAACTTTTTGATGGACAGTTTTACTTCTTTCTGCTTTCTGCCGTAGAGCAAAGGAAAAGGTTATTAAAAATATAATTCACACATGGAAGTGCTGTAATTGGAATGGGAATGGGTCCTCTCAATCCCGTTATTCCCGGCAATGGAGAACCAAACCTTTGATATCAGCTTGGAATTTCACAGGGTCGTGGATTGGTTTGGGTTGGGAGGGACATCCCAAGGCCATCGAGTCCAACCAAGGGGCACCTTCCATTAGTCCAGGTTGCTGCAAACTGCGTCCGGTCTCTCATCCTGGAATATTGTCCTTAAAACCACCATTTTTACCTTAAAAATACCCAGCAGAACACCTCAGTGAAGCACTGACAGCAGGGATTTGACTTTTCCTCTAAAAGCGTTGATAAACCCCCAATCGCTTCCCATTTCCTTCCCGTTCCCGAAGTTATTTTGGAGAGCAGCTGCTGTTCAAACCCATGTGCTCACACTGATCCCCTGCAGTTCAACCTCTGCCATGTCCGGGTCCTTCTCCTCAGAAACGCGTCCCCTTTTTTCCCTTTATCCTGGGAGAAGTCTGATGTGACAGGGCTGAGCTCAAAGCTTCTCCCAGCACCACCGGGAGCCTCTGGAATTGTTCTTCCTCCATTTTCTCTGGGAGAGAGCAGCTGAAATCAATCTCTCGGCTGCATTCCCCTCTCTCCTCTCTCATTTCTCTTCCCTCCCTCGCCTGAGACCGGAGGTGGAAAAGCCATTTTTTGGGAGCCGAGCCTTTGGCAGGATGATTTTCCACTTATTCCTTCCTTGCCTCCAGCTCCATCCCTGATTGTATTTTTCAACTGTATATCCCAAAATTACAATAAATTCCTTGCTCCTACATCACTCCTTAACCTCAGTGGCCTTTATTCCTCTTTTCCCCCCCTCAGGACCCAACGGAGCAGAATTCCCCATGCACCCACTTCCCCCAAAACTCATTTACCCTTTTTTTCTTAATCCCATTTGCCAACACGTGGTTTGCCTCCGAAGGAGAGATCCTTGGGGTATTTATTCCTCTCCAGCCAGAAATTTGGGATGTTTCCCCTCATGTTTTTTCCTCCTGAGGATTCCGAAACCAACAGCTCTGGATAGAGATCATTGAGCCTTAAATGACTTATAAATTCCTATTAAAGGAGAGTTATACTTAATTTGCTCCCTGAATTTCCACCCCGGATTGCTTCTGGCTGTGCCAAACTCCAGGAGGATCCGTAATTCCAACCTGGTCTCCATTCCGACCCTGCTCAGGAGCAGTCTCTCCCGGTCCCGGGATTTCTCACGGCCTCGTTGCTTTCATTTCTGAACATTTCGTTTCCTGCACAAACCAACCACAAGAGCAAAGTCCTCAGGGGGTTTTTGGCGGGACTCACCCAGCTCTGCCCTTCTGGGGAAAAGCATTTTCTGCCTGAAATGGGTTTTGTTTTGATCTTTTTCTTTTCCCTGGATAGGCGGGAACAGGGAAGGAAAGGGTCAGTAAAGGTTTCTCCTGATAAAAGCTTTGATAAAACTTTTTTTCCTCAGATTTGAAGACCCCAACCCTGGGCCAGGCCTTGGCAAGCCCGGCTTTTCTGTCCCAGTCACCCTCTGCAAAGCTGTTTTGTTCTGCTCCGTGAGCTGGCAAAGAAAACTCCGCCATTTTCACAGGAATTCCACACTAATCCTGTTGGATCCATCCGGGCTGTGCCTTCAGGGATGGGATCTACCCCTGGCTCCCAGCCGGGCCTCGGTTCTCCTTGGAGCAATCCCCTGCGGTGCTCCAGTCCCACCTGGGCCATGTGAGGGTTGGTTCCTGCTCACTGGAGAGCATCCCTGAGCACAGGGTCCGGCTGTTCCCACATGGACGCGGCCCAGGAGACGCAGCCGGGGCCGTGCCGAGCACACGGCGATGGCAGATGGCTGCCGGCATGATTCATGGAATCCTGGAATGGCTTGGGTTGGAAGGGACCTTAAAACTCATCTGCCACGGGCAGGGACACTTCCCACTGTCCCAGGGTGCGCCAGCCTGGCCTTGGGCACTTCCAGGGATCCAGGGGCAGCCACAGCTGCTCTGGGAATTCCATCCCAGCCCCTTCCCCACCCTCACAGCCAGGAATTCCTTCCCAATATCCCATCCATCCCTGCCCTCTGGCAGTGGGAAGCCATTCCCTGTGTCCTGTCCCTCCATCCCTTGTGCCCAGTCCCTCTCCAGCTCTCCCGGGGCCCCTTCAGGCCCTGCAAGGGGCTCTGAGCTCTCCCTGGATCCTTCCCTTCTCCAGCTGAGCACCCCCAGCTCTCCAGCCTGGCTCCAGAGGGGCTCCAGATTTTGGATCATCCTTGTGTCCCTGCAGTTTGTTCCTACTGGAAACTGACCCAGGGCCCAGGCTCAGTCCATCTTCCATGGCTCCGGCCCCAGCACCGCTGGAATCCAGTGGTTTTCCAACCCTAATCCTAGAACTGCCCTGGTGAGCTCAGGATTAAGACTTTGATACCCGGCCTGGACCTCCCACCCCAGCAGAGGAGCTCTGCTGAGCA
This sequence comes from Machaerirhynchus nigripectus, assembly GCA_013397975.1. Lineage (NCBI taxonomy): Eukaryota > Metazoa > Chordata > Aves > Passeriformes > Dicruridae > Machaerirhynchus > Machaerirhynchus nigripectus. Next base: position 38,864 of record VZRQ01000299.1, on the reverse strand, counting down.
GCTGGAGGGACTCACTTCCTCTGAGTTCCCTCTGAACGAACCAATCCCTTCTCCGGTCAGGCTGATCCCACTCCCAGCACACCCCTGCCCTGCTCTGCNTGGTTTTTTCTGGGACTTTGGTTTCTTTTTCCTCCTCTTCTGGACTTGTTCAGATCACCAGAACATCAGAACCCCACCGAGGGTTCCCTTCCACCGGCCTGGAGGGGGGCCCCCACGCCGACCCAGCTCCGAGGAGAAGGAGAGAGAGAGCACACCCGCAGAAGGACTCTGAAATCTTTCAGGTTTTCTCTCACAACGAGAGGTTTTTTGTCATTTAGCATTATTATTATTATTTTCCTGTGTGTTTGTTAAATAAATAGTTTTTGTTGTCTTTTTCACATTCCTCCGAGGAAAAAGTCTTTTGTTTCCCGAACCTGGTGGGGGCGGGGTGGCTGTAACCCGTCTTCCTTTGAGGAGGAGACATTCTTTTTTGAACGTTTCCCTGGAATTCGGCTTAAACCACCACAACTGCCCTGAATCCCTGGCAGATCACAGCTCCCAAACCCGGGACATCCTTCTGCCGACAGCTCCGGAGCCACCAGGACACGATCCCCGGCCAGGCCTGGAGAGGATTTCATCCTGGAGTCACCCGGCCCTTCACAGGCACGGATACCAAACCAGCTCCTTCTGCCGGTCTCGGAGAGTTGGAAGCATTTTTCCCAGTTATCCCTGAGCAGAAATTCCCTGCGGATGGCGAGATCCTTCACTCACGGAAGGGGCTGGAGCCCAGCAGATGAGCTGGGCGCTGCAGGAGGTCCCAGCCCGTCTGCAGATGTGCACAGCTGTGGAGGCGCAGTCAGGCTGGCAGGAGGCTGCCCACCTTCAGCCGCCTGCACCAACCCGATTTTAATTAATGTTAATTGGGAAGAGGTTAAAAGGCACTCCAGAATTTTCCTCTCCCAGTCAATCGATCAATCATATAAACAAAGAAATAAAGTCCATGTTAAAAGCTGACAATTCTTCCATCAGAAAAAAAGAATTGGAAAAGTCATTGAATCAGAGAGTCATGGAATCGTTGGGGTTGGAAAAGCCCTCCGAGACCATCGAGTCCACCCATTCCCCCGGCACTGCCAAGGCCTCCCTAAGCCATGTCCCCGAGTGCCACGTCCACCCTCAAATCCCTCAGGGATGGGGGCTCCACCACTGCCCTGGACAACCTGTAAAGAGAGGACAGGACAACCATTTCCATGGAGAAATTTCCCCAAAAAATCCCACACTCAACGGGGAATTCAGTCCTGGGCGGGTGCAGGGGCTGGAATGAGAGTCGGGAGGGTATCATGAGCTGTCTCTTCCCTGAGCAGCAGCCTCCTGTTAGTCCAGAGAAAGCTTTTGGACGTTTCATTCGTGCTAAACATCTGAGACAAAGCAATGTTGACATGGCACAGGGACTCCCCGGGCCTGCTCACACATTTTTCACACTTTATTACCCAGGATCTTCCCCACCACCTCCAAAGCGCCTGGGGAAAACAAGAGGAAATTAAAAGAAAAGCTATTGCTTAATATTAGAATGAAATGGATCCAAGCTCCCGGGCTGGTTATGGAATAATAATAATTACAGCCGGGAGAGCCGGGCCCGGGAGAGCTCCGAGTCCTCCAGCAGCTTTGTCTCTCTAAACGAATTTGTCCCATAAACATTTTTAGTGATCTCATTAGCACTGCTAATAAAAGTCATTAACTACGACACCATCAAGAGCAGTTTGGGGACGAGCCTGGATGCAGGTTTGGAGTTCAAATTCAAAGGCAGAGGGGGTGTTCTCCAGGGAATTTGTGGATAAACCATCCCTGGAAGTGTCCAGGGCCTGGTTGGGAGAGGCTTGGAGCAACGTGAGGTAGTGGGAGGTGTCCGGGCTGGAACTGGGTGATTTTTAAGGTCCTTCCCTCCCCAGCCCATTCCACGAGTCCACAATAATATCAAAATGCACAGGACACGAGACTCTCTTTGCCTGCTGTCCCCTGCCCTGTGCAGATTTCACAGTCAGAACACGGAATCAGGGCGTTAAATCGGGATTTTTCACCCCATGGATTCACTTGCGTTGGATGTTTTGCTCTGAAACCCCGCTTTGCTTGCCCACGTGTCCTAGGGGTGCCTGGCTGAGCTCTCCACTCCCGAAGGATTGGCCAGAAAAACAGATTTTCCACCTCAGCTTGCACCAAAACTGCAAAGCCAAACCAGAAAAACTGGAGGAAATACAGGGGGGAAGAGAAACCCAAGCTGCGCATCCTCGATCCGGGTTTCACAGCCCCAGTTTTCGGGGCAAGGCGGCTGTTTTATCCCATAATCATAATTCCCGTAATTCAGCGTTTCCAGCCACCGCTGAGCCACGGGCGGCCGCGTTTCACCCCCTCTTCGCCTCCACCTGCCTCTCCTCCCCTCCAGCCGCGTCCCTGGCATGGCTCTGGCACCGAGAGCCTGCAATGAACGTCTCGTCTCCCTCCGTGCTGGCTGAAGGTGCTCTTGCAGGGGCCTGGAAATATCCGCAGCCGGGAATCCATCGCGGCCACTTCGCTCCGGGCTGGCTCCGAGACATCCTGAAAATTTAATGCGGTCGGAGAGGCGGGAGGTGCCGAGGGAATGTCACAGCTGCTCGGGAGAACACGGCACCGCCAGTGCCACCCCAAAGGGCGCCTTTGTCTCCCCTTCCGTGGAGAGTGCGGGCAGAGGCAGGAAAACGGGAAGGGATCCGGTGATTCGTGTCGCATGAGGGGTTTGGCGCCCCATTCCCGAAAATGTTTTGTTGGGTTGAGAAGTGGATCCATTGGACGGATTCCTCTGGGGGTGCACAGATGTGTCTGGGGAGAGAGGCCAGTGACGGAAGAAGCGCTGGCAGAATTCTCCGGGATTTTTGGGGCTGATTTAGGGCAGGGCAGGGCGCGGTCACTGCCGACGAAAGCGGAGTCTGTAAGGAATGCCGAGCTCACGTCAGAGAAGTCTCTGAGGGGAAATGAGCACAAGGCTCACCCTGAGGCTGAAAAGTGGGGAAGGACAGGGAAAGAAGGGATCAACCTATGCAAAACCATCCCTGCTGGGCGCCAAATTTATCCTTATTCCCGGATTTTATGGATATAAAACCATGGAATGCTTTGGGTTCAAGGGACCCTAAATCTCATCCCACCCCACCCCCTGCCAAGGGCAGGGACAGCTCTCACTGTCCCAGGGTGCTCCGCCCAGACTGGCTTTGAGCACATCAGGACGGCCCCAGGACAGGGTTTTTTAACCAAATATTCTTCCAAGGCTGTTGCCTCCTTCGCCTCTAAGGGATAATCTGGAGTCGGGACCTCGGACTGCCACAGCAGTAGGAGGAAAAATGCATTTCCACCCCCACATCAGCACCCAGTGAACCACCTGCAGCTTCCCCCAGGCCGGAGCAGGTCCTGAAATCTCTGAGGGAAGCACAGAAACACCGGAGAAGGAAATCCGTGCTGCTTTGAAAAGGTGCAGGTTTCTCCGGGCGGGGGACTCCTGTTACTGAAGCATCTGGGAATGCTGCGGACGTTTCTCCTGAACGACTCACGACCTCTTCTGCATGACTTGGAGCTGCTGAGAATCGGGGTCGGAGATAATTCTCACTCCGAAGGATTCACCCACGAGGAAGCCAGGGGAGCGAGAGCACATCAATGTTTTACATTTGCTCAGACGCCTCGATCCGCAAGGACAGGGAGAGTCTGTTGGCCACTGAGAGCAGGGCAGGAGCTCAGCCCCACGCTCCTGACGCCAGCGAGGACTTTGGACAATCGACTTTCCCTCTGAATGCCTCATTCCCCCAGGCTGAGCGCTCTCCCTCAAGGGTCTGATGTGAATGTGAAGCTTGGAGCCGCTGCAACGGAACGTGAAATGTTATTTATTGTATTAATGCTTTTGCCCATTACTGCAATTCTGTCTTGTCAAAGCATCTCCAAAGTCGTGTCCACATTTATGGGAGGTGACAACACAGCCCAGAGCCAGGCTGGAGGGCTGTGGCACGGACAGACTGTCCCTGGGACGTAAAACCGGAGACGGAGGCACACGGCAGGTGGCTTTTGGGTTTCCCAGTTTCCGAGTTTTATGGGGAGCTGACGGTGCCTGTAACGAGTGGGACACTTCTGCATCTCAGAATTATTCTCCCCCCTCGGCAGCTGATAGCACACATTCATTCTTATCTCCAAAGGCAGGGATTCGGGGGTGGGAGAGGCTGGAAAACCGCAGCCGTGGCCAACAGGAAGCTTTCAATCCAAGGGGATGGAATTGGCTCCACACCGACAGAAGGCAGAGGAGATGGGATTTCGGGAAGGAATTCCTCCCTGTGAGGGTGGGGAGGGGCTGGGATGGAATTCCCAGAGAAGCCCCTGGATCCCTGGAGGTGCCCAAGGCCGGGTTGGAGCACCCTGGGACAGTGGGAGGTGTCCCTGCCCATGGCAGGGGTGGCACTGGATGGGATTTAAGGTCTCTTCCAACCGAAACCATTCCAGGATTTTAGGATTTAAAGTGCCTGGAGCTCACTCCTGCATTTCTGACCCCCTTCTAAACACAAAAAGGGGTCTGACCCACCTGGCTCTACCTGCTGCTCTGCTTGGGGCCGCTTCAATTATTCAAACGGCCAAAATTCATCCTTGTTAAAGGGAACCCAAAAAAAGCCCAAACCCTTCCCCAGCAGGGGCTCACCCCCTCCCAGGAGCTCACAGGAGACACAAACCCTGTGTTCCCCACGGAAACATCCTCGGGCTGTTGGGGACACCAAAACCTTGGCACAGCTCCCTCCAATTCAGTCCAGACTCTGGAGCTGGGAATTTTAACACAATCCCAAGGAAATGGAGCCTCCAGCAGCTCCACATCCTTCTTATGCCGCAGGCCCAGAGCTGGACATGGTGTTCCGTCCTTACCTTATCTTTATTTGGATTGTTATGCTCTGGTAGATCCCGATTTCCAAACCCGGCTTGTCTTGGGCTGAAAACTCAAAGGACTCAGAGAGGGAAAACCCAAAGGGAGCACGTCCTGTCCCAAGAATTTCTTTGTCTAAGAGTAAACAGCTCCTGCAAGTTCTACATCACCAAAACTAATGAATGAAAAGCTTTAATTAAGTTTAAACCCGAATTTTGCCCGACTCAAGTCCAACTGCAGGAGTCAGAGGTCGAGTTCAGAGGCAGGTGCCAGATCTAGAGACACCCCGAGGCCTGAGCTTCGCTGGATGCCACCACAGGTCTGTGCTGGAGGGAACAGACGTCCCGACGACGTCCCCAAGCGTAAAACAAAGCGAGATTTGGATCCGAAAGCCGTCCCTGCCATCGTGCCCGTCTGTCACCTGGCTCCGGGCGGGCTCTGAGCAGCCCTTCTGCCAGGGGCTGACGTGCGACTCGGTTCCCAGACAGCACCAGGGGTAAATAAATAATATTGACTAATTATGATAATGAGTCAGCTCAGCCGTGCTGGCATTTCAGGAACCTGGGAGAGGCTGGGGAGGGCATGGAACGGTTTCCCGATCCCAGGCCTCCCACAAACGGCTCCAAGCTCCAAGCTCCAGTTTTGACGCTCGCTTTCTCCATCCCCCCCTGGTTTTGCCGCTGGGTCTGTGATGCCTCACAAATCTCCTCTGATCTGTTCTTTTTCTCCTCTGGCTTTCCACTCAGAAGCAATAAACTCCCTTAAAGTGACAACGGGGCCGGAGTTTTATGCGGGAAGAGGCTCCTCTGAGACTGACAAACGCCTGCAGCCTTCCCGTGCCTTGCCTAGCACATCCACGGATTCACACCACCTCTCACCCATGCTCCAGATGGATAACAAGTGTCTCACCCCAAAGAAATGCTCCTCTGACAGCTCCAAACCTCCCTGGCTCCCAGGAACGATGGGGAAGGGCTCCCAGGAATGATGGGGAAGGGCTCCCAGAGCTGGTTTTCCCTGCTCTGCCACAACCAGGGAATGCTGTCCAAAGCATCCTTTGTCTCCCTGTCTGCTCCGAGTCCCACAGGAGGCTTTCCCAGCCCTCACTTCTCTGAGATCTCCCCGGGAACACACCCTAATTCTCTGACTGCTGTCACCTCCTCGGCGCCTCGTGAGCTCCCTCACCTCAAAGCTGTGTTTTGTGTGTTCGGAGCCTGTGAATTTATTGGCTGCCGTGGGGTGATTCGGGACTGGAATCTCCAGGGAGAGCAACAGCATCACCTTCACCCCGGGATATTTATCTTCCTGTGGTAACCACACCGGATCCAGCAGAGCTTTGAGGGCTCAGGCTCACCATGGGTTTATCACGGCTCAGCAGCATCCTTGGAGCCATCCTGAGCAGGGGGAGATTTCCAGATCCAACTGCTGCCCTCAGCACCAGCCCCGAGTGACGCTGAGTTTTGTGTCGGATTGAATTTCATCTGGATTTTACACTCAGGGACCACAAGTTTCATTCTCCCTGCGTTTTACACCCGTGGCATCCTTGTCCGTCCACGGAGATCTGTGCTCCTGCTCCAACCCACTGGTGGCACCGCACAGTGGGTTTTCCTTCTTCATCCCAGCAAGCCACCTATGGGAAGGACGAATTTCCTTCCTTATCCTATCAAGCAGCCCATAGGAAGGATTCTTTTCCTTCCTTATCCTATTAATCAGCCCTTTGAAAGGATTCTTTTCCTTCCTTATCCTATTAATCAGCCCATAGGAAGGATTCTTTTCCTTCCTTATCCTGTTAATCAGCCCTTTGAAAGGATTCTTTTCCTTCCTTATCCTATGGAGCAACCCAGAGGAAGGACAATTTTCCTTCCTTATCCTATCAAGCAGCCCACAGGAAGGATGATTTTCCTTCGTTATCCTATCAAGCATCCCTTAGGAGGAACTGTTTTCCTTCCTTATCCTATCAAACATCCCTCAGGATTATTATTTTCCTTCCTCACCATCCCAAGGAGTCCTTAGGAAGGCGTTCCCAGGCCAGACTCTTCCAGGGAACTGCAAGCCGGTTGTCAGACTGAGCAAACATGACAAATTCCACCCACCCCAGCTTCACTCCAGGAAAAGTCCTGCTCCAGGACACATCAGGCAGAGGGAAGTTCCCTAAAATAGCCCCAGCGCCCAGGAGGTGCTCAGCCGTGGCAAAGCTCCTGTACCGAGGTTCAGGCTGCAGGGATCCGTCCTGCCGACACCTTCCCAAGACTTTTTATTCCAGTGACACCCACGCTCCGGCGTCGAGTGTTTTCAGGAAGGTCTGGAGTACTCCTTGCTTTTATTTTTAGGCAGACGCCGTCCCGAGCTTTCCGTCCCCGTGGGTGGGAGCGGTGTCGGAGCATCTGGGGTGACTCTGGTGACAGCTCAGGGGGAGGGGGTGACAGCCGGGGCCAGGGCTGTTCTCAGCTCCCTTCGGAGCCCCGAGGCTCCCTCCGGGTTCCTCCCGCTTGTGTCTGTGTTTAGCTCTGGGACGGGAGCGATTCCTGTTCCCGATTCCCGTCACGGGTGACAGACGCGCGGAGGTGAAGGCGCCGAGCTGCTGGTGCCGCGTGTGACAAGAGAGTGACGGTGTCCCTGCTCCTCCTGGGTCCCTGCCAGCTCAGGAGATCCACGTGGCCACCCGGCAGCATCACCTCCTCCTCAGGAGGAGCAGAAACAGCCTGGGGAGCCGGGTTGGAGCTAGGTTGGAGCTAGGTTGGAGCTGGATCTGGGGTTGGAGCAGAGTTGGAGCTGGGACTGGAGCTGGAGTTGGAGCAGGAGTTGGAGCCAGGTTAGAGTCGGTTTGGAGCTGGGTTTGGAGCCGGGGTTGCAGCAGAGTAGGAGATGTGGTTGGAGCTGGGGTTGGAGTTGGGTTGGATCTAGGTTGGGGCCAGGTTGGAGCTGGTTTGGAGCTCGGGTTAGAGCAGGGTTTGGAGCTCGGGTTGGAGCCAGGGTTGAAGCCGGGGTTGGAGCAGAGTTGGAGCAGGGATTGGAGCTGGTTTGGAAATGGGATTTTGAAAGGTGTCCCTGCCCGTGGCAGGGAGTGGCACTGGGTGGCCTTTAATGTCCCTTCCCACCCAAAACATTCCAGGACTCCATGATTTTTATCTCCCTGGGTGCAAATCCACAGATGCAGCTGGAATCACTTCCAGGCAATCCAAGATTCAGCTCAGGGGTTTGGTCACCGAGTTTTGAGCTCTGGTGACCACGCAAAAGACAGACACCTCTGGCAGTGGGACAAGGGGACATTGGCTGTGCACCCCGGAATGGGAGAGGCAACAACCTGGGAGCCGTAGGATTGAGTTGGGCATCCCTTGGGATTTGGAGACTGCCTCAGGTTGTGCCAGGGGAGGCTGAAGTTGGACACTGGGACAATTTCATCCCAGAAAGGGCAGTGGTGGGGTCCCCATCCCTGGGGGGACTGAACAGCTGTGGGGATGTGGCACTTGGGGACGTGGTCAGTGGTGGCCTTGGTGATGCTGGGGAATGGTTGGACTCGGTGACCTTAGAGGCCTTTTCCAGCCCAAAAATATTCCACGATTCCTTGACTTCTGTTGCTGGGTGTCCCTGGAAGTGGGTAGAATGAGACGATCTGCACTGTCCCTTCTATCCCAAACAATCCTGGAATTCTACCACTTCCCTCAGAGGAGAGCAGGAGCAACGGCACGATCTGCTCACTCGGACATCTTTAACAGCCCGGAATCCCGGCAGAATCCCACGTGCAGCCCGTTCCACACAGAGAGCTTCCGTCGAGCGGCGCCGGCTGGAAACGCAGCTTCTTTTTGCTGGTAACGAAGGGCGGAGCGAGCGGGCGGAGAATAAATAAAAACAGCCGGAGAAAAGGATGGTGAGCGATGTCAGGAAGGGCCGAGAGCTCCACCTGAAATCCGAGCCTGTGACGGGCAGTGGATGAAACGGAAGATGAGTTACGGCTCCCCAGAGCACTGCGATGCGAATCCCCTCTCGCAGGCAGCGTGACAAACGTCCCCCGGTACGGAGGAGTAAAAATAAACCCGTGGCTGAGATCAGGGCAGGCATCACTGCTCGTATCTGCCACGGGAATCAGCTCCAGAGCTTGGCATGAGGATTTGAAATGCATGGATTCGCTGGCGTAAAAACTGTGAAACCTTAGAGGAAAAAAAAAAGGAGAGTCCGTGGAAAGTGGTTTTTTTACTCTAGTGAAAGAGTGAAAAAGGAGAGGGCTGTTCCAGCTGTTTCCAAAGGAAAAAATTCCCAGGAAGGTGGAAATAACCAAACCCAAAGTTGTTTCCAGAAGCACAAGTGAGCCATGCACAGAGGACAGTGATTCTGAGAGGAGAGCTGGAATTCCTATGGAGCTTTTCCAGACCCCCTGGACCTCCCCAGTTACTCAGACAGGGATGGAGTTACTTTCTCTTCTTCATTAAAGTTACACCATAAAAAATCTCAGCAGGAATCAGGGAATCATGGAATATTTTTGGGCTGGAAAAGGCCTCTAAGGTCACCAAGTCCAACCATTCCCCAGCATCACCAAGGCCACCACTGACCACGTCCCCAAGTGCCACATCCCCACGGCTGTTCAATCCCCCCAGGGATGGGGACCCCACCACTGCCCTTTCTGGGATGAAATTGTCCCAGTGTCCAACTTCAGCCTCCCCTGGCACAACCTGAGGCAGTCTCCAAATCCCAAGGGATGCCCAACTCAATCCTACGGCTCCCAGGTTGTTGCCTCTCCCATTCCGGGGTGCACAGCCAATGTCCCCTTGTCCCACTGCCAGAGGTGTCTGTCTTTTGCGTGGTCACCAGAGCTCAAAACTCGGTGACCAAACCCCTGAGCTGAATCTTGGATTGCCTGGAAGTGATTCCAGCTGCATCTGCGGATTTGCACCCAGGGAGATAAAAATCTTGGAGTCCTGGAATGTTTTGGGTGGGAAGGGACATTAAAGGCCACCCAGTGCCACTCCCTGCCACGGGCAGGGACACCTTTCACTATCCCAGGGTGGTCCAACCTGGCCTTGGACACTTCCAGGGATTCTGGGGCAGCCACAGCTTCTCTGGGAATTTCGACTTCCCAAATTGCTCCAAGATTGCTCTAAAAGATTCCTTGAGATATCCCAGAGGAATTGCTAGGAAAGGTTTTGCAGCTGGAATACTCCAGCACCTTCTCCATTCCCGGGCCTCCCTGCCCCTCTGCGGCTCGGCCGACGCTGACCTGGAACGTCAGACACGCCAGCGCCGAGGACTGGGACAGTTTTCCGCAGAATTCCCCTGCATGCTGAGTGCTGGGAAGGGGCTGGTGGTGTGGGAGCAGGAAGCCTTCCCCTTCTCCCCACCGGTTTGGCTCGAAGCAGCCGAAATGAGGTGCTAAAAAAGTGGCAGTTTGCTTTCAAAATTATTAATTGACCAGTATTAATTCTTAATTAATTAATAATTAATTAACCTGAAATATTCCCATTTTCTCTGGGAAGAAAACGCTTTGGTTACCCGGGAGCTGAGCACAGAGGACTTTACTGCTGGCGCTGGGGTTTTTTTCTTCTCTTTGCCAGCAAGGTAAGGCTGTGAGGCAGAAATGCGACACCCAGCAGTGCCACGGTGGGGCTTTATCCCCACCCCACAACTCCTTTTCTTCACTCCGCCTCATCTTCCCTCTTCTAATCTCCCCTGACGGGTGCTGGCTAAAAGCAGGAGCAGGGAAAAGCGAGTGTTCAGGGCTTGGAAAGATCCGTCAGCAGCTCCTCAGCCCGCTCGGGGTGTGATTTCTCGCACCCGCGCCGCGCTCGGAGCTGCGGCGGATCCATCCTGCCTGCTGCTGGGTCAGAGCCTCTCCCAGAGACCGGGACGGGGACTGGGAGCAGCAGCCGAGGGTTTAAATTGCACCCGTTCCATCCCCGACTTGGGAATTTTCACACACGGGGAGTGGAAGGGAATTTGCCGCCCCTGAGAGCTCCGACACCTCTCGGTGTAACACGTTGGGTGTTCCAGGCTGGGAGCTGCCGTGTTCCAGGATGTCTCGGCATTTGGAAGACCCAGGAAAAGTCCAAACTTCCCCTTTTTCCAGCACAGGATACTTTTACTCATTCCCAGCGACCGCTCCCAGAGCTGGGCGAGGGCTCTGGTTGCTTTGGAAGGTGGAATTCTTCAGCTGTCCCTGCCCATGGAAGGGCAGACGGGACAAATGGATCTAAACTGAAAGAAGGGGAGGTTTACATTGGATTTTGGGAAGGAATTGTCCCCTGTGAGGGCGGGGAGGGGCTGGGATGGAATTCCCAGAGCTGCCCCTGGATCCCTGGAAGTGCCCAAGGCCGGGCTGGACGGGGCTTGGAGCACCCTGGGACAGTGGGAGGTGTCCCCACCCATGGCAGGGGCGGCACTGGATGGGATTTAAGGTCCTTTCCCACCCAAACCATCCTGCGAATATCCCGGATTTAGTGGCACGAGGAGGCTTTTTGGCTCCCTGTGTCCTGATTTTCCTCCTCTGGAGCAGCAGGTCTCCGGGCTCTCCCTACGAACAGCTCCCACATCCAACGGCACTCGACCACCTCAGGTGTCCCAAAGGATCCCGAAGGCACAGCATTCCCCTCCAACCATCCCAGGAGGACCTTTCCCCTCCCCTGGATCATTAAAACACTTCCCAGTTCGGAGAGGGGGACATGGAATCTGGGGGGAAGCATTTGGGGGTAGAAGGGCGAATCCTCTGCTTCTCCTCCTCCCTTATTGCGATTTCCTCTTCCCGTCTCTCTGGGAATGCTGCTCCAGGAGAGGGGTTGTGACAGCTCCTCAGCGCTCATCACATCAAACCCGCTCGAGAAGATGTTCAGGAAGTTAAAGGAGCTGCCAGCACCTTTTTTAGAATCAGACACTGGGATTTTCACAGGAGTAAAGGAAGTTTAAGTGCCTGAATTCCACTGGGTGGCCGTGGGATTTGGATTCCTGACTTCCTTGGGTTCCTGCAGAAATCCCTGTCGTGTTCTGCGTTTGCATTCCAGCTGGGGAAAGAACATTTCGGGGTTAAAGCACTGGAATAAAGTTAATTTCTAAAGGAGTGAGGGTCTGGAAGTCAGCGAGTTACTCCCAGTAGAAGCTGAAAAGAAGGATTTGCATCCTCAGATTTTTTTTTTCTTTTCCCAAAATAAAACGGAGTTTCTGTGATGGAAGAATCCAAGGCTTACTGTGAGCTGGGTCTAGCAGAACCCGGTTTTATCTGAGCAAAAATAACTCTTCTGGACCAAATCCTCCTCCTCCAGGTCCTGTAGAGCCTCCAGGGATTCCAGTGCTGTTCCTCTGTTTTTTTCTGGATTTATCTGGGTTTGGTTCCCCCGATCCCTGGTGATGAATGCAGGAATTTAACATTCCCGGGAAAAAGATGGCCCCTACTCCCAGTCCCCGTGAGGAACCGGCCCTGCCCTCCCAAACCAAACTGCTGCTCGTGTTTGGAGTAAAAACCGACATTCCCCAGGAATTCCTGCCGAGACAAGGCCCAGGGAAGCATCTCAGCACGGATTCCTCTTCCGTGAAAAAAGCTGCAAGAGCCAGCACCAGCAGGAATCGAAAAACAAAATCACAGCTGGGTTTCTGACCTATTTCAAGCAAAACAAAAACAAAAACAAAAACAAAACCAAACCAAACCAAACCAAACCAAACCAAACCAAAACAAACANCCACCAAAAAACAAAAAAAAACCCCCGAGAAAAATCCTTGACTTTCCTCTGTTTCTGGGGCTGAATTCCTGATCCAGTAGCCAGGTATCCCTGTGTTCCTGATCCTATAGCCAGGAATCCCTGTATTCCTGATCCTATAACCAGGAATCCCTGTATTCCTGATTGTACAGTCAGAAATCCCTGTATTCCTGATCCTATAGCTGGGAATCCCTGTATTCCTGATCCTGCAGCTGGGAATTCCTGTATTCCTGATCCAACAGCCGGGAATCCCTGTATTCCTGATTCTACAGTCAGAAATCCCTGAATTCCTGATCCTACACACAGGAATCCCTGTATTCCAGCCCTGCCACTCTGCCATCGGGTCAGACGTGGGATTCAAATCTCCCGTTATCCTCAAAGATTCCCAGGTTTGTGACTCCTGTTTCCATTCCCAGTCAGGAGCAGGAGCCTGGGGAAGCACAAGGAGCCGGCACCCGGCGCTGGGAAATCCAGAGCCTCCTGTGCCAAGAGGGAAAATCAATTTTGTTGATGATTTTTCCTGACTTTCAGTGCCCCCAGCTTGCTGGGATGCGGATTCCAGCACTGCCCGAGGCATCCTCTGTCTGGAGAAACAATAAAACTTCCGAGTGCCAAGGGCACGGTGCCAGATGAGCACAGCTGGCAGCTCATTCCCGCCATTAATGTGGTTTTCGGGAGCTCGTTGTCTCCTTGTTCCCAGAAATTCCCAAGCATCCTTGGATAAACTTCAAGGAACATTTGGAAGATGCTCGTGAAACATTTCGAGAGAGGGAAGAGCATTCCTCGCAGCCAGGAGATCACGGAATCACAAAAGGATGGGATTATTTGGGTGGGAAGGAGCATTTAGGATTATCCAGCGCCACCCCGTGCCCCGGGCAGGGACATCTGCCACTATCCCCGGCTGCTCCAAGCCCCATCCAGCCCGGCCTTGGACACTTCCAGGGATGGGGATCTGGCGTGTCCGTGTCTTTCCCATACTGGGAGCTCTGGATGTGTTTCCCAGTGCTGAGGGAAGGGGAATAATCCCCTTCCACCCAGCTGCCCCTCCCAAATCAGACTCCAGGTGCAGCATCTGCTGCTGGTTTCCCAAGAAACAATCCCGGGACGGTTTCCACCTTTAAAAGCCTTGCAGGAGATGGATTTTTGATCCGCCGGGACCTGGGAGCTCGATTTCCCACCCCTCATCCTCTGCACGGACAGGATCCAATGGACTGGGTGTCCCAGAGAACCCCAGAAGGATTGTTGTCTGCCTGGGCTGTTTTGGCTGTGCATTCCCACCCATCCGTTAGTCACCAGCCCCATTCCCGTGCCGCTGGAGATATCCGTACTGGAGCGCAGTGCCTGATTCCCGCCGCTCCATCGATTCCCAGCTCTGCTCCGGAGGGCACTGACTCATCCTGCGGAGCTCCGGCAGAGGAGCTGCTGATAAAAACAACATTTAACCCTCTGAGCAAGGGGATGGGGGTGAGAAATGCTCCTCCGCTGCAGACATGCAGGGATCGTGAGCTGGATTCACAACGGGAAGGTTTTCCCCCCTTCCCCGATGCCGGACGCACGCGCCCTTCCTATGGGATAATTTTTGGGGGATGGATTTGCTGGCATACCAGGGAACAGCTTCCCACTGCCAGCGGTGGGTTAGATGGGATGTTGGGAAGGAGTTCTTCCCTGTGAAAGTGGTGAGGGCTGTGGCTGCCCCATCCTTGGAATTCTTCCTTCCAACCCGACCATCCCATTCTTCCGTGGGTGCACGGATGATCCCTCCAGGCTGGCATCATTCCACAGGATGCATAACCTATGGAAAAGTCCCAGTGGGGAATTTCTCTCTGTGTGTGAATGCTGGACAGGACAGAGAGGGTTTCTGGAGAGGGAAGTTCTCCCCTGCCCACATCAGAGCACAACCACCCTGTTTTTATTCCCTCCCAGTATTCCAGCTGGGATCTGAACTGGACCTAGGAAATGAATCACGGAGTTCTGGAATGGTTTGTGTTGGAAGGACCTTAAGATGCCATCCAGTGCCACCCCTGCCATGGGCAGGGACACCTCCCACTGTCCCAGGGCGCTCCAATCCCATCCGGCGCTGTCTTGGGCACTTCCAGGGGTCCAGGTGCAGCCACAGCTTCTCTGGGAATTCCATCCCAGCCCCTCCCCACCCTCAGACCTTGCGCCAGCCTGAGTTTTACAAAACAAATGCAGACCCTTCAACTTCCAGATCCTATTTTTATTAAAGCTAAAAAGGATGAAAAACTGAGTGGAGAGAGAAAACTGCACATCCCAGCGCGGGAGAGTCATCCCTCAGCCCTGGATCAATAACGCCTGAGGAGCTCCTCTCCCAGAGTTCCCATCGATTTCCGTCAGAACCTGATTCCAAGAGAGCCAGTGCCACCTACAGAGGCGATTTCTCGGTTTCGAGGTATTTTTCTTAATAATTCTGAAAACATCTTTAATTATTTTTTTTTTAAAGCAGGGATGGTGAGATTAATGAGCATCCCAGCTTTCGATGCGTGTTCGTCTTCCCGTGGAGAAAAGCCTCGGAGAACTCGGAGGGCCCCACCCAAAAGGCAAAACACGCAAGGAAGAACGATAAATTTGGGTTTTATTTGATAAGCGCGTTTTTTTTCGTCTCTCCCATGACCTCATGAGCTCTTCTGTCCAACCTCACCTTGTCAGGGCGTATTTGATGTGAGTCCAGAGGGATTGAAGTAGTGGGCGTGGTGGTTCCGGTGCCGGGAAGGCAGCATTCCTTCTCTCTGACACAACAGCCGCCAGGAATTTGACTCATGGTGATGCCATGATGATTTTTGTCTTTTCTTTTATACCCCTGTTATACCTTTTTGCAACTTCTGTATTCTTGGTGCTTTTTGCCTACGTTCTTGGGCTTGTTTGTTAAGCTGAGAGACGAAACATTTTAGAGGCTTTGCAGTTAGGGTGCCAGTGTGCCCAGACCCCAAGGTCCTCTCCAGAACACATTTTGTAAACTAAGATAGAACCATCCAGGGGAGGGTTCCTTGGGGAGGGGGGCTCATTCGAGCCTCTCATTGGGGAATTTTTGATAGATATGCTAATTAGTAAGACCTGGAATGTAAGACCAGATATAGAGGAGGGGGATTGGGGTGGCCATGGGGGGGGTGCATGGAGGTGTATCCGACCTGGTCGCGGTGCACCTAAGGATCCTTACAATAAATACCAAGGTAATGCCCTTTTCCCCTTCTAACCGTGTTCGCCTCTTGATTTTAAGACCAGGAAAAGGCATCAATGGGGCTCCTCACATCTTAAAAAGACGGAGGTACAACGGTGTCACCCAGAGAATCGGCGGCTGCCGCATCCCTGGGAGGGTCCAAAGCCAGGAAATGAACCTTGGAAATGAGAATGTGCTCAATCCCTCCAACGCTTCTCCTTCTCTCACTTTCCTTCACGGGGATCTCTGGGATCCTTTTGATTCTTCTCGATCCTAAGGAAGTCACGCTACAAAACTTCCGACTCCACTAAAATTACTGATATAAAAGAAACACCGGGACTCTGATTAACTCAATCCATTATCAATTTAAGGGACTTTATTCTAATACAGGTCAGTAAGTGAAGGTTTTTGAGTCAAACCAGCATTTGGGACCATTATGCAAAATTTCCCCAACAGTTCCACCTTTTTTAATCCCATCCCTAACTCCAGCCCTATCCAGGCCTGCAATTAAGCACGGCAGGAAGAGAATTAAATGTGGGCTTAGGCACAATTTTTAATGAGGATATTTTCCAGGACTGGGGCCAAACGAGCCCAAATCCATCAGTGCCCAGAGGTGAGTGTGGAGCTGCAACAGGGAAAGGAGAATCAGAACGTTTCCCATTTGGACTAAACCCGAAGCATTAATTAGGACATTAATTTAATTTCCCTTCCTATGTCAGCTTTTAATTAAGCCTTCATTTACCCTCTGATGTTGGCTTTGGGATTGCATGGAATTGCCACGGAGTCTGTGGCATCCTATGGAGCGTTGCCAGCTCAGATCCTGGGGGTGGCTGGGCAGAGGGGACAAAGGGACACAGCTGTCACCTGGGCTGGTGGCCTTGGCAGAGAGAGAACAAGAATTCCTGAGGCTGCTCCAAATCCCAACACAAAAGCCCAGGCCTTCCACTAACCTGGAACTCAGCAGATGCCCAAATTTCCCCCCATTTCAGAGCGGGCTCTAAAATAAATGCAGGAAAATTCCTAATGGTGCCTTCTTTAAATCCTCTCGCTAAACCCAGCTCTTTAAATGTCATCTCTGGTGGCTCTTCATTCATTACTCCCCATTTTCAACTTTTTAAGGCTTTCTTTTCATTCCAGGATATTGGATTTGATAAAACAACAAGGGCCTTAGCAGAGGAAAAACCTTTTCCCTAAATTGTCTTTCCCGCTTCAGCACGGCCGTCCTTCTCCATCTCCCTCCCCGTTGTGTGCTCACTCCATTCCTCGTGTCCATGGTGCAAAGAACACCTGGAGTCACTCAGGCTTCAGGATGACCTCAGCCACCCCCTCACCGGGAAGTTTTAAGGGAGTTAGGACCTGGATATGGAGAAAGCACAGGACTGAGCTGGATAAACTGGATTGGAATCCTGGTCCTGCCCCAGTCTCCTTGGCTGATGCTGGAAACGCCATTTCAGGGGTTTCCTGGGAGAGTGGAATAGCAGTTCCTGACCCCCTGAAAGGATCCATTCATAATCCTTGGAGAAGGATGGAAATCCCTCCACACCCTGCAGGAAAATATTGCTCCAATCAGGACACAGAACAGACTCCCTTGGGTCTGTGGCGAGGGGGGTGAGGCCCTGATTTCCCAGAGAAACTGCGACTGCCCATCCTGGAATGTCCCAGGCCAGGCTGGGTAGGGCTTGGAAGCTGTCTCTGAGGTCCCGTCCAGTCCAAACCATTCCATGTTTCTATGATTCTGTGTTCCCACAGAAATCCTCAGTCCGATGCTGCCAGAAAAATCTCATGGGCAGAAAACTGTTGGAAAAAACCCAACTCTTCCCACCTTGGGAGAAATCAGTGGTTTGCCACCGGGGTGCTTTGCCAACCCATCAAAACCAGCGCATTTAAATGGAGCAGGAAGGATTTTCTTGGTCACGTTCCTGCAGATCCAGCAAAGAGATTTTCACAGCGCTCCAGATGTGACTCAGCAAAGTCCCTGCTCATCGTTCCTTCCCCTCTCTCCAGGAAATTCGGCCAAGCATGAACTTTGGCGCGGGGGCTGTGGAGGACCTTCGAGTGAATTATAAATTAAGAGAGGAATCAGTTAAAAATCATTTTTAATCAGGAAAACAAACGGAGAAAGGAACGGAATGATCCCTTGCAGACTGCTTTTGGCATTTGTGGGTTTGTTTTGTATTCCCTCTCGCTCAATAAACTGAAGGATGGCTGAGTTCATTTCGCAGGAGATGGATTGGATTTTCTCTGAGCAGCTCTGCCGTGTCCATGGAATTCAACCAGAAAAAAAAAAATTCCTATGCTTTAAAATTCCTGAATTCTGCATTATCAGAGCCCCACTGCACCCCTGGGGCAGGGGCAGGGGAGCAGCACAGCCCCTGTGTGGGAGGGAGGTGATTTTCTGCTGGTGCTGGCGAATATTTGGGGGAAATTTAACGGAAATCTGCACCAAGACACAGCCATGAAGCCCAAACTGGAGGGTTTAATTTTTGTCTGAGCTGTCACCCAACTCAAATCACGGGTTTGTTGTGGGGAGCCAGTTCGGGAGTGGGAGCCAGAGCAAAAGTGGACGAGGGGGAAATCAAAGTGGACACAGGGAATGGCTTCCCACTGCCAGAGGGCAGGGATGGATGGGATATAGGGAAGGAATTCCCCCCTGTGAGGGTGAGGAGGGGCTGGGATGGAATTCCCAGAGCAGCTGTGGCTGCCCCTGGATCCCTGGGAGTGCCCAAGGCCGGGTTGGAGCACCCTGGGACAGTGGGAGCCGGGGTGGGATGAGAGGATTTTAGGGCCCCTTCCAACCCAAACCATTCCAGGATTCCGTGATCCTGTGAAAACAAACAGCAACGAATGAAAAGAGGACAGGAAAAGCCATGGAGGGTCAGTTCTGCCCGGCTGGGTGAGGTGTTTTCCCTCCCAGCCTAATCCAGAAAGGTCCCCACCGCTGGGCTCTGTGCCTTTGGGGTGAGAGGGCTTTTCCATACTGCGGGAAAACCGCTCTGTCCCATTTTTCTGCATCCTCAAGCACCAAGGAAACCCACGTCAGCGCAGGGTATGCGTCAGGGCAGCCCCACCAAAGCCTCTGCAGCAACCGACAAGAAAAAAGGAGAACAAAGCTGGAAAAATAAGGAAAAATAAACCCAAAAGTTGCTTATTCTTGGCAGAGACTGGAAACAGGGAGAGGGGGAGGCTCTGCTGCCACCCAGGAGGTTCTGACACGGATCAGCTGAAGGCGCTCAGTGAGTCTGCAGCCTGGATGCGAGACCTGCAGGACAGGCTGGGTCAAGCACGAGCTCCCTGGAGGGTTTCGGGGAGATGGAAGAGAAACATGAGCCCTTTATCAGTTACGTCTCTGGTTTTTAAGCTTCTGGGCTTCTTTTATTATTTCAAGTGTTGAGGGGAATAGGGAAGCACGTTTTATTTATTTGTGGGCATGAGAGGGAGCATAAAGCCAAAGGAAATCCCGATCCAAAGTCTCGGCTCTGCAATTCCCTCATTGCACTGACTCCAAAACCAGAGTGTAAAACGTCAGGGAGAAAACCTCTCCTTGTCTTTACAGCCAGATAAACTCCCCTCCTCCACAGCAGGAGAGATAAACTCTCCTCTCCTCCTTCAGCAGAGTCAGAACATCAACAAAAATATTTCCATGAGGTTTTTTCCCCCCCTGGGATTTCTTTATTCCCTCGTTGGCAGCAGGTGACGATGGCACGACAAGGAAGCCATCCCCGTGCCAGCACGGGCCGTGCTCATCACAGGAATTTGGAAATCGGCTTCACCATTTAGCACGAGAAGGTTGTCCGAGATTTAGCAGATCCACTGCCAAGGAACTACTTTGGGAAATTGGTTTTTTCCACGAGCCCTCGGCACAGGCTCATTGGAATGCTGTGAGCACTCGGTGCAGACGCTGAGGACACTGAATTATTTAATGCTCCACACCTCACTGAGCTGAGACCTGGTGGAGCCGAGGGGAGTCGGGTGCAGTTCCTTCATCCACAATAGATGGGGGTGAGACAGGCCCTGGGAAATATTGCAACCACGGATCGGGGAATTAGGAGGAATTCCTTTTGGCAGTCCCTCCCAGACTCTCACACACCCAATTCCAGCTTTTCCATCTCCAATAACGCCTCAGTCTGTGAGGTCCAGGATCTCAATTCCCTCCCTTCTCTCCCCAAAGTTTTTCATGGAATCCCAGAATGGTTTGGATTGGAAATGACCTCAAGGTCCCACCCCCTACCATGAACAGGGACACCTTCCACTATCCCAGGGTGCTCCAGCCTGGCCTTGGACACTTCCAGGGATCCAGGGGCAGCCACAGCTGCTCTGGGAATTCCATCCCAGCCCCTTCCCCACCCTCACAAGGAAGAATTTCTTCCCAATATTTAGCCTAAACCTACTCTCTTTCAGTTTAAAGTCACAACTGTGTGAGAGCGGCAAAATGCCAAAACCTCCTGAAAATTGGATGAATCTCAAGGGGTCACCTTCTCCTTCTTTCTCTTGGCCTGGTCAGCCTCAGCTCAGAGCATCTTGTGGCCCACACCCCAAAACTCATGAAAACATGCAGAATAAGGACACTAGTAGATCATAAAAGTGACCCTCGCTCCTCTTGGCCACTCTCAGACCCTCCCACTGAGCAGATTCAGCGAAGATTCCACAGCACAGGACCCTGTTACCTTAAGAAAGGCCATTTTTACTCTCCCAAAAATGCATTTTTTCCCCTGGAAACAAATGCACAGTAGTGAGTTACAAAGACTTACTTGAACAATTAATCATTCCAGGAGCACCCCAGGCTGTTGCAGCCACAGCTGGGATTATGTATTCCAGACAGTCCACATTTTCACTGGAATAATAAACATTTTCAGAAATATTAAACAGCCAACGTGCTAGGCTAGGCAGAACCTGAAGTTTTGTCACTGCAAAATCACATTTTCATGAAGTGGTTGGAAAAGCCCTCCGAGGTCATGGAATCCAGCTGTTCTCCCAGCCAAGCCCAGCGCTAACCCATGTCCCCAGGTGCCACATCCACACATTCCTTAAACACTTCCAGGGTGTTCAAACCAGGCTGAAGACCTTGACTCGAACAGCTTTATGAAGGGACATGCAAGACCAGTAGTCCAACACCTGCAGGAATTAATTTTAAATACTCACCCTCGCTGATGAAGTTGAAAAGCACGTTTGGAACCCCCTGGGCAGGGAAAAAGCACTTCTTTTATATTGTTTAAAAGAACTCTCCCATATCTGCTCCCTTCGTCTGCCTCGTCTCACCAAGCAAAACCCGTGTAAAGCCAATTAAAGCCCATTTGTCACAGGGTAGAACTGACACCGAAATGCTCCTGGTCTGCTCACAGCTCACTTGCTGCTCCTCCAAGTCACAAATCACAATAACCATTCCGTGGAAATCGTAAGAGAGGAGCTTGAAATCCTGCTGAACTCAATGAGCCGTTAAATAGTTGACAATATTCTTTATAGGAACCAGGAATAGTTAATTAATCCCCAAATGCGAATGGTGAGCATGAATAATTACCACCATAGATCCCGATCAGGAGATCTGCAGTGAGCATAAATTGACATTGCTTCGTGTACAACAACTCACGCCAGCTGTGAGACCGTCCCGAAAGGTTGGGCTTGGGCTTAAAACGTGGGAATCCCAGATGGGAACATCTCAGTTCTGTTCCCAGTGTGCCACTCCACTGACTTTCCATGAAATCTTCATTTTTTTTATCAGTTTGCCCGTTTGTGCCAGTCTCAGCACGTACAAAGGGTCTGTCTATTTATTCATCGTTGTGAGAACCTCTTACCCTTGTTCCTGTTCCTTCACACCTCCTGGATCAACAACTCAGGTGTTCCCTTGCCCTTGCCCTTNAGAAGTTCTTGCACGACACAAAACCAAAGAGCCGCCATGGCAGCGAGTGCAGGGGATTTCTCCGTCAGTGAATATTTGCATACCCTTGGATGGGAGATATCAGCGGTACCAGCAGCTGTCATTAATCAAAGCCCACCGAGACTCTCCCACCAGACCACTACTGCTTGTGATGGGTCTTGGCTCTGTCGTGGTGTCCCGCCAAGTGTCACACGGGCTTTAGCAAATCCCAGCTTCTTGCTCAGCACACGAAGCCTGACAGAGCTTGGATGGGTTCAGATGATCCAGGTGGGAGACAAAGTTCAGACAGGAGGAGAGACCCTCCCACATCATCACAAAGCTGTCACGTTCTGACACCCTGCACTGAGTTGGCAGCGGAATTGGCCTTTTGAGATCTTCACTCCCCTTGCACTGTCTTGAAGGTGGCTTTTCCAAATCCAGCTGCTCAGCTACCTGGAGACAAACTCAATTTGAATATTTCCTGGCTCAGGATCATGGGGCTCATCATTCCTTCGGAAACTCGTTCTGCACCCTTTTGTATCCAAACATCCTTTCCAACTCAACCATCTTTCCCACCCCAGCCACCCTTTCCAACCCAACCACCCTTTCCAATCCAGCCACCCTTTCCAATCCAGCCACCCTTTCCTACCCCTCCATCCTTTCAAAACCAACCATCATCTCCAAACCAACCAACCTCTTCAACCCATCCACCCTTTCCAACCCAATTACGCTTTCCAGTCCAACCACCCTTTGCAATCCAACAATACTTTCCAGCTCAGCCAGTGTCTCCAACCCAACCACCCTTTCCAGCTCAGCCGTTCTTCTCAACCCAACCATCATTGCCAACCATTCCAAGCCTTACCAACCATTACCAACCATTACCATTACCACTCTTTTCAACCTAACCACTGTCTTTAACCCAGATACCCTTTCCAACCCAAAAACCCTTATCAATGCCACCACCCTTTCCAACCCAAACACTCTTATCAATGCCACCACCCTTTCCAACCCATCCATTCTTTCCAACCCAACCAATCATTCTAACCTAACCAATCTTTCCAACCCAACCTAACAAACAGCAAAACAGTGCCCCTGATCCTTCAAATATTCCCAAAGCATCACAGCTGCCCACATCCACCTTCCAACTGTTCCATCCTCTCTAACTGGTGTCTTTTTGATGGTGAGTTTTGAAACCTCGCCTCGATCGACAGACAAAACACCTTCAATTGAGCTGCGGCAGCTCCATGACCTCTTGTGCACCTTCTGTCTTTCAAAACACAGACAGGTGCTGCAGGAGGGAATATTTGAGGACTTGGAAGTGGTTTCCTCCCCTTTTGCTGCCGCGGTGTCCGTGGGGAGCTGAGCGCCAGGATGTGCTGCACAAATCCATTTGTTACAGTAAACAGCCCCGGGCAAGCGCCTGCACTCACGGACCTCGGGGGGATTCCTTGGAGGGTTTGTTCCTCCTTGCAAATTTAAAGATATGAACTCAGGAGGAGCCAGAAGCTTCTCCCTGGCCTGAGGCCAAGCATGCAAAGTGTACAAACAGATACCAACAATTTTATACACTACAGCAAAGAAAAGAACAATAAAAACAGCTAAAACAAATAATATTTGAAGTAAGCGGGACAGAGGGTCAGCCATCATTTCATAGAATGGAATCATGAAATGGATTGGGTTGGAAGGGACCTTAAAGATCAGCCAGTTCCACTCCCTGCCACGGGCAGGGACACCTTCCACTAAGCCAAGTTGCTCCAAGCCCACACAACCTTGAACACTTCCAGAGACAGGGATCTTAGGGGTCTTTTCCAACTTTAGTGATCCCATAATTCATTAAGTTTAGAGGCAGCTCTCACCCTTGGGTCAAGCCACCTGGGAGGCTCTGGCCTGCTCCCAGAAGCAAAGCCAGGACCAACGTTCCTGTGTTTCAGCACTCACTGAATTCCCACCTTTCTGCTGAGGCTGGGACTAGCAGGGAACTGTGGCAGGAGTTTCCTTGTAGGAACCTGACTTTAGTCTCCCTTTCCAAAGCCCCATCACCTTCCCTGTGGCAGTCCCATCGGATAAGCTCTGTTTAAGGCTTTGGTGGCTGTGAAAATAAAAATAAATGAATTAAACCCCGTTAGCAATGCTGGGACAGGCTGAGCCTGACCCTATTATTGCTGTGGCACGAATTCCATTAAAATCTGGTGTGGCACAAGGAAAAGCTCCGACTGAAGACCAGGAATGGCAATGAAATTCCAGCAGAGTCTTAAGTCAATGGCAAGTTCAGCCTCCCCCTTGTCCTTGAAATAATGATTTGGCCACGGTGGCTGCAAGTTTGGAGTGTCATACAGAGCAGCACAAAGTGATTTTTCCGAAAGATGTCCCTGGAGAAGGGCTGCAGGCAGAGGGAGGAAATGAGGCTGACATTGCGCTTGACGCAGGCAGCAACAAACACTGTTGGATTTGCTCTGCTTCCGCAGCATGGGAGGGGTTTCAACAAAATTCAGCTGCTCTTCAGGGCATCAGAAAAGAACAGAGATCTTCAGGAGGCACATAAAAATGTAAAAAACCCCAAGATGTGGTAATAATCCCGATTTTTCTGGTGTTTATAACAACAGCAGCAGGGAACTCTCACGTCATGGTCCAACTTCTTTTCGAGATACTTGACCTCGACTTTGACTGGCTGCACAGAGCAATAAAGTGCTGTCTCAGGCACAGCCTAATTAGCCCTGAAAAATCGGATTCATCCAAAGGAACAGCACAGGAAAGATCCAGCTCCTGTCCCAGAAGCCCCGTAGCTCCAAAACCCCCAGCATCAGTTTGGGATAATTAACGTGACGAGGCTGGGTCTGGTCTGGGCCCCCCCGTGCAGCCAGCATCAGCCACCACCAATTTAACTCGGTGAGAGAGAATCTGTCAAGTTATTTCCAGGGTTAACAACTCACAGCGTTTAAAATACGAATTCCATGTCTGGCCTGAACTTGGCTGCTTTCAGGTTCCCACTCTTGGGTCTTGTGATGCTTTTGTCAGACACATTAAACAGCCTTGATGATCAGAACCATCCTCCCCACGTGGACGGGGATAAACCACATCAAGTTACCTTTGGAAGGGTTTTTCTCCTCAAATTAAGGTAACGAGGACTAAACCACACCAGGGCTGGTTCCACCATGGGGAGAACCTGAGCAGAGCAGGCTTTCAAAGGCACAAAGGAACGGTTAAATGCTCGTTTCCCACTGAAAATCACGGGCCCCTGGGTGTTCTGCTCCATTTGTGAAACTTTGAAAGCCTCCTCCCCTGTCTTGGACAGATTAATGGGAAATAATAAAAATATCATTTAAGCGTAGAGTCTCAGGGAGGCGATTCAGCTCCCAGCCCTGACTGCCACAGTTGTCAGTAAATTAGGGAGAAAAGAAACACAAAATTATCCTTTTCCAGTCCCTCCAATTATGCCGGGGTGGTTCCACCTCTGATGAGCGATTTTGAGAGCCTTTCCCCTCATCCAGGTGGAAAACTGCTCAGTGAAGAGCGGAGAGCTAGGGTAAAGGGGGGCAGGAGAAGGACACCCCAGCAATTCACGGTGTGCCAGGACACAGAGCACCGTCACCAGGTGCCGGGTGACATCCGTCGGGAACACGTGATGCCGGGGAAGGAAGGGAAAGGAGAGAACACAACCCCTGTCTCTTCTGCACCGGCTGTTCCCAGGGGATGGCTGGCAGGGATGGAGTGCTCCTAACAAAGCCGGCTGAGGTGCGAGAGACAGTGAACAATGAAAAATGACACATCACAGGTGCACAAAAGAAAGCAACTCCCGATTTCAGAGCCTGGGACACACACATGGCTGAGCTGCCTGACCTGCTCAGGTGCAGTTTAACTCCTCCTGGATCTGCCTCATTCCTCCTGTTTCCTCCCCACCAGGACACTCATGAACTGCAGAGCATTCCAGCTGTTCCACGTATTCTCATGTAAAACAGCTTCAATGTTTTCATGTCGTAAAGGTGAAGCTTTGAACTCGTAAGAGGCGACTTTAGATTGTGGTGCCCAGACCTGGGATGGGACAAGGGGGAATGGCTTCCCACTGCCAGAGGAGAGGGTTAGATGGGATATTGGGAAAGAATTCCTCCCTGGGAGGGTGGGGAGGGGCTGGGATGGAATTTCCAGAGCAGCTGTGGCTGCCTCTGGATCCCTGGGAGTGCCCAAGGCCAGGCTGGATGGGGCTTGGAGCACCCTGGGACAGTAGAAAGTGTCCCTGCCCATGGCAGGGGGTGGATGGGACGGGTTTTAAGGTCCCTTCCAACCCAAATCATTCCAAGATTCCCGCCCTCATTTACACCCACTATCAGATCCCTTTCCAGCCCAAAATTATACCTCTGTGGTTCTTGTTGGTTGACCTCCAAGGAGTTAAGAGGGAAATGGATGGGAACTTCTCAAAACCAGCTTTGCTGCGCTCCAAGGACAAGGCCAGGGCCTTAACAGCCAAAAATTTCACTGGGAAAAAGAATTCTTGCTCCACTGAGAAAGGGAATTCTTGCTCCACTGAGAAAAGAAATACTTGTAGTTCTTTTTCTCAGTGGGAGCTCTGCACTCCAGACCCAGAGCAAATCCCTCCCACTCCGCACGAAAACCGTACTTAATGAGGCAGCCAAGGTCTGATGCCCCCAGCACTCACTGGTTTGGTGGCCACAGTTTCCCATTTTTGATGGAAAATTTGTGCTGATTTCACGGTGGCTGCTTGGAGAAAAGTCACCACACATCACGGTTGTTTCACAGCTGGGGGGCAAGTGGAGAAAATGATT
The DNA here is from genome assembly GCA_013397975.1 of Machaerirhynchus nigripectus. Classification (NCBI taxonomy): domain Eukaryota; kingdom Metazoa; phylum Chordata; class Aves; order Passeriformes; family Dicruridae; genus Machaerirhynchus; species Machaerirhynchus nigripectus. The sequence continues at coordinate 12,493 of VZRQ01000299.1, read as the reverse complement.
TAATTAGGTTTCTGTAATAACACCTCCATTTCCAAATGGCAGCCCAGATGTGTTAGCAGGGAAGGATTTAATTCACTTTGTTTCCTTTAACTCCGTGAATTTAATGCTGATGGAGGCTGAGAAAGGCTGAGATCAAAAACTAAACCAGGAACTCTTTGTCCACAGAAAGTCTTGAATGCATTGAATATATTAAATTAAGACAACCACGGATGCACGTAGCATTTCACACTTCATCTCCCTGCAGCCACATCCACGTGCAAAATCTAAGCCCATATCAGAATGAGGGAATCAGGTTGGAAAAAACCCTCAACATCATCACGTCCAACCATTAACCCACAGGTAATTAGTGCAAACGTTTGTATTGGTGACGATGCTGCCCAATCAAGGCCACCGTCACAAACACAGCCCTGAGGAGAGGAATGTCCCGGTGCCGGATCAGTTCCCACAGTTCCAGCTGCAGAGTAAGCAAAAGGTCAGCCAAGAGTTTGTGGCATCCCCTCATGCTTGACTTTAACCCCCCACCCCATCTTCTAAAATCACAAAGTACCCGCCTTCTACCAACACAAATCCAATAAATTATCAGGTTATCTTGCCTGGGAATTTCAGGAGCTGGCATAAACACAATTTACTGAGTCTTGATGATCTGTCTTGTCTGTAGGGCTGGGTCAGCCAGGTTGTGGATGTGTTGGGGTCAGCCTGGTTATAGTTGTGTTGGGGTCAGCCCCGTTATAGTTGTGTTGGGGTCAGGCTGGTTCTGGATGTTTTGGGATCAGCCTGGTTGTGGATGTGTTGGGGTCAGCCTGGTTCTGAATATGTTGGGGTCAGGCTGGTTCTGGATGTGTTGGGGTCAGGCTGGTTGTGGATGTGTTGGGGTCAGCCTTGTTGTGGATGTGTTGGGGTCATGCTGGTTCTGGATATGTTGGGGTCAGGCTGGTTATGGATGTTTTGGGGTCAGGCTGGTGGTGGATGTTTTGGGGTCAGCCTGGTGGTGGATGTGTTGCTGCTGACAGAAGTATCAGGGCAAATAAAACATAAATAAACCCCAAAGAAGAACCCAACCAGCAGCTTCTCCCTCCTAATTCCTCATTAGAGTGTCAAAGCCTCAGCTCAGCTCATCCTTCTGTACCCTCACTCCATCTGTTCCTACTCTAATTTCAACGCCAATCAAAATAAACAGAATTCCTGAAAATGTGGAAGGAGTCTGGTATTTCCAAGTTCCTTTGTCTCCTCGAAGGCTTTGCACCCTCTTGTTTGGCACAGGCAGCTTTCCAAGCTGGTTTTATCAGGGAATACTACAAATGGGAGAACTTGGAGCCCTCCTAGAGAGCCCTCCTAAAACTCCAGGGTTGGATGGGAGCTGGAACAGATGGGAGAGCTCCTGCAGGCTCCACATTAACCCGGCTGTTCCCTGACTGGGGGCCAACAACACTTTCAAAAAGTACAGACCTAAAAATACATCTCCGAGCCAGAGACGGTCCAAAGTCTCAACAAACATCAACAGGAGGGGTGACACCCTTTCGCTAGGATGACAAACAGCTCCTTCCGGGGAAATGCAGGGATTTCAGCGTCTCGGTGTCTGAAGGAGGGGAGTGTTTAAGGGAAAGACGTTCCGAGGGAATTTGGTGGGAGCTGGTCCATTGCAGCTGGAATCCTTCCACCATCACCTCCTTACACGGAGAGCAGAGCCAAGAGAGCGCAACGAGGGCCACAGCTGGGGTGGAGAAGCGGAGCAGAATTCCTGGGGGGAGATTTGCTGTGCTCCACTTGGTGCTGCTTGGAAAAAAAAAAAATCTTCATTTTGGCTGCCCAGTACACAAATTCCTGTTAGGTTCCAAAGGAGCTGTGGGTGTCCAGAGCCTTTTACTCTCGGCGTATTTGGGGTTTTCCATACCCACCTTCTCTCCCTGCCGCGCAGGAGCTGAATGACACAAATCCACAGCTGGCCTGGGAGCTCTTGGGTACCACAGGGTGAGGGTTTCAGAGGTGTCAAAGGGATCCAGGCAGCCCCAATTCAGGGTGCTCTGAAGGGTCTGATGTGGAAAATGTTCCATCTCTGCGGTGAGGACTCTCCTTTTCATGGAATCATGGAACGGTTTAGGTCGGAAGGGTCCTTAAATCCCATCCAGTGCCACCCCCTGCCACGGGCAGGGACACCTTCCACTATCCCAGGTTGCTCCAACCTGGCCTTGGACACTTCCAGGAATGGGGCAGCCACAGATTCTCTTGGAATTCTGTTCCCTCACCGCCCTCACAGGGAGGAATTCCTTCCCCAATACCCCATCCAACCCCTCTCTCAGTTTAAGAAATTCATCTCATTCCCATTCCTATGATATTATTCCAAGCCCTCAGGTATGGGGCAGACACCCCACAGCACCCTCCAAGCCATGCAGCACCATGTCCTTGAAAGCCACCCCTAAGGGAACAGCCTAATCCCAGAGGAGCAGGACCCAAACAGCTGAAAAATCCATTAAAAGTCCAATTTTTTTGCCCTGAGCAAGCATCCAAAAGCCTCCTCTGGAGGAGCAGATCCCTGCCCTGGTTTGTGGGATGATTATTCCCCCAAACCAACCGGCCAAGCTCCATTGTTCATCCTTTCTGCTGACAGGCACGAAGGTTAATTGGTTACAATTGCATTTCTAATGTCCCAGCTGAGAGAAGTGCCAGGAGCCAGAAGTAAATCACACAACTACCCACTTGCTGCCTCCGAGTTTAAATAAATAGAAATTCCAGGCTAATTAATATTTAGGAAATGCAAAAGTTGTCATCTTAAATCAGGCTGAAACACAATAATCACATTAAAGTGCTTACTTCAGCAAAATACCCCTGAAATGCAAAGTGTTGGTGAGTTATGGGAGTATTTATCCCCTTAATTGACTCCTGGCTCTGGCAGAACTCCATTACCCAGGAGTTAGGAGGAAATTTAATTCTGATCCTCGCGTTTGCACTCAAGGACTTGTGTCTGACTCGGGTTTATTTTCGGCGGCGGGACTGAAGGGCTGCATTTTTCCAGTTGCGATCCTGCTCAGTTGAGCAACAAATGCGACATTTCGTGTTTCATCTGCTGACCTCCCGCTCGTGTCTGGGAGATTTTTCGTCCTCTCCCCCTTCTGTTTCCCTTGCAGATGTCCTTTAAGGCAAGAAGGAACCCGGTGTTTCACCAGCCAGAGTCGGGTGTTTAGGCAAAGAGGGGATTTCGGACACTCTTTGGTTGGGCTCAGTGGGCAGCTTGGCCGCTGCTTGGGACCTCAGTTTCTGTGGAATAATGGAATATCCTGAGCTGGAAAGGACCCTCGAGGATCTTTGAATCTGTGTCCTGGCTTGGCAAAGGACAACTCCAAGAACCAACCCAAGAAACCCCAAGGATCATCCCGATCGCGCTTCATTTTTAGGAAAAATTTCTTCACCAAAACGGTGGTCGAGCACTGGAACCAGTGTTCTAAGGACGGTGGTGGAGTCCCCATCCCTGGAAGTGTTCCAGTAACGTGGATGTGGCACCTGAGGACCTGGGTTAGTGGTGGCCTTCGCAGTGCTGGGTTGGACTTGATCTCAGAGGGCTTTTCCCACCTTAACAATTCCCTGATTCTCTGATTCCAAGTCCCCGGGAGCATTGTCCCACCGCTCCTGGAGCTCTGGCAGCCTTGGGGCCGTGATCATTCCCTGGGGACCCCGTTCAGAGCCCCACCACCGTTCAGGGGAGGAACCCTGACAGGAATCAGGGCTCCCTCCTCGTGCACAACTCCTTGTCCTGAGGGTGAATCCAAAGCCTTCCTGCTGTACCCAAAAATTGATTGTCTGAGGGTCTCTCCCCACACACCGCAAGGAGCCCCAGAGCTGTCTCAGGGTGAGGAAAGCTCTTGTGCAGCCACGGTTCGTGTGACAACCTGACCCAGCCAGGGGCACAAAACCTCTCCGTAAAGCCAGGCTTAGAATCATCCCCTGTGTTAAATAACCCCTGTGCTGGAAGAGGAGGGAGGGCGATCGCAGCTCAGCCGGCGCCCACACCTTTGCCCAAAGGTTCGCTGGGATGTCACAGCCATTTGGGAATATCAGCACAGGGGCTGCTCCAGGGATTCCTCTTTTAAACCATCCCAAAACCTGTTTCCTCCTTCCACCAGGCACAAGGCTGGAGCTGCTCCTCCCGGCTCTCCCGTGTGTTACACGTTCCGGTGTTCTGGCAAGTCCAGGCGGTGTTTGTCACATTTGCCCGACTTCCTGTGCTAATAAACCGCCCTGGAACCCTGCAAAATTCCCGCCTGGCACCGGGATGGGAGGAGCTAATCGTGCCTCTTGGATCGACAGCGACTTCGACAGGCAGCGCTCCGGGATTTACTGGAGTCGGGGCTGAAGAGCAGAGCAGATGCAAACCCGCAGGAGTGTTGGCACACAGGATTTCACAGGTTAAAGAGCAGGATTTCACAGATCACATCGAGGACTTCACACATTAAACCTGGGACTTCACACATTAGAGACCAGGATTTCACAGAATAAATCCAGGGGTTCACCGATCAAATCAAGGACTTCACAGAATAAATCCAGGACTTCACATAATAAACCTAGAACTTCACACATTAAAGGCCAGGATTTCACAGAATAAATCCAGGATTTCACATAGTAAATCTAGAACTTCACACATTAGGGACCAGGATTTCACAGATTAAATCCAGCACCCTGAACTGCAGCAGGAAGCAGAACTGGAACTCATGGAGAAGCAGTGTTGTGGGAAGAAATGCTGTGAAAAAAAAAAATCTCACTGAAATCCATGGGAGTCCCTTTGCAAGTTCAGCATTTACAGGTTTTGTTTTAACATCTGGAACCAGTTTTGGAGGGTTTTCTGTGAGCCCACGTGGCCCAGAGGGAAGAAAGTTGAGAGGAGTTCCAAATCCACGATTCCCAGCCCGGGTACGGATGATCCGGAGCAAACTCCGATGGAAGCTCCGAGTTCCTGAGGTAAGAGAAGGGCCGTGCTTGCAGGGAAGGGGGACAGGAGGGAGCTGGGGCGGGGAAAGGGAGCACGAGGAAGAGACGAGCCGCAGAGCCCAGACTGGAAATGGAAAAAGCCTCAATTCCAGGGATTCTGGGCAAAACAACGTAAGGGACTCCTTGTTTGGCTCCGGTGCTCGAGTCCAGAGCTGCTCCCCTTCCCTGCCTCCAGCGAGGAAAACCCAACACGAGGAGCGGCTTCGCTCTGCCTGGGGAGTGAACCGAGATAAGGCTCACCCAGAAAGCTAAAGGGATGCTCCTGCTCCACCTGAGAGCAGGAATCGATGCCTCCCATCCCTTTTAGAGGCACCCCAGGAGGACAGGAGGTTTTGCTGGATGCTCCAGCCCCTGTCGGTGCCTGCTCCATCACCCAGAGGCAGGAGGGCTCTGCTGGCACTGGCAGGGGGACAGAAGCCCCTCCCTGACTGCCTTTGGCTGGACCAAACACCACTGTCAGCTCCCCCACCACAACCCAGCCTTGGACATTCCAGGGATCCAGGGGCAGCCACGGCTGCTCTGGGAATTCCATCCCAGCCCCTCCCCACCCTCACAGCCAGGAATTCCTTCCCAATAGCCCATCCATCCCTGCCCTGTGGCAGTGGGAAGCCATTCCCTGTGTCCTGTCCCTCCACCCCTTGTCCCCAGTCCCTCCCCAGCTCTGTTGGAGCTCTTTAGGCACTGGAAGAGGCTCTGAGGTCTCCCCAGAGCCTTCTCCCCCAGCTCTCCCAGCCTTTATCTTTGATTTTCCTACTATCTCAGCAGCAGGAAAGACCCTCCCAGAGTCGCAAACAGGGCCTGGGAAAGCTCATTAAAGGCAGAGCGTGGCACAGTCACTGTTATTGAGATGTCAGGTTCAGTTCTGCAGAGGAGCCAACCCCCTCAGTGTTCTCGGGGTGATCGATACCCACCTCACATCTGCCTCCAGCAGGGACAAACCCGGTGACACCGACCTGCCACTGCACGCTACCTGCAGTCCCTGCACTCAGATCCCTGATTTCCGTGCTGGAGTCCTTAGGAGAGGTCCCGAACTGTTCCCAGCCAGGGAGGCTCGCCCGAGGCCGGTGATGCCATGATGATTTTTGTCTTTTCTTTTTATACCCCTGTTATACCTTTTTGCAACTTCTGTATTCTTGGTGCTTTTGCCTACATTCTTGGACTTGTTTGTTAAGCTAAGAGACGAAACATTTTAGAGGCTTTGTAGTTAGGGTGCCAGTGTGCCCAGACCCCAAGGTCCTCTCCAGAACACATTTTGTAAACTAAGATAGAACCATCCAGGGGAAGGTTCCTTGGGGAGGGGGGCTCATTCGAGCCTCTCATTGGGGAATTTTTGATAGATATGCTAATTAGTAAGACCTGGAATGTAAGCCCAGATATAGAGGAGGGGGATTGGGGTGGCCATTGCGGGGGTGCATGGAGGTGTATCCGACCTGGTCGTGGTGCACCTAAGGATCCTTACAATAAATACCAAGGTAATGCCCTTTTCCCCTTCTAACCGTGTTCACCTCTTGATTTTAAGACCAGGAAAAGGCATCACCGGGATTGATGAGTCTGACTCCTGTGGACTCAACACACCCGGAGAGCAGCTGCGGCCCCCGAAGTGGCAGCCGGAGTGGAGTGGGTTGGTTCGCATTTCTCACCTTCTGTGAGGTAAGAACTGGGAGGAAAGCAAAGCAGGTTCCAAACTTAAAAAGATATAAAGAAGTAAATTAACAGAGCTAAAAGAAAAGAGAATAATAAGAATCAAAATACACCTTCAGAACACTTCTCTTCCCCCCCATCCTCCTCCCAGTTGCGGCATAAAGACACAAATTCGGGATTATTTCAGTCAGTTCGCCACCTCTATAAAAGTCTTCCATCGGTTCTCGTCGATTTGCCCAGTATTTCTCCCAACTCATCTTTATCTCAGAGAAGGTAAGAAATGCGAACAAACCCACCACACCGAGTCGGTGTTCCCGCCCGGTTTCGAGCTGAACCCGCTGCACAGGGCACGCAGAAAAGCTCCTGGCACTGGCAGGGAGGCCCAGACCCGAACCGAGGCCGGAGCCACCAAAGGCCCCACCGCTTCTCCCTCACCGCCAAACAAAGAGCTCCGGGCGCTTTGGTTCCTCAGCCCGGATCAGTTCCCAGGAGCCGAAATTCCGCCCCAAATTCCACACGCTGTTTGCTTGGATCTGCTTGAGGGGAGCCGTTGGTGCCCTGGTTTGTAGCTGTACCAACCCCCAAGAGCGTCCGTGGAGGAGCCTGTGCCGGGTGATGCTGTGGTAGATAGGGACAGGCGAACGGAAGATCTCGCGATGTGACTGAAAGCAGCAGGGATCCTTCCCCCCTCATCCTCTGTGATAAGCAATCACCCTAGGCATGCAACCCCTCCTAACTCCAGTAGTTTGCCACTCCTTACTAACCCGAGCTAGTCCTACCGTCCCCCTTCTGACGTAGTAGAAGACCCTTGAGTATTTAACCCCATGAGATAAGATAATAAACGCCATTTGACCATCCACCATACTGGTGTCTGTGCGTGTCGATGGACCGAGTGACCTGGGCGAGGCTGGGTTGCCGTGCTGTATCTTGAAACCAGGTCGCCTGCCTTCCCAGCAGAAGGCAACATGATGCGGGCACAGAACGGAGGGACCGAGAGTGGAAAATAACACAAAGGCCTCGTTCGCTTCGGGGTGTCGATCCCAGCAGCAGCCCCTGCCGCGCTCACCCTTCAAAAGCAACCAAAAACCCACGGTGAAAGGAGGGGTTGCAGCTCCCAGCGTTTCCAGTCAGTCCCTCTGTTCCTGCCTGGCTCACCCCAGCTGGTAAAGGAGTTACCCCAAGCTGAGGGCACAGCTTTAGGGTTCAGGATTCAGGATTCAGGAGCAATTCCTTGGTGAAACTCCCTAGCAGTGACTCAAGCCCCCCCGTGCCTCAGTTTCCCCTGCAAAGCTGAGCTGAGGTTTCCCACCCCACAGGGAAAATGAGAATATTCAGGCAGCAGGTACTGACTGTGATCAGGAAACGCAAAAAATAATTCATATTTAGCACTAAGGCCCCTTGTGCTTTTAACCACGCACACCTGCATTGGTACCTGTATTTATTCATTTTTTAATTGCACATTCTGGTATTTTCAGTTCAAAATCTCAGTAAAGAGATTTATCAGTAAGGGAAATTGATCAGGAAAGGAAATGGTACTGACTTCATCCCAGCACAGGATCCTGCCAAGAAGGTGAAGCTGCCTATTCCCTCCTTTTTTAAAGAGTCAAACCCAGCCTAAAAATGCTATTAAACGGATAAATTTGATTATAAACATGACGTCATCCCACACTGGATCCCGAGTGAGCTCACGGCAAAACCTCCTTGCCACCTGCACGCCCCGTGAGCGACTCCACGTGCTTATCCCGAAAGAAATATAATTCCCTTGATTTCCTCCACCCCAAAGTTGGGGAGTAAACTATATGTTTAATTATAAACTTCCCGCTCGGAGCAGATATAATTAATGAGCCAAGGAACCTGCAAGATGCCCGGAGCAGCCTGAATTCCCCCCGGGGACCCCGGCGCTGCTCACGGTGCAGTTCGAGTCACTTCCCATTAGTTTGAGAAGCTGGAGTGCCCACCCAAGACATTAATCACGGAATGCTCCAGCTCCCAGACTTTTAATTACCCTCCCTCCGTGTGCTGCGCACGGACTGTCCCACCCTGGTGACAAATGGCCTTCCCGGGGCTACCGCGGGCCTTGCTGGGGTTGGGTTTGCCTTGTTCAGTTTTTATGCACGGTTGTCGGAAAGAAATGGGATTCCCAGCGCTGGGAATGGCTCTGGGGCGGGGCAGAACGAGCTGCGACCTGGAAATACGGAGGGATCAGCGCGGTCTGGAGGGCGGGATGCTGATGGGGGAGAGGATTTGGGCACCTTTCCCACCACGCTTCCGCCTTTTCCAGTCCCAGTGATTTCCCCTCCTCTCTGAGTCACCGAGTCCCCTCCGTAATGGCTTCCTTGGGAGGTGAAATCTCTCCTCCCCGTCTGCCTCTCCACAGGTTTCCAGCTACGGTTTGGAGATGATTTTATCATTTTGTCCCCTTATTTAGGTCCAAATGCCTGGTTGGACAGCGCAAAGTGTCAGTCCAGCTGTGGCTCCTTCTGTCCTCTAAGGAGAACCCTTCCTGTTCCCAGTGTTTTAACATTTCCTCGGGATTTAGGGGCAAAACGGCCTCATTTCCTGGTGTGGGTGGAAGGACGTGGCTGCCAAAACCAAACCCCTGCAAAGCTTATCTGTGCCTGCTGACAGGGACACCTCCCACCGTCCCAGGGTGCTCCAACCTGGCCTCGGCCACTTCCAGGGATCCAGGGGCAGCCACAGCTGCTCTGGGAATTCCATCCCAGCCCCTCCCCACCCTCACAGCCAGGAATTCCTCCCCAATATCCCATCCAGCCCTGCCCTCTGGCAGTGGGAAGCCATTCCCTGTGTCCTGTCCCTCCATCCCTTGTCCCCAGTCCCTCTCCAGCTCTCCTGGAGCCCCTTTAGGCTCTGGAAGAGGCTCTGAGCTCCCATTGGATCCTTCTCGTCTCCAGACTGGACATTCCCAGCCCTTCCAGCCTGTTTCCACTGCTCAGGAATTCCTGACAAATCCATGAGGAACATCTCAGTCAGGACAAACTTGTGCCACTCCTGAGACACCTCAGGCTATGTCACCGTCCTCAGCTTTTCCTCCTCAGACACTCTGTCCCTCCTTCTCAGGCACAGACCTTCCTGATGACTATCAATTAGCGCTTAAGCACTAATTAGGGATATATCTGAGCTCCTAAAAGCAGCTAAAGCTCTATTTGTGCTTCTTGATGTAAAGAAAAAAAAAAACTCTCATCATTTTCGGCAGCTCTTCCCTGCTAAATTTATCAAAGCCTTTAAATAAGACAGGGCTCAGAAAGAATACCGGGAATGGGGAAAACTTGATATTCCTTAGATAATGGAGGTTTTTTTTTGGTTGGATTAACAATTTCTATTTATGATATTTTTCGGGGAAGAAGAGCGTGGTGGTGATTCTCTCAGGTATTAAATGCGTCCTCTGCTTTCAAAAAAAGCCACTTCAGGACGACACTTAAAAAAACCTCTCCACAAATATAAAATAAACAAAGATTTACTCCCAGCACTGAATTCACTCAGTGACAAAGAAATGGAGCTGCTGAGCTCCAAGGAGCGGCCATAGAAAACAATGATTTTCCCCAAAACCAGTTCATTAAACAGCTGAATTTTCTCTTTGCTGTTTCACAGTTGATGTTTAGTGCTGGGGGAAAACCCCGTGGAAAGGGTTCCTGATGGTGGCTTCCCCTTGCTGTCCTTCAGCCTCTCCTGAAAAATTTACCTGGGGTTTTCCACGGTCCATAAAATCTGTCTCAGCTGAGCAAGTCCTTTTCCACCTCAGGATCCCCTACTCTGATAAGAGCTGGTAAGAGCTGAGAGCTGGGAACGGAGGATGTGCCAGTCACACCCCCCTGCTTTGTGAACCTTATCAGACACAAACCCCAGGACTGATTTCCTTAAAAACAAATTTCCAGTGCTGAATCCTGCCTGGAAATCCAGGAGAAGCATGTGGATTTTATTTTATTTTGTTTCGTTTTATTTTATTTTATTCTGAATATTATTTCAGAATCTAAGAAAAATGAAATGATGTTCTAGATTTTTCCACTCATCCAGGATATTCCAGACACAGGAGAATGAAGGGAAAAGAAATGGACAGAGACTCTGGAAGGGATGAGCTTTAATTTTTTAGCCTGTGGGTGTGAACGGGAAGAAGAGGATTTTGGGCTGGGGGAAGAACATGGAACGGGATTGACTTTACCTCCCTTCATTGGCTAAATATCCACAGTCAGAGCCAGGACGGTGCAGAAATTTTTCCAAAAAATTCCACTTTCGAGTGGCAAACAAATCCCACAAGTGAGGTTGGTGCTGTTGACCCAGGGGAATGAACCTCCTGGGTTCTGCCTCCTCAGAAAGGGAGGATGCTCGGAATTTTTGGATGGTTTTCACCCGACTTGGAAACAGCACCTGGCCCTGGAATGTCCTTGAACAAATTCAGTGGTGTTCCTTCCCAGACTGCTCCCAAAGCCCCCCAGAACCTTGAGAATTCCTGTAAATCCAGGAAAACAAAGATTGGCTTTGGATGAGGAGGTTCCCCCACTGCCCTGAGGTCTGAGTGATTCCCCAGCCCTTGACCAGCCTCAGAACCCCTGTGCTGAGCTCAGGGTTTATTCACCATTCCTCGGTGAAGGAATTTAAATTTCCATGGATTTCTGTCACACAGAGCTGAGATCCAGGTGATGTTGATGGTGGAATTCCCATCGCTGGGGGGATTTTACATGGGATGTAGCACTTGGGGACATGGCCAGTGGTGGCCTTGGCAGTGCTGGGAACAGGTGGACTCGATGGCCTTTGAAGGCTTTTCCAACCCAGATAATTCCATGATTTTGGAATTCTCCACCCTCTCTGTGATCACATGAATTTCTTTGGGATTGGATTACTGGGATCTTAATTCCTGCCCGAGTTCCGCACCTGCTTCTCATGTCTGAGCCCAAGATGATATGGACACCATTTATTGACCAGAAAATCTCTTTTTAAACCCTTTTATTAATGGCACAGCCCCATGGGAGGGCTGGGCACCTTTATCCAGGCTTTCCAAGCCTGAATCCATTTATCCATGGCCGGAGATGAATGCCCTGGGCTCTGCCACTGCCGTGGGGACCTGCTGGAAATCTGAAGTTATGGCCAAACTTATCACGAGGCCCTGTTGCCATTCATCACACCTGGCAATAATTCTCCTCTCTGCTCCATAGCTTGGAATGGGGAAGCATTGAAATTCCAGCCGTAAATCCTGGAAGATACCATCTGTTAACATTTAATGGGTGCCACCACGGGCAGTAAATCATTCCTGCTGGAAAACCCTACAACTTCCCCCATTTTGTTATTCTTCGAACGCTGGTGAAGCCCAAACCAACCTGTGGATTAAACGGGATATTTTCCAGAGTCGTCATTATTCAAATTAACATAATTCCATTAACTTTCCTTTCCTGTTATTTCTTTAAAAGCAGAGGATGAACACTGGCCGTGTGGAATGCTCACGAGCTCTGCTGGGTGCTACCTTTGGGCAAATTTCACCTCCGTGTTGTCACCATCCCATGTTTGAGGACACTTTTCCTTCATTAGCACTTCCAGTCGCATGGGAGGAGGATGGGATGGGATTTCTGTGAGTATTGGGAACATTGATATCCTGCAGGATGAAACCGCTGCTTTCCTCAGGTCTCGGGGTTCTTTGTAACAGATTGGAATAATCTCATTTTTCCTGGCCCATACCCCGGCACAGACAGATCTAGTCAGCAAAACTGGGAATAATGATTAGGTTGGGAGAATGTGTTAAGGTTGATCATGAAACCCTCATGGGAGGAAGCACCAAGTAAACCAGGAGCAGAAGCCAATTCCCATCTTAAGGAGCCTAAGGATGAAAATGTCATGGAATCCCAGGATTTTTTGGTTTGGGAAAGGC
>VZRQ01000298.1:1979938-2123654 GCA_013397975.1 Machaerirhynchus nigripectus | reverse complement strand
GAATTCCCAGACAAGCTGTGGCTGCCCGTGGATCCACGGAAGTGTCCAATGCCAGGCTGGACAGGGCTTGGAGCACCCTGGGGTAGTGGAAGGTGTCCCTGCCCATGGCAGGCAGTGGGATGAGAGGATCTCTAAGGTCCCTTCCCACCCAAACCATTCTGGGATTCCATGAACACCTCTTTAATGGGGTATATGAGTTTAAGCTGTCTCATTAGCAGTATTTTGAAATATGAAGTGTTTTCAGTATAAGGAAAAGGTTCTGGTCCTTGGTAGATGGCCAGGAAATGTTACATGAAGATGGAGATCTGTTGTCCTCCAAAGCCAAGAGAGGATTTATGGAATTCCTTTGCCTTCTGCATCGTGGTTCATAGAAATGGCATCCTGGAGTGGTTTGGGTTGGAAGGGATCTTAAAGATCATCCAAGTGCATCCCCTGCCTTGGGCAGGGAACCTTCTGCTTGAGCACTGTTGGAGATGAGCATTTGTGCATAAAGGCCTTCCAGTAATTGCTTCTGGAACTCTGGATTCAAAACAGATCCCTCATCCTGGGGATGAGGATTCCTAACACATCTTCCCCTCTCCTTGTTTCCCTGCAGTCGTGGCCTTCCTGGTGGCGTTTCACCAGAACAAGCAGCTGATAGGAGAGAAGGGGCTGCTGCCCTGCAAGCTCTACCTGCAGGACATCAAGAAGTACTTCAAAGGGAGGGTCGGCCTGGATGCCCTGAGCTATGCGCCCACACTCGTCTGGTTCCTGGACTGGTCTGACATGGACAGCACCTTGGATTGCCTGGCCCTGGCTGGGCTGGCAGTGGCAGCCTTTGTGCTGCTGACTGGCTGTGCCAACATGGTCCTCATGTCCCTGCTGTGGCTGCTCTACCTCTCCTTGGTCAACGTTGGACAGATCTGGTGGGTTCTCAGTCGCTCTGCTCTGCTTTTCCCGCGTGCCGTTTGTGGTACACGCTGATATTCCTGTTCTGTTTGGAACATGGGAACGTTCCATTCCCTCTAGCCCTTGTCCCCAGTCCCTCTCCAGCTCTCCTGGAGCCCCTTTAGGCCCTGGAAGGGGCTCTGAGCTCTCCCCAGAGCCTTCTCCAGGTGAACACACCCAGCTCTCCCAGCCTGGCTCCAGCCCTGGGAGCAGCTCTGGAATTGCTCCAACAATTCCCTCCTGTGCTAAGGACCCCGAAGCTGTTCCAAGCACGCTCAGTTCTTTGGGCAGACAGTGCTCCATGGTTCACCACAACCACCCAAAACAGCAGCTCTGCCGTGGCCTGACCCTCTGGATCCTCTCACACCCTGGAAGGTTGGAAATCCAAAGTCCTAACATAACTCCTCACCAGCTTATCCATGTAGGAATGTGAGATAAGGACAGCACTCGGCACAAATGATTTATGGGCCTGTCCCAGCTCTGTCTTACCTGGGATATCTGCCCTGATTTCTCCTCTGTAAATTGACTACAGGATTGGATGTGATGATCCTCATGGCTCCCTTCCCACTGAGGTTATTCCGTAACATTCCATGCTGCGTTATCCCAGCTGCACTGTGCTTCCCCTCGTGGCTGTTGCAAGGGAATTCCCTCAATAGTTGCTTTTGGGATGGTTTCTCAGTTTTCAGCTCTGTCCAGGAAAGAGCTGGAATTCTGTATTTCAGAATAAGCTAGTGGGGGAAAAGGAGAAACCCTGGCTCTCTGTGAGTCACCTTGCTGCAGGGCAGGGCTGTGGTGCAAAAATGAAGGGTTTAGGTTGTCCTTGCTCTTGTCAAGACCCCAAATACATTGGTTGAAAGAGGATGTGCCCTTAAAACCCCAAATGTCATTAGGTGACCTCTCTGCCTGCAGCTGAGGTGATGTGGGACCTTTGGGGAGGGAAAAGGTTCTGCCTTCAAGAGGTGCCCAGGAATATTCTTCCCAAATTTTCTGGCTCTACAAGAGGACACCTTTTCCACAGATGGGCTCAGTGGATTTAGTTTTAAGGACTTGCATGTGCTGTCCCATTCATTCCCATCCTACTCTGGCTGGAATGTAAGTGGGTGAAGGAGAACAGCCTCTGAAAAGCTCCATTCTCTGAGCTCTTAACTCAGCATGAACTTAAAGCTGTGAAACTGAGCCACAGAGCTGGAAAAATAACTTGGTGGATGGTTTTCCACTGCCTGTTTCCAGATTACTCCAGAATTGCTTGTCTGTTTTCTAGATGTTCTAATGCTAAAGGGCAGGAATTCAGCATCATCCTGCTCTGGTTTGCAGGGATACAGGAGCCTGTTCTGTAGCAGAGAACTCTGGATGTGATCCTTGACTTCTTCCTCTCTGTGTTTCTGGTTGGAGGGAAATTAAAAAAAAAAATCCCAACAACCTCTCCCTGAAGCTGCCAAGGTTTTGTAGCTGAGAGCTGGAGCCGCAGAGACTCCAAGGCTGGAGGTTTGATGGGTTAATTCCTGGAGCAGTGGGATAATTAAGACAGCCTCTCTTCATTAGTGCCCGCAGCTCTCTGGAGAGCTCTTTGTGCTGTTGCTGTAGAGCTCTTAGAGTTCTATTTTTTTAAAAAAATCCCACCTGGAATGTGTTTTCCACGTCTTTGAGCAGTGTGTGCTGTGCTGGTCCTCTGCTCCCACTTCTCCTGGCACAGGGAGTGGTGCCTCCTCTGACAGTCCTGCAGAACTCCCAGAATAATTCCAGGTGTGCCTGGTGAACTCAGAGTGGCTGTTTCGGCACCTTTTTCAAGGAAGAGGAAAAAGGTGGTGGGTACAGAGATGAGCCTTTTCCTCTCTTCCACCAGACCGTGTCCAAACCCCTCTTCCTGAGCAGGGTGGAAGCTCAGGGATGAATTTTGGGTCTCTTCCCAGCTCCAAGACAATGATCTGCCTGGCAGGAATGCACATGGAGCCTGGAGTTTGCCTGTTGTGGTTGAAAGGAATTGACTCTTGATAGCTGAGATAAGGCTGGGTTGGTTTTTTTTTTTTCCTCTCCTCCTTTGCTCCTTGAAATTTGGGGGGTGAAATTTAGCCTGGTGCTCCTGGCATACAACAAAAACACCCCAAGGGATTGGGTTGGGATCTCCTGGGAAAGGGGTAAGAGAGAAAAGGGGGGATTTGAAGTGTTCCCTCAGCTTCTTCTCCTCTGAATGTTCTACATTAAACAGGAAATGAGGTGGTTCTTGGGAAGGGCTGAGGGAGAAGAATCAAAGCAGCCCAGCTCATTCAGCTGTGGTCTCACTTTTCATCAGCTCCTCTGGGGTGGGTCACTGGGTGGTCAAACCCAGATTATTCTTGTGCGTGCAGTGTGACATGGAATTCCCTGGAGAGAGAGCAATGCTGGCTGCTTCCAGTGCAGGGAAACACAGGGAAAGAGCAAAGCAAGGTTGACTCAGTTCTCCCTGTCCCTCAGGAATTGCGGTGGTGGAAAGGGATGAGCTCAGAGAGCCCAAAATCTGCTGGGTGGGTGGCAGCATTGGCCTTAAAACTTAGGCTGGCCTTAAAACCAAGGCTGGCTTTAAAACTCTCTTCTCACACTGGTTTGTAGGTGGGGTTAGATGGTCCACTGATTGTCCTGCTCCCAATTCGGGGCAGATCGGGAGGTTTTGATGAGTTCTGTTGCTTCTCCGAAGCACCTGCAGGAGACCACAGCTCTCCTGGAAAGGACAGTGTCAGGTATTCCTGACTGGAGTGAAGAGGCAGCTCAGCTGAGAGGTGTCTGAAATGAGGAAGAAATTCCTCCTGTGGCCACATTATTTTGAGTTTTTGTACAAAATCTTGCTGTCTGTGTTCACTGGCCAGCGTGGGCTCCTCTGAGCCAGCCCCGTGGGCTCCCCCCATCCACCAAAACCCTCAGCTGAGCTTGCCTGGGAAGCCAGTCCAGGGAAGATCCAGTGTGCTAAGCAGGAATAGAGCTCTCTTCTTCAGGCCAGTGAGGGAGAATTTATTCCTTTTATCGCCTTTTTGTCTATTTTAATTGTAAATGTCCCTATTTGTTTTGGGCTGCAGTCCCCAGACCCCGGGCGCTGCTGAAGGAGCAGCTCTTTCAACTGCTGCCCAGCTGGCTTGGCCTCAGCCAGGGGAAGCTTTAGAAGAGCAAAGTGTGTCCTTTGAAGGGCAGGACACACTCCCTGCCTGCCCTGGCCCCACCTGGCAGCTGGGGAATATCCATGAGCCCGAGTACAGCACAGCCAGGACCAGCTGAGGGCTTGGAGGGTCTTAAAACCCTCAGGAAAACTGCTCCTGGGAGCTGTTTGTAGTGGGGTTTGAAGGATAAGGATTATTTTGGCAACCTAAAATCCCAAGAACCGGGCCCAGTTTGTTGCCTTTGACTTTGCCAGTTCGTTGTCCTCAACTCTGAACAGTCTGGAATAAGAGGCACTTTGGTGCTTCTCAAAATTAAGTGACCTTGCGGAGAAATTAATTTGTTTTGGTGACTGGGAAGTGTGGGGTCAAGATTCCCAGTGCTTTCCACCTTCAAATTTGGCAGGTTTCGTCCCTCTGGGCACAGTGTTTCCCAAAACAGCTGTGGGTCTGCTCAGACCAAACCTGGGTGTGTTTGGGGTCAAGGCCACCCATGTGATGGTGTCACACTTCCATCAGAAGCTCAGCGTGTCTGGCTTAAAATACTGCGTTGTTTTTTTTTTTCCTCTTTTTTCCCATCTTCCACTTTGAACTTTTCCCTTTTGAAGTAGGAGACTGTCAAGAGTCTCAAAATTTGCCAGGGCAAAGAATATTTAATATCTGACCCACTGGGTGAAGTGCTGAATCGTGATGTTCATTTTAACCTTGATCATTCCTGTCACTTCTGCAGTAGTGAAATAGGGGTGAAATGATTGTGGTCCCAGTTTGAGTAGAGTAGAAGCTATTTAAAGATGTTTTAAAAGATTTTTGTGGGAATTCCTCGCAGTTCAACGTCCGTTTTGCAGCCTGCAAACCCAGCTTGTCCAGAGTGCTGCTCCAGTGGTCCCGTACAAATGGCTTTGCCTTCCTCCCACTTCCTCCCTCCTGAATATTCCTGTAATGGATTTTCATCCATTTAAACAAGGATATGGGAAAAGCTGCCCCTTGGTTTAATCAAAATCCTTGTTGCAGGTGGCCCCATGAGGGCTCCAGTTGTGGTTTCGTTCCCTGTGGTTTCTGTGGGGTTTGTGTTTGTGGGGATGGACACTGTCCTGTGGCAGGACAAGCTCTGTGGGAGAGGCTTCCAGCAGGAGTTAAATCAGTTTGGTACCAGAATCACTAATGCACTTCTAAAATGACTTAGTAATTCTGGAATAAATTCACTCTTATCCCCCAGTAAGGTGTCTCCAGAGAGCTATTACATTTTCTTATAGAAACAAACTTTTCAGCTACTCTGCCACTGAGCTCCTGTTTCTTCTGTTGTTTCTTCCCTTCCAGCACTTCCAACTGGCATCTGAAAACCCTTCCTTTCCCTGGTTTATTGTGTTGGGTCATTTCCCAAAGCTCATTGCCCATTGTCGGACAGCACAGATTTAAAAAAAAAAAAAGCTGGAATTGTGGGATTTTAAATGCTGTTGCCTTTATTTTCTTTCATGATTCTGGTGGAGTTGCGGGAGCTCAAGGGAATAAGTTAAACAAGCCAATAAATAAAATGTTATAGCACGAGGTGGCTGCAAAAAAGGTTCTTTCCAGTGTGTTCTTCCCTCGTGGAAAAGGGTGGTGCAGCTACTGCCAGCAGGTATTTTGGGTCAAATAAGACCAAGCAGCACCCTTTTTTTCCTGCAAGGAATGTGAAATGGAGCCCAAAAAATTGCACAGAGGGGAGGAGATGCCTTGGGGTTTCTGCCCCCAAGCTCCTGGTGGTTTTTCGTGTTCAGCTGCTGGAACAGAACAGCTTGGAAGTTCCGTATGAAAGGAGTTCTTGGAAGGACGAGTCTGCAGCAGGTCAGGGAGGCTTGTCTCTGAGGCAGGTGGTTTAACTGCAGGTAAATTCTGACTGTGCTCAGAAGTTCACCTGCAGCAGAGAAGGAGGAAAGGCTGGTGTGAGGTGGAGGGTTTGTGGGGTTTGTGTCTCATTGAAAAGCATTTGACCCATGCAGGATTTGATCAGGGTGGGCTGTGGGGGCTGGGTCAGGCTGAGCTCTGGTAGCTGCTGGAGCTCAGGAGATGCTCAGGGAGTGTTTTCCCTCTCCAGGAGGGTGTTAGTGGCCATTAAATGAATCTCTTCCCATGCTTTTTCCTCTTATTTTCTACACCGTTGGGTTCTGAGACCAAAGGGTGTTTGTCCAGAGTGATCCAGCCCAGTAAAGGCTGGAGGCAGATCTGTGAGTTTCTTTATTCCAGGTTGGAAAGCAGCCAGGCTGTGAACTGGGGCTGGATTTGGCAAAACATTCCCATTTTTAAGCACGTTGGTTTGTGACCCTTTGATGGTGAGGGCACAAGAGTGTGACTAGAACTATCCTGGAATGGTTTGGTTTGGGATGGAAGGGAATTTGAGGATCATCCAGTGCTACCCCCTGCCATGGGCAGGGACACCTTCCACTGTCCCAGGGTGCTCCAAGCCCTGTCCAGCCTGGCCTTGGACACTTCCAGGGATCCAGGGGCAGCCACAGCTTCTCTGGGCACTGTGTGCCAGGGCCTGCCCACCCTTACAGTGAGGAATTCCTTCCCCAGTATCCCACCTAACCCTGCCCTCTGGCAGTTTGAAGCTATTCCTGCTTGTCCTGCCCCTCCATTCCTTGCAAATCCTCTCTCTCCATCTTTCTTAGAGGCTCCCTTCAGGTCCTGGCAGGTCACAGTAAGGTCACCGTGAAGTTCTCCAGGCAGAGCAATCCCAGCTGTCCCAGCCTTGGCTCCCAGCAGAGCAGCTCCATCCCTCTGACCATCCTGTGGCTGCCTTTGGCCTGCAGGAGCCCTGTCCTGACCAGCAGATGAGAGAAATCCCCCTTAGAGCTCCCTGCAGCCCAGTCCTGCTGCAGCAGGAATCAGAGGATCCCTATTGGAGCTGTGCAGGGTTTTTAAGCAGGGTGGATAATTCAGGAAGACTTTTCTGTCAGACACTGAGAAATCAGGAGCTGTGCAAGGAAGGAATGGGAACCTGGGTGTCCTGGGTGGGATTCTCTGGGATCACTGCACAGGCAGGAATGGATGTGTCAGCTGTGGTTGACAGAGTGACCTTGGCAAGGGCTTCCCTTTCCCATCGGTCTCTATCCTGCTTTAGCAGCCTTTCTGGAAGGGATGCAAGCTTGTACTGAGGGGCTGGAATTCTTAACTGAGACCAGCTTTCCGTTGAGGTGGGAAGTGGAAGCAGGAATTCATGTTGTGCCTGAATCCAGTGTTGGGTATTAAAAAGAAACATCTTTAGATAAATCTCATTAACCAGTATCACCATGGTGCCTGTGCTAAATTGGAGGTTTTTAGGGCCTTGCAAATAAGTCTTTGCCCAGAACCCTTTTTGCAACCTGGCTTTATTTTCCCAGCTCTCCAAAATATCCCAATGACAACAACAACAAGGAAAGTTAGAATATCTTAATTCTTTATCAGGCCTTGGCAGGGAAGCTCAGGAATCTCTTTGTTACTGTGGCTCGCATCCCTTTTGCTCCGAGCTGCCCTCCCTGTGTCCCCAGCAAGCCAAGACTATCTCTGGAAACGTGAAGCCAGCATTGCAGGAGCTCAGGGGGTCATCCTTCCTGCCCAGGAAGCCACTTTTTGGCACTTCCTCCCCGCCCAGAAGAGAGGGAGCGGATCGGTTTCAAAGAATGCTGCGAGCGGCCCTGAGCGCTGGAGATGACACGTTAATGAAAACAAAGATTAATTCCATGTGACACCGTTGCCTTGCAGTACAACTGGGAGCTAATGAAGCTAATGAGAACCATATTTGGGGTGAGAGATTAAAATTTAATCGTGGCTGACGGCAGAAATGAATCACGGAGTGTTTTCTCCCCACCCTCCCAGCATGGGGAAGGTTTTCCCCTCTCTGCCCCAGGCTGGGGTTGGGGTAGGAGCAGTCCTTGAGAGGGGCCAGCCCAGTGGGATCTGCTCAGCTGGAATTCCGAGTGGATGGGCAGGAGGAGGTGATCCATGGCTGGATTAGACCCGGAGACCTAGAAATGCGTGAGGTTGTTCATCCTGGGTGAGGCAAATGCGGGTGGCACTGGGGAATCTCAGTCTGCAGAGTGCTTGGCAGCAGGGGCCAGCCCCAGAGAGATTCATTAATGCAATTAAAGGATTCTTTTTTTAATTGAGGAATTACTGACATCCTGTTTTCCTGGGATTTTACCTGCCCAGCCTTTCTGCTGGTCCAAGCAGGATCACAGCAGTGCTCAAGAGGTGATTCCCACTTGTTCCAGGTCCTGATTGTGTCCAGGTTTTCCTGATCCCATGGTTTTCCATCAGAGTCTGTGTCCAGTTGTGCTCCTGCTGCTGGAGTTCCTTCCGGCCCAGGGACACGCAGTGGTTTGGCAGCCTGGGCTCCCCTTCCTGCTGCCTGTTCCCATCCTCCCCTTTCCCTGGACTCAGTGTCCAGCTCCAGGAGCAGCTCAGAGCAGGATTCCCGAGGCTGCTACTTCAGTATCTGCTTTTGGCACTGGCAGGGTTTTACCAGAGCAACCCCCACTGCGATCTGGCAAATTGTGCAGTCACCTAAGCCAGGGTTTGGAGTCATTTTTTGACTTTGGGAACGAGCATGGGCAGAGCTGGTGAGTGCTGGGGCTCAGTTGGATAATTCAGATTTGGTCTCCTGACCAGGCTTTGCCAGAGGAGCACAGCGTGGTGCTTGGGAAGAGCCAAGTGGATGCACAGGATGGGACGTCCCAGTCCTCATCCCCTGCTTGGCTCCAGCCCTGCCCAGGCACCTTTCCCAGCACTGAGGAGCAAACCTCCTCCTCCTCATCCTTTATTTTTAATGTTAGCCCCATTTAAATGTGAATGTTGTAATTACAGAGCACAGAATCCCAGCTTTTAGAGCTCTGTGACCACAAGAAAGTGAATCCAGAAACCAGACTGGTTTCATGTGCTCCCATTCCAGCTGATTTCCTCCCCCCGCCACTTCTGTGCAGTGCTGAAGGCTTGGCAGGGACCAAAACCAGCTGTCAGAAAGGTTTCTTACCCCCACACTTTTAAGTTAATGATGTTCTGAAATTAATGGTGCACCAGACTAATCCTGGATCTCATTTTGATGGATTTGCTGTCTCTTGCCAGTGTTGTTTCCCAGCTGGGCTGGGGAAGTGGATCCCCAGGTCCCAGGGAGAAAAAAAAAAAGTGTGTTTTTCCGTTCTAAGTGTTTACAGCTTTAATTTGGTTGGAATATTGTGGTTTTCCAGCAAGCTTTCAGTAACTTCTGGAAGCTGTCGATGAGCTTTTCCACTCCTCAGAGCCAGGGAAGTGGCAGTGTCCGGGTGTCCCTTTGCTCTGGAAGTGGCTGTGGCCCCAGGCCGGGCACAGGAGAGGCTCAAGCCTTGGCACGGGGCGGGGAAAAGCTGAAGGAGCTGGGTTGGATTAGCTGAGGGGAAGGAAAAGTGGGAAAGGAGACAAATATCCGGTGTGTGAAAGAAGCACAGAGGTTGGAACACTGGCACAGGGTGCCCAGAGAGGGGTTGTGGAGTCATCCCTGAAATTGTTCCAGGCCAGGCTGGACTGGGCTTGGAGCACCCTGAGACAGTGGAAGGTGTCCCTGCCCATGGCAGGGGTGGCACTGGATGAGCTGTGAGCTCTTTCCAGCCCAAACCATCCCAGGATTCTGCTCTCTGTCCTGTCTCCCTGTGGGCAGGACAAGAAGCTGCTGTTTTGTGTGATGGGAAGGAAGATCCAGGCGTAAGGAAAAGCCTCCTAAATGTCCCTGTGGAACAAGCCCAGGCTGGATCCCTGGAGAGGGAGGGGAGTCTCAGTTTCTGCTTGGCCAGGCCTCTGGCTGAGGGGATCCTCACGCGGTCCTGTCCCAGCACAGGTGCATTTCCCACATTTTCTGTACTTCCATGGCTTAACCCTTTTTAACACTGTGCTGGGTTTGTGGCAGGTGGCTCATCCAGCTTTCCCTGTTGCTGGAATTTTGGAAGGAAGCTGCAGTTGTGTGTCCATCCTGCTGAGGCCTGAGGCTGCTCCAGGGGAGATGACCCACTGCTTCCTTCCCTCCCTGCCAGAGGCAAGACCCAGGTAGTTAAAAACGCCACATTGCCAACCTTCCCAGGGATGGGATACCTCACAGTGGAGCTCCCACCTTATGGAGACCTCCTGAAAACCTCCTTTTGGGGACCAAATCCTAACGGAAAATAGAAAATATTCCTGTACCCAAGTAACTTTTCCCCCATCCCAAGTTAGAGAGCCCAGAGAAGGAGAGGGATTCCTGATGGAGGTGAAAGTTGCCATCTGGGTTCACTTTCCATGGAGGATGTTCTCTGTGGAGAACAGCAATGGGAGCTGTTAACACCAGCTGCAGATTTAGGGATGCAGCAGGGAATTCTGCCTGTGGAAATTTAGTTGGAAGGAGCTCGTGGTGTTGGGCACTGCTGGGGAGGGAGTGGTGGGTGGGACTGGTTTTACCCCCTTTTTATTACAAATACAGCTGGATTCTTCTCAGAACATCCATAGATGTAAAGGCAAAATCTGCCTGTTCTATCCTATTTTTAATAGACTCCATTTGGAATACTGTTTTGGGAATGTTTTCCAGCCTTAGGGGAATCCCTGTCCCAAACAGCCCCTGCATTAAATAACCCGTGCAGCTCTGGGGTAGCTGAGTGGAGAAGGAAATGTAAGTTTATGGGGCAAGCCTGGCTGATGAGCTTCTCCTCCTCCTCCAGCAAATAAAAGCCATCATCCCACATGCTTTGTGTGCAGGAAAAAAGGAATTCTCTGGAAAAGGGGGCGTTCTGTGCTGGGTGAGTTTGGGAATTCCTGATCCCTGGAAGCTCTTGTGGAGCCGTGTCCTCAAGCCCTGGCCAGCAGGAAGTGTTTTCCTCAGGAGTAATGGGGTTCAAATCATGTTTTGCTCCTGGTTTTTACTTTCCAGGAATATATTGGAGCTAGAATTAATCAGCAGGACAAGATGGTGAAACAATTGAACTCAAATATTGGATGATGTTTATGATTCCCAGCTGATCCGGGCTAAGTGGGACTGGGATTTGCCTCCCCTGACAAGTCAGGGCTAAAAATGTTGTGTCTCCCAGCAGAAAACAGCCATGACATCACCTTTTTAATGTGATTTAGGCAATCCGAGTGGAACAGACTTTGAATCAGCAGAATTTCTGGCTTTGACAACGTGCAGATCAAAAGTTCTGCTGCTGAAATTTACCCCCAAGCCTGCAAAATCAAATCCATGTTTTTCCTTGCCATTATCTGTTGGGAATGTTTCAAATGCCAAGGCAGAAGTAAAAAAACCACATTCGTAAAATAAATATTTCTGTTAACTCCTCACGGAGCACCTTGAAAAGGAAAACTGGTGATTAAGGTCCAAACTCCAGCCTGAGATCTGTGGGAATTGGGTACCTGCCCTGCTTGTACCTATTAAAAAAACTACACAATCCCTGCAAGAATTCCTGCTGCTTTTATGGATTCGGAGTGGGCCATTTGGTTTGGTTTCCTTGGCATTTGTCTCGCAGGCTTCTTCAGAGAAATAAATCCACAAGTGTTTGCCTGTCATCACATGACAAGGCCGGGAGCCTGGATTGATGTAATCAGCACCAGACACACGTCAGAAAACTTCATGTGGTTCAGCAAAATACAATATTTTATTAATTCCTCATTTGGGGGGGGTGTGTGTGTTTTAAATGAGCCTCAGGGGGTTCTTAACTTCTGCCAAGAAATGGGAATGACTCCTCCGAGTTGGTGTTGAGCAGCACCACGAGTGTGGTGGAGATCAGCAAAGTGAGGTTCCCTTAGTGACAGATAACTTAATTAAAAAGCTGCTTTTATTCTTTATAAAATTACAAATGATCCCGCGTTTTCAAGTTTTCTTTATGCACTGGTGAACCTATAGGAAATTGTTGCTAAATACGGTGCAAAATATTGAGATTGATGGGTTTTAGAGCTAATCAAACTGCATTTGAGTATAAAATGATTACACTTACTCAGGGTGTTTTCAGTACTAGCAAATCCTTCTGAAAAATCTTTTAATACCTGGGGTGTTTTTTAGTTTTGTGGGGGTTTGTTTGGGTTTTTGGGGTTAGTTTAATATGCTGCAGATAGAAATAACGAAGGCCTGATGTGGGATTGAAGCCATACTGGGAATAAACACAAGCTGAAGAATAACATCTTAGAACTTGCTCAAGTTTAGGATTAAAAGTCAATTTTAATCAGAATTGGTGATGTTACAGAAAGTCACCGTGCTGCAGCTGAGGCTGAAGGGAATTCCAGTGGGAAAACCACGAGCAGCCCTTGGGAAGCCCTGACCTGGTGGGATTTGGGGCAGGGGGGTTCCTTCTGTGTCTGCTGCTTTATGCAAAGAAGGGGGACAATTTCTTGGAGTGCTGAATAGCCCAAAAACTTAGGAATTTGCTCTTTTTCCATTTCCGGGCAGCAGCATTTCCTCGTTTGCATTACATTTTATGTGATTCAGGACTTGTCTGTCCTCCTTGACACAGTTTTGAAACTCCAAATGGATGAAGTGAGGAACAAAACTAACCCAAGCCATCATTCCCTTGAATTTATCAACCCCAATTTTAATTATTTTGCCTTTTCTTCCTTTTGTTTTGCAGGTATTCCTTTGGTAAGTGACTAAAAATGAGCCAGAAGCTGCATTTATTATTTATTGATGCATTTGTGGGTACGTAGCTTTTACTTTACTCCAGCTTGTTTGCTCTCTCTGTGGCACATTTAAGTTTTGATTTTTTTTTCTTTCTCTGGTATGTTTTTTGATTATTTTTTTAGTTAATTTTTTAATTTAAGAAAATTAAAATTAATATATTTAATTAATATATATTTTTAAGCTTTTGATTATCTTTCACTGCATTTCTTTCTGCTCATATGCCCTTAAAGAGAGGAAATTCTGTAAACTAAAGCTGAAGAGAGTTGGTGGAAGGGTTACAGTTATGATGAAGGGAATGAAGGACATTCCTGGGAAGGAATCTGTTCTTCCCAAATTCCCTTTCCACAGGTGATTTGGATGTCAGGAACCTCTTACTCATATCCTGGGCTTTTCCCTGGGATGAGGTGCAGATGTTTCCCCCTTGGAAGTTAGGACATGCTTTGCCCAGCTTGGTTTATTTTTCAGTTTTCCAACCCATTCCTAAATGGGAAGTTAGAAATCCTGCTGGAAGCATTCCTCTCTGTGGAGATATCAGGAAAACTACTGGTTTTCTGGGATTTACTGCCGTGGAATAATGTCTTAAACCAGCCTATTTGGCCGTGTTTTCTCCCTTCAGGAGTGTGCTCGTGCCGTGGGATGGGTGGGTGAAGGACACTGGATCATGGCTGGAAATGGGATTTGTATTCCCAACGTGTCTTTATTCACAGGTGGAATCTGGTTATTCAGAAAGGAGGCACAAGAATGGTTGAATTCCATTTGTGTGCTTTAGGGGGGTTTGATCCTTCCTCCTTCTGGGAATTGCGGCTGTCTCCTCGTTTCCAATGGATTGTTTCAATCATTGGCACTTGGACTGTCCGAGGGTTTCTGGGAATGTGGAGGTGGAGCTTCTTCAAGTGGAGAAGCAGGGGAATATGGAGAATTTTCCATTATGATCCATAAAACGTTCCAGATAATTCTTCCCTGTTGAATGTGGCTATTTTATCCAGGACAACACAAACCCAGATCCAGGAGTGGATTTACTCATCCTCTGGATGCATTGCTGATGGGTGTAGAAAAATTGCCTTTTTTTTGTTTTGTTTTACAAGTGGTGTTTCATCTTTTTTTGGCCTTTCCTCGTGTCCCAACTGGAGACTCCCCCTCCAAGGAGCCCTTTGTACGCAGTGGGGTCTCTCCCTTCCCTGCTTTTGGCGTGAGGGCTCCTTCAGAATGAGATGAAGGAGATGTAAATTTCCAGTTCCTTTTGTTAGAATACAGGAAAACCACAATATTTTTGTTATAATATAGCTGAAACAACAACATTGTCATCCATTGCTGGGGCAGTACATTAAATATTGCTGAGCTCTGGAAGCCTCATTCTTTGGGAGCATCTACTTCAAAGCAAGATCCTTGAAAAAAAAAATTCCTGGAGAGTTCTTTGTAAGTGCTGACTGTTTCCTATTCCCCTCCAGGAAGTGTGGGGTTTTTTTTGCTGCATCTGAGGATGGATTTTGGTAGCCTCTCTTCCAACTCCAGGCTGTCCCTATGAATTTTAAAGAACTCCAGAGCCTGGAAATAACAACAAGCTGTGGGATCAACTGGTATTGCCACAGGTTTTGCTCTTTGCTCTTACTCCTGGCAGGGAAAAGTGATTAAAAACACTCCTCACTGAAGGGAGTGAGCTGGGAAACAGGAATGCCAAGCACCACACTGGGCTGTGTATCCCTGGAAGGTGAGGGGTTGCTCCGGGATGCAGATCCTGGAGTGGGCATCAGCCAGGGGGTTGTGCTGCTCTGTGATCAGCGGAGCTGGGATAACTTTAGGCCTTGTTTATTGTTGCTGTGATGTAAACCTGGCTTTGGACCCAGCATGGTGCCCTCCATGAGAGTGTGGTGGTGGCACCTGGGTCCTTCCCTGTGGATCCAGATCCAGAGCCCCTTTTCCTCCCTGTTTTTGGCAGGGCACTGCTCTGGTGGGACTGTGGATGGATGGAGTGCACTGGCTGGCTTTTGGATGGAGGGATGGGTGGCTTTTGGATGGATGGGTGGATGGATGGAGGTGCTGCCTGTCCTCCCTGGAGCACAGCTGCAGGACCAGGCTGCTTCTGCAGAGTTTTCCTGGGTTCTCCATCCTCAGCCTGAGTCTCCTCCTTGAGCTTTGCTGTTCCAAGGCCTTTCCCTCATGTTCTCCCTGCTGGAGCCCCTTTCCAGGTGTCCTGGTGGCCTGGCCTGGCTCAGCTCCAGCTGTGGCAGCTCTGCCTCTCTCTCCAGGTTTCCACTGTGGTGCTGGGATTAGAAAGAAGCCCTGAGGCCAGCTTGCTGTTTTGGCCTTCCTGAAAATGAAGGACCTGTGTTCTCCTGGCTTAGGATGAGACCCAAACTGCTTCCCCAGGTCTGTGGTGGTGCCACCTTTGCTGTTTCTGACCCTGGGCTCTCTCCTAGAGCAGGAGTTCCTGGGGAAGTTTCTGCCTGAGATACCCTCCAGGACTCCTTTTTTTCCCCCAGTGGAAATCTGATTCCACGTAGGGATTTATTATCCCTGCTCAAGCAGAGGCCTGGAAAAGGTGCTGCTCTTTTCCAGGCTTTCTTGTCCTCCTTTCTTCACTCTGCCTTCTGGTTTTAAGGAGCCCCAGATATTCAGAAGAGACTTTGATGGTCCTGAGTCTGTCTTGGTCAAAAAAAGGTGGCACTGGGGAGTTCAAAGCAGGAGAACTGCAAGGATGGAGCAAGTTGTAGGGAATCTGTGTAAAGCGAAAATCCAGGGAAAATGAGGTCACTGTCCAGAGAGATCCTGACTCCTCCATGGCTGTAGGATCCCTGTCGGAGCAGCAATCCCTATTCCCAGCAAGGAGCAGGCAGGAAAGGCAGGAATGCATCTGCTGACCTCATGGCTATCAATGGGATCATTAAACAGAAAGGATGGAGGAGCAGCTGATCTTATTTGACTCCTGATGCTCCAAAGTGTCCTGTTTGGAGCCAAAGCAAATGTTTCCTTAGGGATCATTCCAGAGAGCCTGGCTTCTGCTCTCCTCGCAGGCCAGAATTAGAAGCACATTTTAAAAGCAAAAGCTTTTTTTTCCCCCCCTCTCCCAGTAAACTTCCTTGTTAATTTTGGTGTGGAGAGAAGACAATCCCTGAACAAACTCTGGAGGTTTTTTCCATCATCTGTAAATATGGAGTGAGCAAATAACTGAGTTTCTACCCAAAATGCCCCCCAATTTTATGTTGCACCTATTAGCTCAGAATTTGAGCTTGAAGTGTGTTTTGATTAGAAGTAGAATAAAAAGTTGAGAGCTGAGTATTTGTAATTCTCCATCACTTGTTAAATCCTCACTCTTTGCTTCAATGCAAATTGTTCCAAGGAGGATTTTCTTTTAAAAGGTCTTCAGGGATCTCAAATTTTAGATGTGCATTGACATAAAATTAAATGTTAGAGTGCACAGCTGGGGTTCTGGGCAAGATGGAGGCGATGTTTCTGCTGTGTGAGCGCGTGTTGCCTGGGAAGGGGGAAGTTTTCCTTTAGCTGCACTGTCCTAGAGAGCAGCTCTGTGGTCGTGGAGAAAAATGAGAGGAAAATGGCACAACTGAGGTCAAACTTCACTGGTGCGGGTCCAAAGCTTGGCCTGAGAGTGCTGAGGTGAGGATGGGTCCGCGCTGAGCCGTGCTCAGAGCTGAGCTGGAGGTTCCTGCAGACCCCTCTGCAGTAGCCCAAGAGAATTCCTTGGCAGAGAAGCTGCGGCTGCCCCATCCCTGGAAGCTTCCAAGGCCAGGTTGGAGTAGACCTGGAGCAACCTGGGATAGTGGAAAATGCCCATGGCAGGGGGTGGAGCTGGACCAAGCTAGAGGTCCTGTCCACCCGAACCTGATGTGGGATTCTGTGATGTTTGAGATGGCAGCAGGGAATTCCCATGCTGGGCATCCCATGGCACCAGTTGTGTGGGGAGACCCTGGCAGCAGGATGTGAGGTTGGGCTGCTCCGTGTTATTCCCGCAGAACTTTGCTCCCTTCCCAGCAGGAGGCCCTGGATCCGAGTGTCCCAGAGCCCCTGGGAATGGCTGGGACTCCCAGCTGGCCATGGGCTGCTCTTTATTCATCCCCTCAGGCCGGGATGGGAGGGCCGGGGCTGCTTCCCGACCGTTCCCGTTCCTGCCTAATATTGGGATCTGCTGTTCCTATTGCTCGTGTAAGAGTGGGAAACTTTTCTCTCTGTCTTATTAAATCTATTTTTCAAGCTGTCACTTAAGCAGGTCTAGTGACAGAGTCGGATGTTTATGTGGCCCTGGACACTTGAACTCTGGTGTTTTCAATCACAACAGCACCTTTTGCCAGCCAGTCTGAATTAAAAACTCCCCCTGACCTTTTACCCCCGGCCCTCTTAAATTCATGCTTTAAAAACAGCTTAATGAGGGGTTTACTGGCCCAATTGGAAGTTTTTATTAAAACCTATTAGTGAGCTGGAGTAGCCTGCCTGAAGGAAACGATTAGCCCAGAGCAGCTCCGCTCAGAGCTGGCCCTTAGCCACTCCAGGTTTTCCCTAAACTGCTTCCAGACCCACGTTAACCCCAACACTGCAGCCTGCATGGAATTCATATCCTCTGCTTTAATTTATGGCTTGTCTGATTCCCTCCCCAGCCCTGCCCCATGTTTGGGTTTAATGTCATTAGGCCTGCATTAAAGGGCAGCGGGGCGTTCACTCGGGCCTGGCTCGTTTGGGAACCCCAGTTAAGGGAGGTGTTCCCCCAAATCTTTTGCTGCCCCAGGGATGAGGTGTGGAGCCTGCTTGGGCAAAGCCACGCTGCTCCCGTGCTGCTGGGGAAGCTTTCTGTGAGGAGCATCCCAGCATGATGGAGTTGGAGATGCACTGGTGGAACACCCGGAGTTTGTCGCTGAATTGGGTTTTGTGGAGGACACAGAGCTTGGAATCACAGGCAGGAGCTGGAGGGTGGAAATCCCAGCTGGCTTCCACTGTGAATTTCCCATTGGATCTGAGCTTGTTTGCTCTAAGTCTGTGTTTTATATTAAAAATTAGGCCAGTGGTTCTTGCCTATCTTCAAAATAAACCTTACAAGGCTGCTGAAGTAGTGGAAAATGCATCTCCATGGTCTTATCTCCATGGAGCTGAGGGAAGCAGGCCAGAGCTCAAACTTCTTAGGAAAAACCTCCAGTGGAAGGTGGCCCTGCCTGTGGCAGGGGTTGCAATGGGATGGGCTTTAAGGTCCCTTCCCACCCAAACCACCCCAGGGTTCTGTGGAGGCGAACCAAAGGCTGAGATTTGCACTCTCCTTTCCAAAACCTGGTTTTAGCCTGGAAACAAGCCAGACTCCCTCCTAATGAGAAAAGAGTAGCAAAATTAATGGGGAAAAAAGCAGGGAATTGCCAATGTACCAACCAGGCTGCTGTTCAATTGACAAATATTTTGGTTCTGGGATGCATTTTGAGCATGATAAAGCAGAAATAATCCCAAAACAAGAAGCAACTGGTCCCTCTCCACACCCCACGTTTCCAGAGTGTCACCTCCTGCCTGTATTTCTCCTGGCACATGGATGCACCGACCTTGGAGCATTTAGAAGAGAATGTTTAAGGAAAAATCTGCCATTAAAGTTATTACTGTAAAGTAGTGCCTTTGATTGCGGCAATTATGCAAATGATCTGAAGGGATAAAATCCTCCTTAACAAGTCCTGATGGAAATGGTGGTGCTGGAGGGAGTGCAGAACTTCTCCAAGCAGCTTTCCATGCGTGGAATTTTCTTCCAGCCCTTTGCCATGTTCCTGGATCTCGACCTGTGTCACCGCTGACCGGCCTGCGGATGTGATTTTATTTTCCCTTAATCCAGGAATGTAAGTGGGTGGAATGGGAACGCTGGCCTTGCAGAAACTGGGAAACCCTTTCCCTAAGCAAATTGTTTCTGCACAGCTCTTGTGACCGACTTTTGGCCCAGCCTTGAGAAAAAGGAAACAAACAAAAATGCCTTTTGTAGGCAGGGGTTTCATTCTTTGGAGAAATTCAGGGAGAATTTCTCCATGGGAAGGGTGGAACTGGCCAGGGAGGTTTGGAGTCCCCATCCCTGGAGGTGTCCGAGGAATTCCTGGAGGTGGCACCCAGTGCTCTGGGCTGGGGACAAGGTGAGCATCGGGCACAGCTTGGACTTGGTGATCCTGGAGGTCTTTCCCAACTTCTATGATCCTGGCATTCCATGGTTTCCATCAGGGAAGGTGAATTGGTCTGGGTGACTGGCAAGGATGGGGATCTCCTTCGTTAAGGCTTAGATTGAAGTGTTGCCAAGTTAATTGACATTGTCTCCAATATTGGTTTCAAAGCAGAGAGTTGGATCCTTGTCTCCCATAATTTGGAAAAACATGGCCTGCAGTTAGCAGGGAAGTATCTGGTGTGGATGTGGCTGAGAGAATTATCTCCCAGTTTGGACTGGGTTAAAAAAGAGGGAAAGGGACTTTTTTTATGGACAGATCTTGACAGGGTAAAGGGCAGTGGTTTTAAACTGCCAGAGGGCAGGGATAGATGGGATGTTGGGAAGGAATATTCCATCTCTCCCTGTGAGGGTGGGGAGGGGCTGGAATGGCTTTCCCAGAGAAGCTGTGTCGGCCCCTGGATGCCTGGAAGTGTCCAAGGCCAGGTTGGACAGGGCTTGGAGCACCCTGGGATAGTGGAAGGTGTTGAGATTGGAACTGGGTGAGTTTAAGGTCCCTTCCAACCCAAATCGTTCTACAATTCCACACTAGGAGAAAGGAAATTAGTTTAATTCTCTGTAATTGCTCTTAGTGTGTAAGACTGAACCTGTTCTCAGATTCACCTGCACAGTTTGGTCCTGGCCCTGAGCTCTCCTGGGTTCCTTATCAGGCCACCACTTGTTCTCCTTATCTTGCACGACCGTCTCTGTTATCTATCCCGAGCTTACCCTGGATTTGTGTTAATCCTTCCTGTTAAACCCATGGCTTCCTGCCTGTTCCCAGTTCTCCTTCTGTGAAAGAGCAGGAACGAGCCTGGGGTTCAGAGAAGAGCCAGCTCAGTTCTTTAAAAAATACCAAAATCTTCATAGCAGCCTTTTCCCAGCGAGGTGGGTCCGAACCACGGCTCACGTTTTGAGGAGGATTTGATGTCCAAACATCCCAGCTTGGGCTGTTGCTACCTGTTTGTGCTAAGAAAGGTATTTTTTCCCCAGAAAAGCTTGTTCCAAATGCACTATAAACAAGGGCAGTGCTGCCCAGCACCAAAATGCTGCCACCACTTTGGGCTCAGTTCAGATGGTGTGGGGACAGTGCCCAGGGTGGGACGGGGGGACCTGGACACAGCACCCACTTCTTTGGGGTTTAAGGAGATCCCAAAGAATTCCCCAGCTGGAACGTGGCTGGGAGAGGGTGATTAATTCCCCCAGTCCTCCAGGGAGTGGGAATTTTAATGACTCCAGCAACACAATCCTCATTTTGTGCATCCCTCAGGAAAGCTGAGCCCCAGGTGCCCAGGCTGTGTCGGGATTTGGGATGGGTTTGGCAGGGGACAGGAAGGGGAGCTGTGGCCTGGCCAGTGTCATCTGCAGGGTTCTCCCCTGCATCCTGTGCCACAGATGGGTCTAGAAAGGAAAATTGGGGATGTGGCACTGCTGTGACCCTGCTCCAGTTGTGCTCACAGCAGCTGTTGTGATTCCTGGGAGTTGTTGCTTCTCCCTCTTTTGGTGGTTCCCATTTCAGCACATAAAAGTGTGAATTTTCCCTATGGAAAACCAGAGCAGAGGCCCCCAGCAAGGCTGACCTACAATACCCACACAGAGTGCTCTTGTAAATGTTTTATTGTATGATTATTTTCATCCTTTTGCTCTATTTAAAAAAAAAACAAACCCAGACAAGCATTTTAAAGAGGATTCTTGGCAGGTGTTTAAGCAGCTGCAGAGGACATCGGCTTTATTTTATGGCACGGAATGGTTTGGGTTGGAAGGGACCTTACAGCTCATCTTGTTCCGTGGGCAGGGACACCTCCCACTATCCCACGTTGCTCCAAACCCCATCCAATCTGGTCTTCACCTGGTTTATGGAATTCTGCTGGATTTTAAACCCTCAGCTACCAAGCAGGAATTGGGCACTTTTTGTCCCTGCAGTATTTGGGAGCTGTCCCAAACTCCAGGGAAAATCCACCTGCTTGGCTTCACCTGGAAACAACCAGCTCTAGGGAATGTTTTGTGAGCCCAGAACCCACCTAAAAGCAGAAGCCACATCAAAAGTGGGACATAGGAAGGTTTTCTCCTGATTTTTAGTGAGAAAGACGAGCTGGGGAGGCTCCAGTGAAAACAATGGATCAGTGCTGGCTCCCACAGGCTGACACTGCTCAGCGTGGAGCTCTTTGAATTCCCTGTGCTGTCTTCAGGCTTTTGATGGAAGGAGGATGAGAGCTGGGCAGAGCTGCTTTCAAGGCTTGCTTCCATCCAAAGTTCAGGTCTGGCACAGGGGAAGAGGTTTGATTTTTATTTTTGTATCTTCCTGAAGTTAAATAAACCTTGATGTGCAGAGTAACCCCTGGATAATCACAATAAACCAAAGGGCATCCAAGGAACTGCTGGAGTTTTCCTTTTCCATTCTCCACTGTCATTTCTAACCTCTGATTTATCTGGGGCTCATTCCCATCCGATGCCCTTTTCCTGCCCTGATCTACATCCCATAAATTTTTCATGGCAGTGATTTATGAGGATGATTCCAGCCCTTCCTATGAAGTTTTGGAGCCCCATATTTCCTGGGGGTGGTGAGTCCTGGTGGGTGTTCCCAAGGTCCATGGAAGAATTGTTAATTAAAGGGTTGAGGTCTTGGCATTGGACATCTTGGGGCAGCTGGAAGCTGTGTGGGGAGCTCTGAGGAAGGTTGGACCCTTTTTAAGGAATCCAACTCTTGGGATATTCTCCGTGCTTTTCATTGAGCTGGGGTGTGGAAGTTTGGGTGGAAATCCCTGGATTTTGGTTGCTTTCCGTCAGGAATGTTTGGTGAGCAGAGAAGCAGTTTGGGTTGGGTTAAAAGGCCTTGATTTTTTGTCCTTTTTTTAATCAGAGAGAGGCTTGAAAAAGTTCTTGGTCTGGAGCACCTTTTCCATCTCCATGATCTTCCAGGATCCCAGCTGGAAGCAGCCACACCATTGTAGTGGAAATGGAAAAAAAAATCAGTTTTCCTGCCCATTCCTACTGTGGTACTTTCTTTTGGCCACGGATTAAAAATCCATTGGCTTGAGCAATAAAATTAAGGCTTTTTTCCAGGACATTTGTCCTGTGTTCTTATCTATTATTATCCCTTCTTTCCTGCTGGAAGGAGGAGAAGGAATGGTGTGGAGTTGGGTTTTTTCCCCTTCTTTTAAGTTGTCCTCTTAAGGATATTTATTTGACAGCTCGATGCTACTGAAGGTTAAATATTGTTTTATTATATTTATGCTGGCAGAGCCCCTTTTGGAATTCTCTGGGAGTCTTCACAAATCTCTGTTTTGAGGTTTATTGCGTCTCCTGTGTTCCCTCCGTGCACAAAAACTGGTGGAAGTGGGAGACAGAGGTCAAGTCTGATATTCTTCTAAATCCAGACTCCTTGATCTGCCCGGAGCTCCATGAATGGAGCTGTCTGTGGATCTCTTCTTGAAGTTCCTTTGGCCAAAAACGTTGTTTCCTTGAGATTATTTCTGGGGATGCACTGGGGCCGAGCAGATTTCTGGATCAGCAAAAGGAAGTCAGGAATTTTGGAACCGTTGCCATTCTTTTTGTCTTGTCATCTTTAAATGAGGAAGAAGATGTGTCATAGCTGAGAGATAAATACAAATTTAGAGTTCAGCACATGAAATTGTGTGGTTTAATGAGTTTGTGCATGTGAAAAACATCTTAGCAACCAGATTTTCTTTTACTTCCCTGCCTCTCCTTGCCTTTACACGTGAGCAGGAACTGATTAATGACTGAGCATCATTAAAATCTGGGTGTTTGTGGGCTTTGTGGGGTTTCACTGCCTTCCTCAGCATCATCTGAGCTTCAGATGTGGGGTTAAATCAGTCCAAGAGGAAATGTGCAAAACCTGAAGGGGAGGAGCAGAAAGTGGGTGCTGTGCTTGACTCGTGTCTCAGAAACATCAGGGAGCTCAGGAATGGAGCTGCCACTTTTCCTGCTGTCCCCAGCATTTTTGTGTTGACAGGAATTTCCTGGGAGTTGAAATCTTTCGTGTTTTTCTGTCATTTCGTGGCATCTTTGTGCGCAAAGTCAAAGCTGCTGCCTCTGCTTCCTGCTGAGCCCTGTGTGGGCCGCCTCGATTTCCTGAAATATTCCACCAGCACCGGGGTGTCTCAGACTCGAGTTCTCATTCCTGACTTGAGGGGAATGCTACCTAGCCAAATATTTCTGGCCACCCCCTCACTGTATCCACCACGTTCCCTGAAGCTCCTCAAGAAATGGGATTCATTTATTTACTTTAAGCCCAGCGAAATGATTTTCTCATGGGCTTCCTTTCCGTCCCGAAGCCGGGTGAAACCGCAGTGTTAAGCCATCCTCTTCCCAGCCATCCCTGGGAAGCCAGAGGGAGCCAAGGTACATATTTGCTGTTACTCCAGGCAGATAAGTGTCAGGGTTTCAAAGCGAATTCCAGCGCTGAAATCTCCGCCGTGCCTCAGCTCCCAGGCCTGGACTCGGAGCAGTTGCTGCTTTTATGGCAACTCGCTGGTGTTTTCCTGTTCTTTTTTAAGGACTGGGCCTGGATGCATCCCAAAATTACCTGTCCTTGTTAGCCTGGAAACAGAGAAGGCTCCAGGGTGACCTATTTGGGGATTTTGGTGCCTTGAAGGAGCCACAAGAAAGATGGAGAGAGATTATTCATAAGGGATGGAGGGACAGGAGAAGGAGGAATGGCTTCCCACTGCCAGAGGGCAGGGATAGACAGGATGTTGGGAAGGAATTCCTCCCTGTGAGGGTGGGGAGGCCCTGGCAGAGGGTGCCCAGAGAAGCTGTGGCTGTTCCTGGATCCCTGGAAGTGTCCAAGGCCAGGCTGGACAGGGCTTGGAGCACCCTGGGATAGTGGAAGGTGTCCCTGCCACGGCAGGGGATGGAATGAGATGATATTTATGGTCCTTCCAACCCAAACCATTCCATGATTCCATGGTAATCCCTCCGGGAAAACCCTTTAATGGTGGGGAGGTTGCAGGGAGCAAAGCAGGAGAGGATTGCAGCCAGGGAGCTGTGGGTGTTCCGGCCGGGAGGGGACAGGGACAAGGTGAGTGATGCTAAACTTGGTAATCTTGGAAGGAGCAAAAGCCACTCCTGTCCTTGCTCAGGAGAAGGTTTGAGGCCTGAAGGAGATTCCTGTTCCCAAAGGGATGCACCTGTCCAGGGGAGGGGCTGTGTTATCCATGTGGAGGGAGGTGAGCCTGTGGCCTCAGTGAGCCACAACTCCTCCACATCCCGTGTCCCTGGATACCGGGTGGGGATCAGGCTTTCCCCAAGGTTCTTCCAGAGCTTTGTGTACAGCTCCTCTGTAGGAACAGGAGGTTACAGCTTGGATAAGGCACAGTGCCTAAAATAACAATGTTTTAGTAGCGGGATTTCTGTTTCTATCCTCAGCTTGCAGGCTCTGAGGTGATTAAACCATTAAACCCAGACTGTTCCAGGCTCTTGAGGTGATTAAACCATTAAACCCAGACTAACCAGCTCAGGGGTTTAGGGAGCAGGTAGGGAGCCGTGGAGGTTTCTGGGGTTGCCTCTGGATTTACCATTTATTATGGGGGAGATAAGGGATTGTTTTCCATGTGTTTCGTGCCTGTTGTGGGTCGTGTTCCATTCAGCAGCTTCCCTGGAGCTGGGCTGGAGGAGCTGTGGGATGGAGGGAGTGGGAAGGACGAGGAATCCTGTGGTTGTCCCTGTCCCCAGGGGTTGCTGAAGCTCCCTGGAGCAGCTCAGGGCTGGCGGCGCCGCGTGGGCTCCGACTGCCCCATCCCATGGAGAGCCAGCTTCCAGGGCTGGCTGGGAAGCAGCAGAGCAGGAACAGCCCCTGGAGCTCCTGGCTGCTGGGATGGCACCTCCCAGCTGCCTGCCTGCTGTTGGAGAGGGAATTTTTTCCCTCTGGAGAAGAAGTGTTGGGGCAGGATGACAGCACGTGGAGACCCACCTGGGAATGGGGCAGTGGTACCAAGGGAAAGTCATCCTGCAGCTCCCAGAAAATAGGGAATGAAAGGAGAGAGTGAAGATGATCCCCCCAGAAATAGTGAGGGGGGATAAACAAGCCCTGAAATCTGGGAGCAAGGTGGGGAGGAGGCATGGGAGGATCCTTGGGGGAAAAGAGCCATGGAAAAGGTGAAGGATGAAGGGCAGAAACCACTGGGGAAATGGTTCTTGTCCCTTGTTTTGGGTTCCTGAGGGAATGCTGGTTATTTTGGAAGGGAGAACCCACGTGATGTGTCTGACAGTGGCAGCACAGCCGTTTGTCACCGATTGTCACCTGGGCAAACTCTGCCAGGACCTTTTTATTCCGTGAAATACAGGTTGGGAAGCAGCAGGGGTGTAAATCTGGGGTAGTGTCAGGGCAGTTGGATTGGCCCAGCTGTGCTGGATATCTCAGCCAGAGCAAAGCACAGCCTGGGGAGACAGGAATTCCCAGAGGGATGGGGAAGGGAATGCCGGGGAGGTGTCTGAGGGGATAATGCAGAGCTGCAGCTCTTCCCATCTGTCCTTTGCTAAGCTCTAAAATCCCACTTTTTGTCCCCTTTATCACAGCATGGAATATCAATATTTTACATTCTCATTTACATGGTTTCTTAATATTCCTAATAATATTCCTAATAATATTCTTCCAGCTCATTCAGCTTGCTTTTCAAACAGACAGTGGCCAGGGAGAGGAGGAGATGAATTTTAAAGCCAAGATTTGGTGGTTTAGAATCAACCCTTTAAATGTGAGCTGCAGCAAATCCAGCTCTGGGATTGATGTGACCTGGCTGTGCCCAGGGCTGGTGCTGGCTCCGGGGCCATTCCCACTCTCCTGCATATCTGTGGGCACAGCACAGGGAGCTTTGTCCCACAAGGCTCCAGGATTTCCAGGTGTTTCGGCTGTCAGAGCCTCGGGATGGGTGCTGGAAGCTGGGGGTGCTCCGAGCCTGTGCCCTGCCTGGAGAGGCTCAATCCCGAAGTGGGATTTGGGATTTAAACTCACCCCTCCAAATCAGGAGTGATCCAGATCTCTGAGCAGGGATAGATCCCCATCCTTGGGGGTTCTCCATGGGCTGCTGGGTGTTTGATCCATGCTGGAGCTCCTTCTCTGTCATGGAAAACCCTTCCTCGTGTTTGGCTGTGTTGTGTCAGCCCTAGGATGTAGCTCGGGGTGATTTCATCCCTTTTTAAATTTTTTTTAAAAGAAAGTCACTGGATGCTGATATTTCCCTCTCCAGGAACAGGGAGAGCTCGGAGATCTGCAGGGAAAATGCTCCAGAGATGGTTAAGCAGGGGAGTTTGGCCAGGACTTTCTGGCACACAGCTTGGACAGTTAAAATAATTTATTAAAATATTTTCCCATCTGTTTGTTATTATTAAATATGAAGGACTGGTGTTGCACAACCCTACCTTTTGGATTTATGGCCAGGAGAAATCAGTGGAGGTTTTTATTGAGTACCTTTTAACTCTGACTTAGTCACAAACAGCATCCTGAACTTCTCCTCAGTGAGTTTTTAAGCAAAATGAACTTAAAAAGCTCTCTAAGGGTCAGCACTTTCTCCTTGGAAAATTATCCTGTACAGGAATATCTTGAAGTGTTTGATTTCATTTTTGAATCCTGGGATGCCACAGATGCTAAAAGCTCCCTCTCTGTGGATGTATGAGGAAGAGGATCTGGGCTCTGCTTTGGAAATGCGATTTTCCCTCCTCTCAGCCCAGAGCTTTGCTGTGCTCTCTTCTCTTTATTTCCACATTTTTAGATACTCTAAAAAACAATTTAACTTTAATATCTGTGCTTCCCCTGCAACGTGGTCACTTAGAGTGGGACACTGTCACTTTATAAAGGGTTGATCTCTCTTAAATCCTTTTCTAGACCAAGTGAGAATTTGGAATGAGATTATTTTTAAGGTCCCTTCCAACCAGAATAATTCTGTGATTCTGTAAGAGAGGAGTATTTTTGTGTATAAAACCCAACAACATTTAAAAACTGGGTGGTTAATAATGAATTTAACAAATAACAGAGATTTGAGATTTGGGTTGCGTTCCCTTTTCATGTTTCAAATGATTTTTAGGCTCAGAGCATTTCTTCCTCCTCCACCCAGGGTGTCACTGGGGTGCCACACGTGGCCTCAGGTGGTTGATAAATCACCAGGATAAGCAGTGCTGGTGTTCCAGCTGCCTTCCCACATGGTTCCAGTTAGGGAATTCCAGCCCCCAGCTTTCCTGACAAGTTCCCCATTAGTGATTGAACCTCTGCATCAAAGCCTGGGCAGTGATTTCTGTCGATAAATTGAATTCTTTCTTGGAGCAGCAGCTTCAGAGGTGCTGCCATCCACTTGAAATTGCAGGATTAAAGCAGTGGCAGGATACTTTCCCAGGTTTTAGGGTATGGATGACTATTTGTCTGGAAAATCCCTAAGCTATACCTGCTAGTTTTCAATTCCAGGTTGGCTTTCTGTTGCTGAACACTTGAAAAACTGCTTTTTTTTTTTTGCTGGATCCCTCTGTTCTGGGGCATGTACACGATGATCTTGACGGTCCCTCCCACCCCCAGGCATTGTAGGATTTTCAGCCTGATTTAATAAGTGCAGAGTGAGGACTGAAATCATTCATCTGGTTCATTTTAGGCACTGAAGTCATTTGGATTCCTTACAGGGCGAACGAGTCTTGTGGTGCTGGGACATCTGTGAGGAGCTGTTTAATATCACTTGTCACTGCCCTGGCTGATTGTTGTTTTAATGTGGTCGATTCCAGTGGTTTCCAGCAAAATGTAAAAAGCTGCTTCTTCAAATTAGAAGCAAAAATGCTTAATTATACGGCGGGGAATGTGCTCACGAGTGCCTGTGATGTCACTCGCATGGGAGAGCCACCACCCAGGCTGCCGGCGGCGCAGGAAAATCTCGCTGGGTTGTGCTATCATGGAACTGCTGGGTCCTTCCAGCTGGCAGCAGGACTCCGGGAATGGGAATATTTGTGGGAAAACACGCTGCTTTTCTGCTCCCCTGCTCCCTTCACCAGGAAGGCTCCGCGGTGTTTGCGGGGCTGGAGGAGGGGATCTTTGGAGCTGCCGTAGGTGGGTTTTTGCTGGATTATCCAATCTTGTGACTTTCTCCAGAAGCTGTGAAAATGAGGGTGGAGAGGCCCTGGCATAGGTTCCCAGAGAAGCTGTGGCTGCCCCTGGATCCCTGGCAGTGTCCAAGGCCAGGTTGGACGGGGCTTGGAGCACCCTGGGACAGTGGAAGGTGTCCCTGCCCATGGGAAGGGGCTGGGATGAGCTGATCTCCGAAGTCCTTTCCCACCCAGACCATCCCAGGATTCTCTTATTTATAATTCTCACTGCACTCGGTGTTACTTTATGGAATGACTGCTGAACTGATTCATCTTTGTATGAAGAGGGAGATTTCAGGGAGGTTCTCGGCCTTGGCCCATAATTCAGGTGTGTGACCCAGCAGCATTTCTGCCTCGGTGTGTGTTTGCTCCTCCCTTTGCACTGTGCCGGGAGAGAACAACTCCCAAACCCAGCTGCCTTTTTGCCATTTGTCCCATCGTCACCAGAACTCTGCTGCTTCCTCCTCCAGCTCATCTCAGATCTCTTTAAAATCAGGTTTTGAAAGCAGCTTTTTGATTTCCTGAGCTCCACATTTGGTCTCCTTCTTCCTGCTCCTCCTTCCTTTGTTCCTGGAGGTTCCTGGAGGTCCAGGCTGTGGGTGTTGGGGTCACTTTGGTCACTGCTGAGCTCATGGTGTTGGAAAAGGCCTGGATTAAAGCAGCCCTGAATCGCAGCAGATTTCCAGCACCAAAACTTCCGTAGAGTTGGTGGAGTTCCGTGAGGGATGGGGCTGAATGGAGACTCTCGTTTACTTTTGTTGCGATGGAGGGATGTCCAAAAGGACCTGGCAATACCAATTTTCTTATTTAACTGTAATCCCGAAAGATAGCCTTGAGCGTGGACACAGCAAACCCCCTTTTAGAATCAAAAATCACATTTATAGGTGCTGGAGTGGTTTTGTCATGGTCTCTTGTTTAAATAGGATTCTGGGGTTTTTTTGGTTCGGTTTTGGGGTTTCTTTTAGGGTTTTAGGTGTAAAAGATGGTGCAGGAATCCCAGAATCACTGAGGTTGGAAAAGACCTCCAACACCATCAAGTCCCCACCTTGTCCCCAGCCCAGAGCATTGAGTGCCACCTCCAGGCCTTCCCTGGACACCTCCAGGGATGGGGACTCCAAACCTCCTGGGGCACTTCCAATGCCTGAAACCCTTTCCATGAAAAAATTCCTTCTGCACTGGTAAATTCGATCAGAAACCACTCATGGTCTTGTCTTAGAATTTAGGAAAAATTTCTTCATGGAAAGGGTTGTCAAGCCCTGGAAGAAGCTGCCCAGGGCAGTGGTGGAT
This sequence comes from Machaerirhynchus nigripectus, assembly GCA_013397975.1. NCBI lineage: Eukaryota > Metazoa > Chordata > Aves > Passeriformes > Dicruridae > Machaerirhynchus > Machaerirhynchus nigripectus. The sequence continues at coordinate 2,094,466 of VZRQ01000298.1, read as the reverse complement.
TCATCATCCCTGGATTTGTTCAAAACCCATGTGGATGTGGCACTTAGGGACACGGTGCCTCTGGGTTGATCACTGGACCTGATGATTTAAGAGATTTTTTCCAGCCTTAAAAATTCCATAATTCCCACACAGACCTTTCAGATCACACCTTTGGTGTCACTCCTGTGTCTGCTGGGGTGCTGGACAGGGATACCTGCCTTGAGGTTAATCAGTTATCCAACCATTTTTCCGCTACTCCGTATACAAGCTGTGCTTTAAAAGCACCATTCAGGAAAAAAAAACAGGGAGGCAGAGATGATATTCCATGAGGGATTCACTTCAAATCCATGGGGAAGCCTGAAGGAATCATCCCCTGGCCTGGATTTATCCCTTGCAAACACTTGAGGGTAAAACCTGTGCTCCCACGAGGCTAAAACTGGATCTCTGCGGGGCAGTGCGGGTCCCACGTGACACAGCAGGAGAAATTTGTTTAATCTGCTTTTTATTTCGAGGCTCGCTCGCTGTCTGCTGGCAAAAGCCCTCGCCAGGTGCCTTCATGGTGTTGGGTTTAATTTGTTCCTGCTTGAAGCGGGGAATGGTGGTGTGGGATGGGGAGGGAGGCGGGCTGGGATCAGGGGAACAGCTGCTGACGGGTTCGAGAGCTGCCCGAGCAGCCTGAAGGAAGATTTAACGCCCAGCAGACACCTGTTGGGAGCAGCGCAGCTCCTCGGGCACAGGGCTCGGGGCTGCAGGGGGCCTGGCCGGGAGGAGCGGGCGGGATGCGTGGGCAGGATGTGCGGGGAGCTGGGAGTCGCTGTGGGGCGAGCGGGAACGCGCTGCCGTGTCCCCGTGGGGCGCTGAAGGGATGGGGTCACCCGCTCGTGGGTGGTGGCATGGCTTGTCCTGCGCCTCTCCTGCCTGGCTGTTCCCATTTGTCAGCCAGGCCCTTCCGGCCCTTCCCATTCCATTTATTCCCTTGTGGGCTGTATGTCCCACAAGCTCTGCTTTTCTTCAGGTTGGACATCGGAGGAATTTGTCCGTGGGAAGGGTTTCGGGCACTGGAAGTGCCCAGGGAGGTTTGGAGTCGCCATTCCTGGAGGTGTTCAAGGAATTCCTGGAGGTGGCACTCGGTGCTCTGGGCTGGGGACAAGGTGGGCATCGAGCACAGCTTGGACTTGATGACCTTGGAGGGCTTTTCCAGCTTTAATGATCCTGGGATTCTGCCCCTTTCTTTGTGGCCAGCCTCAGCCCTGCTGTCTTTGGCTAAATTAGGGGGGAACCCCGGGAATGCTCTGCCCTCTCTGGGCTCTGAGCCATTCCTGGTGCTCATTCCCCTCACTCCCTGGGATCTGAGGCACAGGTCACTGGCTGTGTGAGGATTTTCAGGGATGGCTGAGATGTTGAGAATCCTGGAATGGTTTGCATTGGAAGGGACCTTAAATTTCACCTCCTTCCAACCCCAACACCTTCCACTATCCCAGGTTGTTCCACGCTCTGTTCAACCTGGCCTTGGGCACTTCCAGGGATGGAGCAGCCACAAATTCTCTGTTCAGCAGGAGTGCAGGGAGTGCTGTTTCCCATCTCCAGGAACATCTCACCCTCCCTGACTGGTGTGGGCAACTTCTCCTCACCTTGAGGCCAGGCTGGAGAGCTGCTGGTGCCCCTGGAGTTCATAGGAACAGGGCTGAACTTATTTTCTTTCCATGAAGACAGAGTAATTAAATACAGTATGTACAGATCCCTCAAATTGACAGCCGCCCACAGAGCTAAAAACAGGAAATCCATTAACTTCATTATTTAAAAAATAAAATAAAAATCCTCCCAACTGATTCCTCTGTCACTTAAAGTTCTGCATGGAAGGAGGGCTAATTTAACGCTGCATTAACTCCCTGTTATCACCCTCCTGTTACCTAAGTAGTTCCTAATGACTACCCTGGAGAGCACTTGGAAGCTTTTAAAAGTTCTTATGCTAAATTTTTTTTTTTTTTTTTTTCTGGGGAGTTTGTACTTTGAGAACAAAAGTTCCTGCTAACGTTCTCCCAAATCTTCCAACAGCAGCCAGAACTTTCCTGGTGGCTGCAGAAATGTGAAGTATCCCCAGGCTGAGGGAACTTTGGTGAACAAGAAAAGGGAAATAGTTAATGGTGGTGGTTGGAGATGGGTTTGGCTGTGGAGAGCTGGGTCAGATTTTGGGTTTGTTGGTGTCCTGGGGCCAGGGCAGAGGGCTGGGCTTATCAGCTCTGCCCAGGACGTGGTGCCAAAGGGGATTCTGCCCCTCAGCCTCCGAGCTTTGGCTTTCAGAGCCCTGAAAAGCCTCAAGACCCTGCGGGGCTGGTGGCTTGTGAGAGGTGTCCCTTTGTTCTGGGGTCTGGCAGTGAGAGGCACCGCTGAATGAGAAGCAATAAATCACAGGCTTTGCGCATTGTCTCTTCCTCGGAGATCTGATGGGCAATTTCTTCCTTTTCTAATCATTTCTCCTTTATCGTTTGTCCTTTCTCTGTCCTGGTTCAGCTCTGCTTCTCAGAGCAGCATCTCAGAATTCTGGGGATTTCTTTGGGGTGACCTCAAAATGAACCGTTCTTGCTGCTCTGCAGTTTTTAAGTCATAAAGTTGAAACTTTTTGCTTTATATTGATCAAAAAAGGAGCTTTGCTGTGCCAGTGGCTGGGCTTTGCTTTTCCACTGACTGGAAAACCTGAATTATTTGAGTATTAATCCCCACACGCTCTGCCTGTTGATGGAGGAGATTCAGAGCTGCTCTTTGATGCTCTTAACAGGGGGCTGATGTTTACAGGTTGTGATTATTGGCTGTTCCATTAGGAATCACCACAAATCCTGTCCAGTTAGAGGGAAACTTGGAAAACTCGACATGAACTGGAACATTTCTTATATGGTTTTGTGCCTCTCTTTCTACTGCTATTGGAAAGCTGGGGGGATGAAGGGAGAGAGTCTGTCCCTCCTGGAGGGTTGTTGTCCTTCTGGAAAAGGAAGAATGACTGGGAAGAAGGCAGAAAGCCCAGAACTGGGTGAAGAAGAACCCTCTGCCCTGGGCTGCAGTGGAGAGGGAAAAGCAGCACATTGCAGCAGGTGGTAACTGGGACATGTGGAAGCCAAACCCAGCTGGAACTGGGGGTGGTCCTGCAGTGGGTGTGAGTGGGACCAGTATTCCACACTGGAGATAAAGGAGGTGTTTGTGGTGAGCTGGCAGGAGCAGGATTTGGGGTATTTCTGGGGTTATGACTGGCTGGGGGATGTCTTAAGGCAGCTCCTGTAGGGATGGTTCGGAGCTTTGCTTTCCTCTGAGGAAGTTGTTGCTGGGAAGGATGGAAGGATCCACGGGGATCATCCAGTCCAGCTCCTGTCCCTGCACAGACACCCCAAAATCCCACCCTGTGCATCCCTGGCAGCGCTGTCCAAAGGCTCCTGGAGCTCTGGCAGCCTCAGGGCCGTGCCCATTCCCTGGGGAGCCTGGGCAGTGCCCGGCACCCTCTGGGGGAAGAACCTTTCCCCGATATCCCACCCAAAGCTCCCTGCCCCAGCCCCAACCACCGGCCAGGATATCCCGGGGTCCCCAGCACCACTCAGATATTTCCAACAGGTGCTTTAATGCTCAAGCTGAAACCAAACCATGCTGGGTTTTCAGGGAGGTGGGCTCGGGAGCAGGTCTAATTCCAGGGAAAGTCGGTCTGGATTGGATATCTCCCTCCCCTTGGCTGCTGGGCTGTCTGACACACAATATCCATAGGGAGACAGCTGCACTGGGAGCTGGAAAATCTGGATATGTTGGAGCAGCATTTGTCTGTGCCGTGCAAACGTGCTCTCTGTAAATCTGGTGTGTGGGGATTTCTGTACAACGAGAAACAATTGGCTGTTTTCACCTTATCCTGTATTTTAGGAAGGGGAATTAATAAGAATTAGTTCGATGAGCTCTCTCTAGCATCACCAGGTGTGAGGGTTGATTTTGGCCAGGTGATTTTTTTGAGTCAGAAAAACAGAAAATAAGAAAATTCACTCTCTCTGGGGCTAATTTTTATCTTCTCCTGAAGGCTTTCAGCCCTTCCCTCCCTCAGTGCTTTCTCCCTGATTGTCCAACAAACTGCTTTGGGATGTGGAGACTGGGGGAAAGGGACTGTGCTGACTCCTCTACAGCCATGGCCAAGCCATGATAACTCAGGATGGCGAATTTAGTTATGGCAAGTAATAAAGATGAAAACTGGACATCACTTGGCGTTGAGCTACAAATACAAACCCTGCATTGCATGAGGGGTTTGAGCGTTTGAAAGAGGCAAAACACTTAAAAACCCTAAAAGGAATATGCAAAAGTGTATTTAGGTTTTGGGTTTGCTTCCTCCCTTCCCTCCTCCCCTCTGGCACATCCCTGCTCCTCCTGCTCCTCCCCTGCGCCAGCAGAGACCTCTGGAAAATGCCAAACCGTGGATTTTGCCACATCAAGTTCCGAGCATGTCCCAAACCCTCGGAGCGCGTGTGGGGCGAGCTCAGCCGCCATTGGCGGTTGATTTTATTCCCTTTTTTTTTTCCCAAAAAAAACCCAGCCCATGGCTCCCTCTCCGGCTGCGCCAGAGATAACAATGGGGGGCTTTGTGCTGCCCTGCAGCTGCTGAAATTTGACGAGATCCAAGTGAGGAAAACAGGAGCAGGTGGGTCAACAACGTGACCCTTTCGTTCCCAGCAGTATCAGTGAGCCCCAGGATGGAGCCCGGGAGTAAGGATGTGTTGGTTGGGGCTTGGAGGATGGGAATTGTCTCTTGGAGAGAGCCCTGACGGGGTTTGCTGCTGTTTATGGGATGGGTTTCACCCCCAAAACTCCAGGATTGGGGAATGTTGCTGGAGGTGATAAACCGGCATCGCTACAGGCAGGAGATCTTTGCTCCTTTCATTCCCAGATTGTTTATTGGTTTTTGGGATGCTCCATGGCTTCCACATGCATGCTCTTGAAGATCCCAATGGCCAATATCTGCCTTCCCATCCCACAGCCCCAGTGGGGCTGTCCCAGATACAGCTGCCCCATCCCTGGCAGTGTCCAAGGCCAGGTTGGATGGGGCTTGGAGCACCTTGGGATAGTGGAAGGTGTCCCTGCCCATGGCAGGGATGGCACTGGATGGGCTTTAAGATCCCTTCCCACCCAAACCATTCCATGATTCTATCCCAGTTTCTTCTCTGAGTCCCCCCAGGTCATGGAGATAACTCCTTCATGTCCGTGTTTGGTGCTGTGTTAGAACCCCACTACCAAATGTCAAGGGAATCGACATTTGGGAATTGCTGCAGTCGGAGGAGGGTTTGGGATGTGCTTCCCAGGGTGTTCGGTGCACATGGAGGACGCGGCTGTGCTGGGCTCCTGGCACTGCCACATCAGCAAATGCATCTCATTGTAGAATCCTGGAATGGTTCGGGTTGGGAGGGACCTTAAATCATCCCCTTCCTCACCTTCATCACTGCTCCCATCGGATAGCGGCAAGAGGAGGGCAAGAACAGGGAGAGAAATCCTGGAGTAATGAGCTGGGAATGAGGGTCAGTGAGGAACCAGCTGCTCCTCAGGGCTCCCCTGCCCCGGTGGGATGGCCTGGCTGATCCCTGCAGGTGTCACAGCGTGTTTGGGCTCTGTGAACCCCTGGATGTTGTTCAAAGGTGGCAACGCCCAAATCTCAGCGGGGACGTGGCTCCAGCCTCAGACCTGTCTAAGAATCCAAAGGATTTGGAGTCTGAAGCTTTTAGGGCAGATGTGAACAACTGTGTGTGAGTCAGCGGGGAGGAACGGGAGGTTCTGCTGATGGATTTGCTAATCTTGGGTCTGGTATCAGCTTACGACCGAGTGAGGGTGAGCTGGAGCCCAGCTCCCCCCTCGTACGCTGAGCTGTGGATTCACTTGTGGTGTTCAGCATGTTCACGCCCTCAAATCTTCGTGATTGAGCCAGAATTTTTATAGAAACCACAGCACGGGAGCATCCAGGATAATCCCAGGCGCTTCCACTGGTCATGGAGCAGCATCCAGCAGCACTTTGTTTGCACAAGGTGAAGCCGGAAAGAGGAGTGGGCCCGGTGGTCTTGGAGGTCTTCTCCAAGCTTCACATTTTGTAGGAATGACAGATTATGGTCAGGATGAGTCCGTGCTGGGTGGAGAAGGGGAGAGGGGAGGCTGTGGCCAGGAGAGGTCCAGGGCAAGGGGATGGATGGATTGATGGATGCTGGGACAGAGCTCCCAGTGCTGACCACAGTGGGTGATGTATCCCAGAAAACTGATCCCACACGGGCAGCTGTGGAGACTCTGCCCCTCAGGAAGGGGGTTGGAATAAATCAGAGCCTCTCCAAGCTGATCTGACCCTAAACCTGGTTTTAGCAGGACCCTGTGACGTGCCCTGAGGTCAGCAGCACAGCCCCACGTGCCACATGCACCCTTGCCAGGGAGCAGCCGGAGCCAGGCAGGATTCAACCCCAAACTGGGGGAATTTTGGGCCCAGACTCCTGACCCGGCCCGTGACCGGAGTTTGTCCCTGGCTGCACTTGCAGTTAAACCCGGCTTGGGGCCGGCTTAGCTGCCGAGCAGCCGGGGATGCCCGAGGTCTGTCCCAGCAGCTGGCAGTGCTGTTTACTCCGTGCTCCGCCGTCCCCTTCCCGGCACGGCCCCCTCCGGTTGTGCCGGCTGGTGCCAGGATTCCCACCCGTCCCTTTGGGGTAAAAGCACAGGTGCAAGGCTGGACTGGCAGTCCAGGGAGGCCAGGCTCTGCTGGGAAGGCTTCGCTTGGCTTGGGCCATGTGGGTGCTGGGAGCATCCTCCTGGAGCCACGGGATGTGCGGGAATTGCCCTGCGCCGTCCTTCTGTGCCCCTTCCGTCCGCCTTCCTGGGAGCTGGGGTTCAAAGCAAAGCAGGAGAAGCTGCTGGTGTGCCCCGCTGGGTGAGGGCAGTGCTGCTCTCCGAGGGAATGGATGCACTGGGATGCAGGAGGGTTTGGATCCTACCCCGACACCCATCCCCACGCAGGGCAAGGCGGTGATTACCATATGAAAACAGGGATAACAGTGGGATTCTTGTGCGGGCAGGAATGAGGGAGATCTACGACCCTTTTGGTGCCAGTCAGCCCCGGAGCTGGGTTCAGGCACAATTAACCTTTCACTTTTGGGATGAGCCGGTGCTTTCCTGCTGCAGCTGCTTTTGGGACAATATTCCTCACTTCTCCTCCCAGAAACATTAATCTGGGCAGTTGTGGGGGGCTGTGCTGGGAACCACAGGATGTGTGGAGGGAGGAGGGGGAGTTTTTAATAACTTTGATGTGCAAGAGTCTGAGTTTTAAAAATTCCATTTTGATTTAAGGGGCTTTATGCTCATTAAGATTAAAAAAATGAGGTTTCACGACTGTTATTGAAAATATTTTGAAGCAAATTTAACGTGGCTTTGCTTGTATGACAACATCAAATCAGGGGCTGGAAAAATCTCAGGGTGGGGCATCGGGGGCTCAGGCTGAAGCTGGAAGCGATGGATGGGTTTGGAATGGGTTTGGAATGTGTTTCCCTGCCTTTTTGGGGTGGGTGAAGGGAATTGTTACGGATCAAACTGGTGAAGTGCCTGGAGAACCCTTGGGAAGGAACAGGAGCCACGGACACTACGTGGTTTAATTTATGCAGCTGAGAATATCAGTGCCTTAACTGGCTCCAATAAGGAATTTTCAGGAATTCTCCTCACCAGTGTGCCATTTAGTGCTTTTTTTTTTTTAATGGTTTCAGAGTACAATTATATCACACAGAAATATTTGAGAATCAGAATAATTGGAGGTGGGACAAAGCTGCAGCAATTCAGTTTTGGCAGGGATAAATTGGTGCTTCCAAACGTGGTGGGGGTTGGACTTCACCTGTCAAAACAGAGCTGTGTGTGCTGCCTCTCTTGGAATCATCATTCCAGTATTTATAGGCTGGGATGGAGAGGAAAATGCAAAATACAGATTTGCATGGATTAGGTGGAGTCTGTCTGCTCCAGAGGATCCAGGGAGCAGGTTCATGGTGGGATCCCAAGGCTCTGCTTTGAGCTCAGTCCGGGGTAATTTGGGTAAATCCAGGGATGTGTAAAATCCAGCAGTGGGTAAAAGTGGCCCAATGGACAGTTCTGTTACCATTTTGATTTTTTTTTATGGTTAAAGATTCCAAGCTTCTCTTTGCGCTGAATGTTGATGATGACAAGACTTAACGGGATCTTAATTAGTGTCTTTTGAAGCTAAAACTGCCCTGTTTTGGCACAAATCTAGCCCAGTCCCTGGCACTGCTGGATCCATCCATGACTGGACGAATCAGTGGCACTGCTTGGTTGTCCCCTGCCACTTCCCAGGTCCCTTAAATCCCATTTTTCTCTGCTTCATAGAAGTTATTCATTTTTATAAAACACCCACTTTTATGCAGTGTGTGCTTGGAGAAGAACAACACGGCCCAAAAGCTTTAAACCCCTCAATCCCTCCTGTGTGTGGTGTCTGTTTTAGGGCAGCTGGGGCCTAATTTCCCCCAAATTAACCTTAAAAAGCATTCAAGGTGTTTTTTTTAATGCTTCAATTTAAATTTAATTCTAGGTTAACTTCCAGCACTTGCACCATAATTATTTCCTTTTTCGCTTCTTGTTGGCCCTGCAGGATGGGAATCACAGCTCCTGGAGACAGGATTCCTGGGAATATTCCTCTGCCCCCTCTGGACCCTGTCCCGCCTGCCCCAGCACTCTCCTCCTTCCAGAATTGTCATCTGGGGCTTCCGCTGGCTGATTTTCAGGATCATGCTCGGAGCGGTGAGTGGGAATTCACGTCCTGCTTCTCGGAGGTGACAGCAGCAGGAATGTCCCATCCCAGCTGGGAACTGCCCCAATCCAACACCTCGGAATCCGTTGGTTTAGGAGTTTTTCCAGTTACAGGGAAAAGCTACCTGCTCTGGTTTGCAGGATCCTCCAGCTCGCTCCTGGTGTTTGTGCTGAGGAGGAAAAGCAGGAGGAAATGATCCGTGTGGGTGTGTTGGTGCTGCACTTGAGTGGCTCTTGCAAAGGGATAAAAAGGGAGGTTGGGCATTGTGGCTTTTCCGAAAGACTGTTGGAATCCAGTGGGTAATTCCCAGCTTTCCCCGGATTTCGTCTCCTTTGTGTGTGCTTTTCTGAGATGTCACTCCCTGCTCCGTGGTTCCAAACAGAACAATTGCTGCAGAACTGTCCCAGTGCCAGAGGGAATTCCCAAGCAGCTTGTAAGGAACTGACACATCCCTGTTAAAGTAAAGGCGTGGCAGGGGCATTATCCCATCAGCTCCATCTGCCTGGATGTTCCAGAACATCCCAAAACTTTGGGCTGAGGACCATCGCTGGAGGAGGAGCAATTGGGTTTTTTTGGAGTGGCTTTTTTGGCTTGAAATTTTTTCAGGGATCTCAGGGTGAAGATTTTATTTGGGGCATTTTTCACCAGTGGGATCTGAACCAACTGTCAGCTCAGGCCCTTCATCCCTGAGAGATGGAGGCTGAATCCCGGGGTCTTGATGCTTCTTGGGATTCAAGGATTGCCTGGACACGGCACTCAGGGCTCTGCTCTGACAACGTGGGGATTGGTTACAGGATGATGACCTTGGAGGTCTTTTCCAACCAAAATGATCCCAGGATTCTGTGGATCTCAACTGTGATGCTGCTGATGGAATGAATTGGCAGCCCATAACACCAAGTGTAGCGAAACATCCCTAATTTCCTTAAAAATTGATCTGATCACCAGTTTGCATCCTGCCTTCCTTCTAAGCTGGGATCTGCCTGAGCTTTGCTCCTGCTGATGTGTCTCATATATTCTGAAATATGGGACAGGCTGGATATAAAGGAAAACTGTGCTTCCCAAACATCTCTGTTGCTTTTATCTCTGCGCTGCTCTCGGCTTTACCAGGAGAGCAATAACTCTCCCGACATTTTCGGGAAGAGACGTGTCCCTGTGTGCCTGGGACACTGATATATCACCAACAGGCTCGGGAGAGGAAAACATGGAAAGGTCATTAAATGGGGACCCCCACAAGCAAGTGATTGATGGGATCTTTAATGTTTTGGGCCCCAAACTCGTGTAGGATTTCTCCTGGGCCGGGGAAACGGCGCTCGCAGGCAGCGGGAAGGAGAAGGATCCTCCTGGAATCCAGGTGCACCTGCTCCCAGGGCATCTTTGGTTTCCTCCTGACCTGGCCAGGAGCTGAGCATGTGCGCCAGTGTGTCTGAAGGAGTTTTTCCCAGGGATGGATTGGCAGCGGTTGTGTTTTATGCAGGAAGTTCGGCTTTCCCTCACGGTTCTCCCGGGATTCTTCGAGTTGGTTGGGGTGAGGCTTTCCTTGGGAAATCTTCCAAGCAAGCAGCATTCCCTGAGGGCAGCTGGGCTTTCCTCGCCTTGTGCAGGGTGTTCGGGGACTGTGGTGGAAATGCTCCTTGGGTGGGCAGGGCGGTGTCTCCTCTGCAAGGTGATGGCTCCGGGTTCTCATCCCGTGGCTCTCCTGTTACCCACCATCGGTTCCTGAACCACGGGGCTGATTTCACTTGTCAGCCCCTTTTCCCTCCACTCAGTGTCTCCTATTTGGGATTGTTTTCCACGTGGAGCTCTGAGCACCTCGGACTTTGCACTGAGCAAACCCGGTCTGGTGGAGGATGCCGCAGGAAGGGTTGGAACGAGAGATCTTTAAGGTCCCTTCCAACACAAACCGTTTCATGATTAGGGAGTTTTGCTGTTTCCTGGCTAAACCTCCTCCCAGAAATCATGTCCAGACCTTGCTTTATTGTGCACAGGAGCTGGCTGGGCTTGTTTAGGGGTGACACAGCACGGGAGAAGTGGGATAATCCCGGCTGTGGTGGGAGGCAAGGAGCTGAGGCAGGCGCTGCTGCCGGGGTTTGATTGGCAGCGAGTGCTGGGCTGAGCTCAAATATTGCTGCCTTTTTAAAAGGCATAATTACGTGATTCAATCTATATGTTTGATGTTCCTAATAATCCATTAGAGCAGGATGTAAAGAGGGATGCTTCCCAGGAACACGCCGAGGCAACAGAATAGGGGCTCTTTGTGTGAGCCAGCAGCTTGTTAGGCAATAAGTGCTGCAAACACACGTTTGCAGGGCTGCTTTCCCTCAGAAGAGCTCGGTGGTTTGATGGCTTCATCATTTTGTTTGTGGCCCTCTGCCGCTCGGATTTCTTGAGGCTTGGAAGATGCAAAGTGTGGATTTGTGATCCCCCCCCAGAGGCACGAGGTGTGTGCTGAGATTTCTGCCACTCCTCGGGTGAAGGGATGAGAGGAAACGGCCTCAGCTTGCACCACGAGGGTCAGATCAGATATTAGAATTATTTTTTTTTCCTCGGAAGGAACGGTCAGCATTGGAATGAGGTGCCTAGGGAGGTAAAGTCACCATGGAGGTGTTCAAGACATTGGATGTGGCACCTGGGGACATGGTTTAGGGGTGCTGGGCTGATGGTTGGACTGGATGGTCCTGAAGGTCTCTTCCAACCCGGATGACCCTGTGATTCCGTGTTAACCAAGCCACAGGGACTTCCCAAGAGGAGCAGCCCCACTACCAGCAGGGTCCTTGACTTGGTGGCACTGAGGTGTTTTGTCACCTGCAGCTGCCTGGGGACCCTGCTGTGCTCTCCAAGCCTTGTCCCTCTCTCCAGTAAACACAAGTATTTTATCCAGCAGGCAGAGTTGGTTTTCCAGCTGCTCCATTCCCTGTGGAGCTGCTGTTGGGGTCGGTGGTGGAATGGGTTTGGGGTGGTGTCAGCCCCTTCTCTGAGCCCCTCGCTGCAGGCTGGGGGTCCTGAGGGGGCTCCTTGCAGCCCCTTTCCCAAACTGCAGAGTTTAATAACCGCTAATTCCCAAAAAAGGGAGTGGATGGAGCTGTGCTTCCATGCACCAGCATCTCCCTCAATCTTGTGGATTCCCAAAGCCCAGTCCCACCAGTGCCAGCTCTGCCTGGAGGTTTTGGGGGAGCTTCTGATTGAATCCCCATCCTGTGCTGCCAAGGTGAGGCTTTCCCTCCCAGATGGAAGAGTTTCTGCTTCATTTTTGGGTTATTTTGGGGGTTTTTTGGGCAGCAGCCTGGCTCAGGAGCTCTCCATCAAACACCTCTCGTGGCTAAAACCCCATTCAGCAAACGTTAGCCTTGGGCTTTCTCTGCACGGCTTGAGAGTAGATGACAACTTAATGGAGTCCACATATCCTGGGGAATTCCCTGCTGCAGGTGAGACCCACGTGCTGGGGGAGCCCAGATTCCTGCCCACGGATGGATTGGAGCTGATGAATTGCCAACAGCATCCTGGGGAAAGCCTGGAGTAGCTCCTTGTGCCCTGAAGGTCATCAGGGACTGTTGATGTAAACCATAAAACGGAGCTTCTGTTTCTTCATCAGTGGAGGGGCTGAGGGACCTTGTGTGAGCACGAGCTCAGAAATGTGAGAATTTGCTTGGCATCAACACCTGCCTGCGACTGCAGCAGCACTGAGCACACCTGGGACCTGCGGGAACACGGGGAAAGGGACAGGAGCACGGGAGGGGGATCTCAGCAGGGTTTGGGAGGAGTCCTGGAGCAGCAGATCCATCCTCCAGCCCTGCGCTGGGTGAGGGGGGCAGTGCCGGGGGGCATCTCCTGATGTCTCTCCCTGGGGTTTTCCTGGGTTGCAGGAGCAACATTCCCTGGGTGACTCGTGGGGTGGGAGCTCAGGCTGCATCCTGGGGTGCTTGGTTGGTGTCCATCAGCCTTTTCCTGGATCTCTCAGCACTGCTGGGATGTGTCCATTATCCAAAGGACTCCTGGGTCACGTTTGCCCACCTGATGATGAGAGAATATTATTCTGGAATGGTTTGGCTTGGAAGGGATCTTAAAACTCATCCACCTCCAATGCCGACACCTTCCACTGTCCCACGTGCTCCACCCTGGCCTTGGACACTTCCAGGGATGGGGCAGCCACAGCTTCTCTGGGAAACAGGGAATAATTATCACTGCTGGGGATGCACGGAGGAGATGGGGGAGCTCTGAGCACTGGGGGTGCAGCAGCACGTCGGAAAGCTGGAAATAAACAGGGAATGAAGGTGGAGCTGAGCCTTGAGAAGGACCCCAGACATATGGAATAAGTTACCAGGGAAGGTGGCTGGAGCAGAGAGTGTCAGTGAGTCTGAGACATCTTGATTAGTTTCTGCAGGAAAGGATTGAAGAGCGGAGTGAAAAACCAGGGAAACAGGATTTAAAGCACATTACCACTTTAATTTAAAAGTGCCCAAAGCAAGGAAATTCAGATTTAAAGCTGCCAATCTCTGCCTGGCTGCTGCAGGTGTTGGGGCTGGGAGGACTCTGGGGTCTGTGTCCAGATGGGTCCTGGGGCCATGAGCCCAATCCCAAACCTCGGGTTTGTCCCAGGAATGGGATCCTTTAATAGGTGTGTTCTGTAGTAATTTTATTCTTTATTTATATTATTTATAATGTATTTTTATTTAATAATCTGCCCTTGACATCTTCCCTGTGTGATGCCCTTAAAACTTGCAGGATCTGGGATTTGGTCCCTCTGGAAGGGTTTTCTTCCCCCTCTTAGCTTCACATTTTGGAGAGCCCTTCCCAGGAGTCTCTCCCTCTGCTCCTCCTTACAGCATGCATGGGGTCCTGAGGAGCATGGGGGGAATTTAGGGAACCCCAAAAGTGACTTTTCCACTTGGGATTTGGGACTTGGCTGTCCCTCCCCTTGCTTTGCTTCCTGTAAACAAAATTTATCTTTATTTTTTTTTTTCCCACCTCCCAGATTTCCCTTTCTGACTGTCAAACTGACCCCTCTCTTCCCAAATCCAGGCTCAGCCTCTCTGAGCTGTTCGAGAACATCCTCGGAAGTGGCTGCAGAACAGAAGAGTTGGGAGCATTTCTTGGCAGGCAGAGACTTAGAAAATAATTTCAATCCTTTGCTGTTTCAAAGCTGCACAAGAGATATTTTCCCCTGGTACAGGAGGATAAAACATCATTTAAAGTGTCAGCTTTGGGGAAAAAAATAGTGCAAAAAGATCTATAATAATCAATTTTTTTTTTCCCTTAAATTGTCACAATTTTTTCCTGTGGATTTGTCCATCTTTCTCAGGGATGTGTTTTCAGAGGAAAAGGATCAATTCCTTCCAGATTATTTGTGCACCACTTGACATTTAATATGTTTTTAAACGGTTTAGAATTTTCTTTGCTATTAAAAAAAAATATTTCTTTTAACCCACTGCAGCAAATCCTTTTAGAACCTTGTGGTTCGTGTGAAACTCTTCGTGTTCCTTGTTTTGTTTTCGCTCGGAGCCTGTTAAAAGTGTCAGGACGTGGGTGGCATTTGAAAGGTTACTGGAAAGGGTGGGGCTGTGATTAGCTAAGGAGGGAGATGAACTTTCTGGCAAAAATAAGGAAGACTTTGAAGCAGACAGAATCTGGATGCCTGCAGTAAAATCGCATTAGGTGGAATCGAATAAAAGTTGGAATTCAGGCGATCCCGACGGCAGAATCCAGCGGATGTAGATGTCAGCTCGGTGACAAGCGTGCCCTGATCCTGGGCATTATGGCCCTGAAATGGAGAATAATTATTCTAATTTGTTTTATTACATTAGCGTGGGTAGGAGGGAAGAAAGGGAGCTTTCTTCGCTGCCTTTCTCATTATTCCTCGGCGAGCTCGGCGGGGCCAGCTCCCGGCTCCCGCGCCGGGGCTTCATGGGAATTTTTGGAAAATGATGTCTGCAATGTTCTGACCTTTGCCGTCCCAGCTGCAGCCTCCTCCTCTCTGCAGGGATCCCACACTTGACTCCTTAGCAACCTCCTTTGTGCCTCTGATCTCTCTCCATTTGTCTGGTAATAGCCCTTGGCAGCGGGACTTGTTGTTCCTTGGTGGCTGGAAAAGGCAGGAGCCGCCAATGCCAAGGATTTTGCAGAATCCCTTTCACCCACTGCTCGCAGCGCTGCCTTCAAAGCCCCCCAGATGCTGCTGCGCTCCTGGTGGCTTCTCAAAGGGGCTTTTTGGGGGAGCTGACGGGGGCAAACAGCATCAGATAAAAGGAAGCAAAAGTCAACACCAGGGAATTCTCCTGCAGGGCTGTGGTTTCCGCCCGCGTGGGGCTTTGTGGTTGTGGTGGCTCTGGTTTGGCTCTGCTGGCCCAGCCTGGGCCTGTTCCAGCAGGATGTGCAGGTTCACCTGAGCTCCTGCTGGTGGGACCTGTCCTGGGGCCAGCTCGGAGCCCCTCTGTGCAGGAGGGGACCGGGCAGGTGGGGTTTGTTCACCAGGATCATCGCAGAATCCTGGGGTGGTTTGGCTTGGAAGGGACCTTCATGGGCAGGGACACCTCCCACGATCCCAGGTTGCTTCAAGCTCCATCCAGCCTGGCCTTGGACACTTCCAGGGTTCTCAGGATGGTGTGGAAGTGCCAGGCTTGGAGCTGAACAGGGCTGGCTGTGGGCTTGGGAGGGATGGGCAAGGTCCAGAGCAAAGCAGAGTTGGCTGAGGAGCATAAAGCTGTCCTTCTCTGGCCAAGGAATCGTAAAACATGGGATGGTTTGGGTAGGAGCAGACCTTGAAGAGNAGACCTTAAAGGGCATCCAGTGCCACCCCATCAATGGGCAGGGACACCTCCCACTGTCCCAGGTTGCTCCAAGCCCCGTCCAGCCTGTCCTCGAACCCTTCCTGGGTTGGGGCATCCCGTTCTTCCTCTCTTTCCATGGAAGAAGCAGCAGGAATCTGAGTGCAGGGAGGTTGGTGTGAGCGTCAGGTGCCGCTCTGGATCAAACCTTTGGTTTGCTGCTGTCACAGCAGTAGCAGAAGCTGTGCCTGTGTCACCTGTTCCCTGTGTGACATTCCCTAAAGAAAAGAAAACCCGGGATCCAGCTCGTCCATCCTGCACCACGGACCTTGATCCATTGGCAGGGAGGGAAACGGGGAGGGTCTGGAGTCCTGGAGCTCTTAGGGGTTTTGGACCCCCAGCAGAGGTTGGTCTCGTGGGATTCCTCGGATTCAGGATCTCCAGGAGCCTCTTCCCGCCCTGCTCTGTTATCCTTAAGTGATTTTATTTTTAGATTTCACCTTAGGAAGCTCCTTCCTCTCCCATGAACTGGGGTCTAAATTTGTTTCAGAACACCCCGGTGAAGGTTTGGCTCTCACAGAGATGCTGAAACCACTTTTCCTGTGGGTAGCAGAGGTGGGAAGTGCACGGATCTGGGATTTTCTCTGGAAGTGGTTCTTATTTATAGCAAAGTGAAAATCTCCAATTTAGATCGGTAATGTTGGGTGGGTTTTTGCCCATCTTTTTTTCAACAAAGACACAGAAAGATCTTTAAATTGACTCTAAATTTGTAACGTGGGTGCCCCGTTCCCCACCCTTCACTCTGGAGCCGGGATCAATAGGGAATTTTGCAGACATAGCTTGAGTCACCAGCCTTTTGCTCAGCTTCCCGTGCTATTGGCCTGTCTGTACCATTTTTTTTTTTTTCAGAATTAATTTTGGGCTGAAAAAGTCTCAAAGAAGTGCTTTGTTCCTCCTTGACACTCACTCCAGGGAAAAAAAAAAAGGAGAAAAAGGGAAAAAAAAACCGTGGAAAATCTGACATCTGCATTGTAGAGAAAAATCAATAGATAGGGAGGAATATAATTATCCCCCACTCCTGAAGGAATTTTTCAGATATTTTTTGGAACAGTGACTCATATGGGCTTAGGGCTTGAATGACATTTTAATTATTCCGGCTTTTTTTCGCTTTGAATCACCCAAGTACAGCAGCCTGGAAGGGGCACAGTTGGGCACGGCCATCCCGGGAAGATGAAAGGGCAGGATTTGGTGTTGGAGCCGAGCTCTTCCCTCCCTTCAGGTGGGGGCTGGGTCCCCCTGGATCCTGTTTGCTGGCATGCTGTAAATAAGGGAATGCCTCCTCTGCTTTGGGAATGTTTTATTCCATGTTCCAGACGTAAAATCCTCGTGGAATTGTCTGATGGTGCGTCTGGAGCTGGGGCTTGTGCCTGGGTGTGATATTTTTGGGAATGGGGATCAGGGATGGAGGTGAGGGAGGAGAGGGAGCAAGGGCGGTGCTGTGGGGTTTGATGGGATGTGGGCAGGTTTAATTAGAAGGGAAGCAGCTAATTAGGAACTAATTGGAGTGAACACAGGGAGGAGAGAAAGGTCTGCAGAGAACCTCCCATTCCAGGGGGATCAGACCCCCTGCCAGGGGTGGCAGGACCAGGAACTCTTCCTTGCTCCCTGTCCAGCTCAATCCCAACATCAGGAGCTGGGAATGATCCAATCCAAGCAGCAGTATCCAGATGTGCTCCTCTCCCTGCAAAAATCCAGTGAGAAAAGGACTCATCCTCTTCTCCTCCTGTTGGTGATTTGGGAAGGTGAATCCCAGGATTCAGGGCAGACTCACATTTCAGTGCCCTAAACCTGAGGAATGCTGAGCCTTCGGAGGAGTTTGCTCACCTCTCATCCCAGTCCCACATTGTGCTCCCTGTGCCACCACTGGGATTGCTGCCGTGATTCAATGAAACTCATGGATTTAGGAAACAAAAGCTGTTCTAAACTTCCTCCCTGTGGCTTCATTCCCCCCGAAATCCCTTTTGTTGGACACTCTGGATGCTGGGGAAAGAGAGGCGGCGTGTGAGGTGACTCCATCAGGCAAGACTGGAATTGATTGGAGTTCAAGGGATGATTTGATTTCCATCCCCAAAATCCCTTGGATACCGGCTGGATTCAACAATCTCCTCACGTGAGAGAGAATTTATTAATCATAAACAGCCAGTTTTGGTTGGAGTTTTATAAACCAGACTGGGGCCAGCCCTGCAGCAGGAAGGCAGCAGGATCCATTTTTGCTGGGAATTTCCTGGGAAATAGTGGGGTTTTTTTTTTGTCTGATTCCTTTTGGATCAGCTCAAGTGAATTTGTTGTCACCTTTCCTTGAGCACTGTAGGGAAATATCAGAGCTTGTGATGGTGCTGGAGCAAAACAGGGGCTTTTCTATCTCCTTTATCTCATCTTGCTCTGTCTTATCTAACAGAAAAACACGCTGGCAAAAGTCTCCTGTGGTGTATCCAGAGTTTGGGAAGCGCCCTTCGGGTGTGATCCCATGGATGCAGAGCAGGGCTGGTGGATGGAGTGTGTGGGGACAGTGAAACCCAGGAATTTTATTATCCGCCATTCAACTAAATTAAAAAACAAATGCTAAATGTAATTTCCCTTGCCCTGTGAGAAATGCTGCTGGATTTAATGCCCCGTAATTTGGGGAGCCTGGAGTTTTCCAAGTCCAAGCAGGTGCTGCATCTCCATCCTGCCCCGAGCTCCTCGGCCGTGCCCTGGAGGGAGCAAACCTGGCAGGGGAGGAGGAATTGAGCCCATATTTCATTCTGGAGCTTAATTTGATCCAGGGGCAACATTTTCTGCTCCTCCTGCTGTAAATTGCTGTGACAAGGACCCTGAGTTCCCCTTCCCGGGCCAGGAGCGCTCATTATCCCAAGGAAGCGGAGTGCCACGAGTGCCCGACCCCGGTGTCCCTGCAGCCACCAGCCCAGCGGTGGGAATTTAATAATCCTGGCTGGAGCTGGATGCAGAGCGAGGCCACGGAGGTGAAAGGGCCTCTGCTGGTTCACTCGGCCACCTGTTCGCTCGCCTTGAGCTCAGATTGGAAGTGGATTCCTGAAAACTTCCCTATTTCCGGGAGTCCCCTCATGCGGAGCTGCTGTGGGGTGCCTGTGGGGTGCTCAGAGATCTCTTCCACCCTCAGCAATTCCAGGATTCTGTGATTCCTCCTTCTCCTTTCCTGCCTCTGCTCAGCAGAGCTGAAGCCCCAGGACACGGAGGTTTTCTGTGCACCTTTTGCTCTCGTTCCTTCATCCAAATCCTTGGGAAAACTGGAAAGCTCAGGTGCCGGTGTGGGAGTGGAGTGGCCTCGAAGACAGCTCAGGGTAAAGCTGACTTGAAACCCTTTAATGATGAGAGTGGGAGGTTTTTATGCTGCAAACCATCTTTGATATGAGAAGCTTTCCTGTCTGAAAGCTTGCTAGTAAACACAAAGGGATGAACTGCCTGAGTGAGTGGAAAATTGGGATTTTCAGAGCGCTGCTTTTCCCCCCGATCCTTGTTTTAATTGGAGTTTTAATTATCCCTGCTGAATAATAGTGCTTGATAACAGCCCGGGGAAGGGAGGAGGGAAGGTCATCAAGATAACTGTCCTGTTTTAATATTGCAGCATTCCTGCACAGAGCTTCCTCAGAGTGGCCTGGCCCTGCCAGGGCTGGAGCTGCAGCACATCCTGGGAGATGCTATCGCTGGATCCTGTAATTTTAGAAAAGCTTGGAGAGCAGGACAGGCCGGGGGTGCTTGGGGAGGGGAGGATGGAGCCGTGGCTGTTGACAGTGAGGGTGTCTTGTCCCTGCCCCTCCTGCTCCGGAGGGATGGAGGGGAGGGTGCTGGGATGTGCTGAGTAAATCCCTAGAGATAAAACTGCTTTCCCACCCAAGAAATCCTGGGTGATAGCACTTTGCATCCCCTTTCTACTAGCTGGGAGTTCAGCTCTGCTCTGCTCTGTGCTCTCAGGTGTCAGACAGATATACAGCCCTGGGAACTGGATATTCCTGGATATTTCTGAGGTGTGGACAGTTTTGGAGGGTCTTTAATTGGAATTTTGAACTCCTTTTGAGCCCCAAATGCGTTACACTTTGTTTAATGCTGCAAGTGAAGATTTGTTTGAGTGTGAGCAGGGAGGTTGGAGCAGAGGAGCCACTGTGGCCTCTTCCAACCTGTTCCAGCTCTGTTGGAATTTGGATGGAATTCATAATGCCCTAATGCTGGAATCTCCTCTGAGCTCAGAATTAAGCACTGGAAGGTCACTGATCCCTTCCCTGCTGCAAATGTAAGGAAGCCTCAGGATGCTCCCAGTGAAGCAACAGCGGTTCCCAAAACTCCCAGAAACTCCCGGTGTTTTTTTCTCCTGGAGAAAGCAGGGCCATTATAATTGGGGCAATGTCAGAGGTAGGCAAATACCCCCTAATTGTATGCAGATGACAGAGCTGCTTCAACCTTTTGACTAGTGAAGCTTTCCTCAATTTGGGATATTGTGATCCTAATCAGGGACCTCTCCCGGACATCAAAGCAGGCCTTGATTGCACGGCTTCCTGCTCCAGCCCATCCCTGCCCAGGTGTCTTTCCTGCTCTGGCCGACTGATTCCTTTCTGCTCTTCATCACTGAGGCAAAGAAATTTAATCCCAATATTGCTGCCAGCCCTGGAATGGACCCAGTGATTTGGAAATGTCCCCGTGTTGTTGCCCTGAAGTCCCAGGGCAGGGGATACCTGCTGGTCTCCCTGCCAACCTCTAACCTGAGGTGGGGCAGAGCTGTCAGCAGTGCAGCCATCTGTGCTTGGAGCTGGCAGCTTCCTTCCCCTCCCCTCTTTTGTTTCTCTAATTACTTCGATTGCATCTCTGAGTCCGGCTCCATGTCCCCATCGATTGCATCTCTGAGTCCGGCTCCATGTCCCCATCGATTGCATCTCTGAGTCCGGCTCCATGTCCCCATCCCAGCTCCATGTCCCCATCCCTACTCTGTGTCCCCATCCCCAGTCTGTGTCCCCACCTCAGCTCCCTGGCGCTGCTTCCTTTTCCACAGGCAGCAGAGGTGGCTGTGCCCGAGGGAAACAGTTGGGTTTGGAAGTTAAAATCGTGAATCTTGCTGGGTTTTGTCTGTTATCCCTGGCTTTTCCTGTTGCTGCTTCCCAGGGATGCTGGGAGCGATGCCAGGAGCCCTGGGCTGCTCAGACCTGAGCAAAGGCTCAGGTGTGGCTGAGGCTTCTTCCTTGAAGGGGAATTTGGCATATTCCACAAGGGTTTGTGTCAGATTTTCAGTAACCAGGCAGTGGAATGAGTCACATCCATGATGTTCCCTTGGGAACAAGGACTGGACCCAGGCTGTGGATGTGCTGTGGGGCTCATTCAACCTCTGCAGTTTAACCACGGAATGTGGCATCTTGAGACACAAAATAAAGTAAAATAAAACATTTCTGACCGTATTTTTGCCTTTTTTCTCCCCAGGGGCTGATTAAAATCCGAGGAGATCGCTGCTGGAGAGAGTTAACGTGCATGGATTATCACTACGAGGTGAGTGATGTGCACACAAAACCTCATTTCTCGTCTGCTTTTCTTTGGTAAGATAATTTTCCCTAACCTCTCCTCTCCTGCCAGGCAGCTCTCCGTGTTCTCCCTCTTCATCCCAGCCTCTGGCACTCAGGCTGTGTCCATGTGCCAGCTGGGTGATGCTGTTTTTCCCAACCACAATCCTAAAAGTCCCGTTTCTCTCCTTCCCTCCCCTCCCCATCGTCGATCCAGGAGCAAACCTGAGCCTCACTGAGAACTCCCACTGCAAAACTGCTGCAGGGCAGGGACAGAAAGGAGCTTTCTGTGGTGCTGTCCCTGCTTACACTCCCAAAATGTGGACTTTGACAGAAGCAGAGCATCCCTGTGCTCTCCAGCACGGAGAGCAGATCGTTGGCAGTCCACAACTCCGTGGGTTTATCTTTCTGACATCTGTTGCAGTGATTCTGTTGCATTTTGGTCATGAACTGGGGGTTGTTTGCTGGCTCTGGGGCTCCTCTCCTCTCTGGTTACAGAGCCAAGCTCAGCTCCCCCCCTCTCCTCACCTCTATTTTTGCATTTGAGTTTTATATAAATGGTAAAAAGGAACATGCTGTGTCCGGCGATGCTCCCAGGGTGAGGAGCTCTGGTTTGGTGAAGGGAATGGTCCTGCAGGAATATTCCCTTCCCTGGACTGACATCACAGCCACTGCGAGTGGCCAAAGCTGTTACGATGTCTCTGCTCTGGAATCCAGGGCCATCAGATATTTGGGAGCCCAAGTCTGATGTGGAGCAGCTGAGGGAGCTGGGAAAGGGGCTCAGCCTGGAGAAAAGGAGGCTCAGGGGGGCCCTTGTGGCTCTGCACAACTCCCTGACAGGAGGGGGCAGCCAGGGGGGTCGGGCTCTGCTCCCAGGGAACAGGGACAGGAGGAGAGGGAACAGCCTCAGGTGTGCCAGGGGAGGTTTAGGTTGGATATAAGGAAAATTCCTACCCTAAAAGGGTGTTCAGGCATTGGAAAGGGCTGCCCAGGGCAGTGGTGGAGCCCCCATCCCTGGAAGTGTTCAGAATCCATGTGGATGTGGCACCTGAGGACATGGTTAGTGGTGAATGTGGTTGCTGTTGCTGTTGTTGAGGATCTTAAAGGGCTTTTCCAAATGTAACAATTCCATGACTTTATGAAATAGAATTTTGCAGGTCCCAAAAGCTCTGTTTGCCTTTTTAGCTTTAAATCTCCTTTTCTGTGTCACTGTCACTTACTTTTACTGGGCTTTCCCCCCTCGGTGTCGGGCTGTGCCTGTCCCGAAGCTGCCGCTTCCTTGGCTCTCGCACAGCACCGAGGATCCAACTTCATCCTGAGTAAAACTTGGGATGGAAAGACCCTTCAGTGCTGTCATTCCAAATCCTGAACATGGAGGTGGCTGCAGTAA
Organism: Machaerirhynchus nigripectus; assembly: GCA_013397975.1. Lineage (NCBI taxonomy): Eukaryota > Metazoa > Chordata > Aves > Passeriformes > Dicruridae > Machaerirhynchus > Machaerirhynchus nigripectus. The sequence continues at coordinate 2,071,993 of VZRQ01000298.1, read as the reverse complement.
ATTATCCCAGTAAATTATCCAGTTCTGCTGTCCAGGCACCTGGCAGCACTCGGGGAAAATCCAGCTCCGAGTCAGCCCCCGGCCGGCTCCGCCGCTGACCCCAGCCCACAACAATCAGCCCCAATAATCCCAGCTCTCCCAAATCAATCCCAGCATCAGTTCTGGAGCCCAGAGGGCTAATGAAGACCATTCCTGTCCTATCCATAAGGATCCCCAACCTGTGCAAGTAATTGGGACCAGGGGCAGGGGGCAGATCTCGTTATCAATATCAATTATTTTAATCCGCACAAAAGAGGCTGCGAGAAAAGGAAAATGAAAGAGGCCAAACTTTGTCCACCAGCAATAATGGCACAAAAATCCCAAAGGGCTGGGATTCACCTGCTAATTTCAGCCAGAGGGAGGGAGAAAAGGGGGAAGATGAAGGTACCTCTGTGAGGGAGGGAGCTGGGAATCTGCTCGTAATTAGGATGATAAAAGTGGGGATTGGAGCAGGTCGAGGATGGATTTGGGCCAGATGGAGTGTGCTGGGATGTATGTTGGCCACCCCAGCTCTCCTGCTCCGGCACAAGCTGCATCCAAGATCTACATGGGCTCCCGTGCCAAGAGAATTAATGGAAACACATGGCCTCCATCCCTGCCTGGACTATTTATTTGTAGTAGAACCTGCAGCTCTGCTCGTGGAAAAGAACATTTCCACTTTTGTCAGGAATGGTGGGTGGAATAGTGCGGTGGTGTTATGGTTAAATGGGTCCTTTGCCCTCCCTCTTTCCTTTCTGGTGTGTAGGGCCTTAATCCCAGCCTTGCTGGGGCTCTGCTCCTCACTGAGGGCTCTCTGTGTCATTTGGAGAGGGGAATGGCATGGTTGGCATGGGAGAGGGATTTTCCCACCAGCCTGACCCTCCTGGATCCCTGAGGAGCAGATGGGCTCCAAGAAATGTGGGAGAGGATTCAGGCTCTGCTGGAGGTGGAGAAGACTTTGCTGCAGCACCAGGCTCAGCTTTGGCACAGGAGACTGCCTGGAGCCTGGGGTGAGGGTTGCTGGATTAATCGTGGCTGTGGGTGCCAGGAGTCCCAGACTCCAATCCCAGCTTGGCAAAACACCACGAGCAGGGAATTTAGCCTCCTTCTCCGTGGGTTTCTGTGCTATCCAGGCTGGGGGCTCCAAGGCGGGCGCGTGGTTTGCACCCAGAGTGTCTCTGGGAGAAGTCCTGGAATCTGCCATCCATGGGTTTATTTATCCCTTTTTGGGGTTTGCTATTGTTTCACTGTGGTTAGAGGGCTCTTTGCCCTGCAAGAAATCCCAGGAAAAGGGAGTTTTCTTCAGTGGAAGCTGTTCCTGATGCAGCTGGTGCAGAGAGAAGCTGCTCTGGGTCTCAGGTCTGTTTGGCATCAGGATTATTGAGATTTGTCTGCTGTGGACACCAGGCTTGACCAATCCATGTGCAGGGATTGCAGGCTGGAGCTGGAATTCTGCTTCCACTGGAGCCTCTGGCATGGATCCCACAGTGGCTGGATCCCACCTGCCAGGGAAGGCAGAGGCAGCCTTGGATCCCTGCCTGTGCAAGGGGGGACATGGCTGAGTGTGTCCCCTGTCCCTGCCTGCTCCAGAGGGACCATTCCCAGAGCCCAACAGCTCCATCCCACAGTCAGTCTGGGAAAGTCTGCCTTGGAAGGTTTTGAGCCACTCCAGACCATTTCTGGAGCTTGCAGGACATCGCCCAGGTGGGCTGGAGCAGCTTCCCAACCCCTCTGAGCAGGTACCGGGTCTGAGCCAGGACTGGGATCAGGATGGAGGAGCAGCTCCTGTTCCAAGCTTTATCTGGCCCCAGCTTGGCTGAGTCTGGGAGTGCAGCCTGGCACAGGCACAACATCCCAACGTGCTCCAAACAGAGCAAATCCCCTCGGGCAAGAGCCGGGCTGGAAAATCCCACCAGCCCTGCAGCTCCCGACCCGGCGGAGCTCCCTCTGCCCAGATGCCCTGGCACGGGGCAGCTGTGGTGGCACAGGCAGGACATGGACATTTCAGATCCCAGCCACTCCAGAAGGAGCCTTTGGGTGCTGGTGGATGTTTTGGCAGAGCAGTCCAGCCGATAATCGAAGGGGTTTTGGAATGGGAAGGTCCCCCATGGCCACATCTCTCCTGTCCCACCGTGTTCCACCAGGGAAGTGCTCCGGATGGGATCCAAGCCAGCGATGCATTTTTCCTGATGGCTGCCAAAGTGCTGCTGCTTTTTAATTCCAGACAGATATCTTGGAAAATTCAGCCACCAACTGGTGGGAACAGCTGTGGGAGCAGCTGCTGGGGCAGGAGCCCCACTGGGCACCAAATCCATGCCGGAGCTGCCGGACACGGCCACGGGTCCCTCCTGAGGGACCTCCCTGACCTGTCTGAGGAAAGGAAGGACACTGAGGGGCTGGAGGATGCCCAGGGAAGGGACTGGGGCTGGGGAAGGGGCTGGGGCAGCAGGAGCGGCTGAGGGAGCTGGGAAAGGGGCTCAGCCTGGAGAAAAGGAGGCTCAGGGGGGCCCTTGTGGCTCTGCACAACTCCCTGACAGGAGGGGGCAGCCGGGGGATCGGGCTCTGCTCCCAGGGAACAGGGACAGGAGGAGAGGGAATGGCCTCAAGCTGGGCCAGGGGAGGTTTAGGTTGGATATAGGGAAAATTCCTTCCCTAAAAGGGTGTTCAGGCATTGGAAGGGGCTGCCCAGTGGTGGAGCCCCCATCCACAGAAGTGTTGAAAAAACATGTGGATGTGGCACTTGAGGACATGGGGCAGTGGTGGCCATGGTGGTGGTGCTGGGAATGGTTGGACTTGATGCCCTTAAAGGTCTTTTCCAACCTTAATTGATTTTCTGGAGCAAAGGGACTAAGGGAAAGCAAAACTAAACCCCTTTCACGGAGCAACAAATCTTTGTCAGCGTTGGAGGTGAGATCCAGGATTTGCTTCCCTGCTCCGGAGTTACCTGGAGGAGCTCAGGATGGGTGGTCACCACAGAGCAGCAAAGTTTGTAGGATGTTACTGAACCAACCCCTGCTTCATCTGAGCCCCATTTTAGCTCCAGAAGTGGAGAAAAGCTTTGCTCTGTCCCCGAACCCCTGCACAGCCACAGTGCCACTCCTGACGGGGACAAATTGTCCCTAATTATTGTGGAACTGCTTTTCCCAAGCAGAGGCTGTCAGTCAGTGCCGCAGACCCGGCCACAGCAGCTCCCCAGTTCCTGCAGAACCTCTGGAAGGAAGCACAATGTCTTTTGTGCCTAATTAGGGCTTGCTGACTGATAGCTGTGCTGATAAGGGTGATAAGGAAGCTCAAACTGCTCCTTAACTGCCTCTTCATTCCTTTTCTCCCTTCTCTCCGCTGGATTAGACCTCGTTAAGCTTTTCATCCAGCTTTTTCCAAGCCATTATGAAACAAAAAGTAAATAATATTTAGCAATCTGTTCGGATGAATCAGAAAATGAGCTGCTTTTATGAGCCCGGATGGCTCAGGGTGGGCTTTGTTCCAACAGTTTGCATCGCTGGAAGGGAAAATGTTCCTAGCAGGGAAGCAGGTGCTCAGATTTCGTGCTGAAAATTCTGAAGTTGCAAATTCAGACGAGGGAAGCACTGCTGAATTAAAGAGAAAACAGTAATTATTAAAGGACATTACCGTGAGAGTAATTTGGGGGATCTTTTTGTTGGTCACATTAATAATTATGCTATAAAATATTTATGGAGCATCCTAAGTTTACAATGCCTGGACCTGTGCCAGGGCCTCACCACCCTCACGGGGAAGGATTCCTTCCTAAATTTAATTAAATGCAGAATAATTTGTGTCTCTGCTCCTTCCCTTGTGCAGGGTGGGAACTTGGAGGGTTTTGCTGAGGGATTTCGCTGGTTCCAGCTCGGGGCTGTGTCCGAGTCTGGCACAAGAGAGGCTTGAGGGGGGGACAAGATGCAGCCTTGACATGGGGAGATATTCCAGATTTCCCCAAAACTCATTTGAAACGTTTGTGGAAGTCCAGCAGCCCTGGGGTGAGCTGGACACATGGCTGTGAGCTCAGGGCCACTTCTAAGAAGTGACCATGGGATTTGGAACTTGAAACAGGAAAATTCACCCTGTGGACGTTGTGTTTCCATGAAAACGGGAGTGAAACAAGCTGTGCTCCATCTCTGCCCTCATGGGACACCTCTCTGGAGAGGCCCAAGCTGCTGTTGATGAGTTCTGGGTAAGGAGAGCAAAGAGGGAACAAAATTCTGCCCGTGGAGGGCTGTAAATGCAGTTTATTTTCGTCTCCTTGTACAAAACCCAATGGCTCTTTGAGTCAAGGTGACTGATACCAGAGGAAGAACACACTTGTGTTCAGCTGCTTTATTTCTTTCCTTCCCATTTTGTCCTAAGTTTTGAGAATTGACCTTTTCAGAGGTGGAATTGCAAAACCACTTGTCTTTATTCCCACATCTCGAAGGGCTGCTTGCGGGGGGGGTTGGAAGCTGCAGATCAGAGGCTCTCTGCTGGGTTTTGGGGAGTTGCATGAGGCTGGAGGAAGGGCCGAGGGCTGAGCTGGCCTGGGATCAGTGAAATAACGAGATCCATCATAGGACAAGTGCTTGGAGCAATAATATTGGCAGATAAATGTCAGCAGGACATCAAAAGCTTATTATGCTGTATCTGGACTTTGTATGGGGCTCTACAAGAAGGGCTTGATCTCAGACAGCTTTCCAGATGAATCCCAGGTCTCTGACATGGATTCAAGGGATCTTTGAATGAAATTTGCTGGAAAGGTTTGTTATTCCCAAGGCTGGGCTGGCTCTGCAGTTCTGAAGGTGCCCATCACTTAAAAAAGGGGGAGCAAACGCTTCAAAAGTGGGATTTGGGGTTGGCTTGGAGGATCTGCGTTGCTGGGTTTGTACAGGTCGGGTTTGCTGGCAGAGATCCAGGGATATCACTTCCAGCTGAGCACTTCTGGGAAGGAGTCCTGGTTTCCCAGGATTTGGAAGTGCTGCAGACGAGCAGGGCTTCGGAAAATGAGGGCTGAGCTCTCGGAGCGGTGAATTCCCAGAAGTGTAACCGTCCTGGTGGAGTTGCAGTTTTAGGAGACAGAATGATAAATATTGACAGTGATGCCCAGTTAGGCCGGGTTTAAAAAGTGGAAAGGAATTCCGGGGCTTGTGCCCTCAAAGGATGTGCCGGAAGAACGAGGGTGATTAATAACGCCGGGCCTGGGGCAGAACAAAAGCAGATTTATGCAGGGACATGGTGGGGGATATTTTATCCCAAGCAGGTCAGGCAGGGAAGCAGCTTTCCAGAGGCAGGCACTGGTGGGAGCAGGGGTTTGCTGTCAGTCAGGGCTGGAGCAGGAGTCTGGCTCATGTTCCCAGAGCACCAAACGTGGCAGACGGGTGGGAAGTGGAGTCCCAACATCTCAAAATCAGCGTCGGTTTTGTGTCCAGGGGGACCAGGATCCTGGAAGGGAATTCAGGAGAAGGGGGCAGGAGTGTCTGGTCAGGGAATTATCAAAATAAAAGATGGAGCTACAAATCAGCATGAGAAAACAGCCCCGGCATCTTTGGATTCAGGAAACCACAGCCTGCTGGAGGCAAGTGGATGTAGGCAGGTGCTGAGGGAGAAACTTCCCAAGGGAGAATCATGCAGGAACTTTTACAAGGGTCTGGAATGCCAGGAGAAGGGGGAATGGCTTCCCACTGCCAGAGGGCAGGGTTAGATGGGATATGGGGAAGGAATTCCTCCCTGTGAGGGTGGGGAGGCCCTGGCACAGGCTGCCCAGGGAAGCTGTGGCTGCCCCTGGATCCCTGGAAGTGTCCAAGGCCAGGTTGGATGGGGCTTGGAGCAACCTGGGATAGTGGAAGGTGTCCCTGCCCGTGGCAGGGGGTGGCACTGGATGGGCTTTAAGATCCCTTCCCACCCTAACCATTCCAGAATTCCATGTAAATTCTAAGTTACAGTGATAATCCCTCCCAGACATGGCAGTGGAGCATTGGGATTGGGACGGGATTTTATTTCTCTCTTTGCTGCAGTTCAGATGTGCTTTTCTCTCTGGGATTCCTCACCAAAAGTATCTGTATTTACTCAAAAACACCTTGAGCAGCTTCTGGGCTTCCCCGTTTGCCGAGCAGGTGGGTGGCACCTGCCACTTGTGTCCCCCACCGATTCCCTCAGCTTTCCATGATTCCCAGCAACACCAAACCCAAGCAGGACAAACCAGTGAAGCTTTCCTGGAGATTCCCCCCGGGGAACTTCGTGTGGAGAGGGTTTGGGGTGTGGGAGGGGGATCAGCAGCAGAGCTGTCAGTCACACTCCGGGCCTGCACTGGGAATATGCCAATCCCCTTTCCAGCAGTAACACAATTCCTCTTCCTGGATTCTTTGCTGTTTTTCTTACGGATTTGTTTTAAGCCTGGTGAAAGCTTCCTGTACACCTATTGGATTTCATCTCTTCGTTACACTCTCCCACTGTTCCCAACTCGTTTAAAGACCACCCAAGACCCTCCTCACTTCCCTTAAATATTCCCTTTTCCTCCCCCCCTCCCCCCATTTGTTCTTTTTCAATCCTAGTCAGATTAATCCTTACAACAGCCACTCCATCAGCTCTCTGTGCTCTGCCCCTGCATGTGGCTCATGTCCTCCCTGGGCTTCTCCAGGGGCAGGAATTTTGGATCCCATCACACCCCTCTGTCTCCCAGGGCTGTGGGGAATAATGCACCATTCCTGAAATGTGCAGGGCCCAGGAGGTTTGGCAGCTTGCAAGATAACAGAGGCAAGGCTCTGGTAATTATTTAAATTATGGATTTATGAGCCAGCTAATGGGGTGTTTTAAGAAATGTGCAAAGAGAAGGAAGATGACAAATTTTGATGCTTTCTGGAAGACAAAAATGAGAGGGGGAAGTGGCAAAAGAACATTTTCCAGTCTTTAGAAGCAACGTGGAATGGTTTGGGTTGGAAGGGACCTTAAAGCTTATCCAGTTCCAACCACAGCACCCTCCACTGTCCCAGGGTGCTCCAAGCCCTGTCCAGCCTGGCCTTAGACACTTCCAGGGATCCAGGGGCAGCCACAGCCTCTCTGGGCACCCTGTGCCAGGGCCTCCCCATCCTCACAGGGCGGAATTTTTTACCAGGTCTGTTTTCCCTCTTGCTTTAGGGAAGAGAAAGGCCCAGGGGACTCCTGGGATGTTGTTGGCAGTTCCTTTATTCCTACAAAGGTGTCTCGGTCCTCAACCTCCAATTTGAGGCTGTGGGGCCTCCAGACCTTGCCCAGAGCCCTCATCCCATTTTATCCATACGTGGATTCTCCCAATGATCAGCACTAATCCCCGTGGCCATAAATAGATTCATTTCCTCTCATCCTTCCTGGCACTTAGGGACATTAAATAATCTCTTTTCTGGTCTCCTCCTTAGCAGGTGCAGTTTAGGGAGAGTCATTTTTCCCATCCATTCCCACCTTTCTCAGGGTTTGTAGGGAATTTACCCTCATTGCAGTTCCCTTCCCTCAGTTCTGCTGGAGAAGCTGCATTCCCAGTGGTGGATGGGGGTGCACATCCTTCCTCCTCCTCCAGTCTCTTACTGGGATTTTCTGCTGGGAATAATTGTAATAACCCATCCCAGTTCTCTGGTTAACATTCCTGGAACAGGGTGCCCAGAGAAGCTGTGGCTGCCCCTGGATCCCTGGAAGTGTCCAAGGCCAGGTTGGATGGGGCTTGGAGCACCCTGGGATAGTGGGAGGTGTCCCTGCCTGTGGCAGGGATGGGAATGAGATGATACTTAAGGCCCTTCCAACCCAAAGCATTCCATGATTCCATGATAATATTTTTGTCATGCACCAAGGGTCTTAAGCTCAGCTTGAATTTTTATTCCCCCAGAATAAAACAGGGTCTGGCCAGGACAAGAGCCCACCACAGGCAGAACCTTATAGAAATAGTGGAGCCCTTCCCTTTATTTGCATAGCTCCAATTTCCAGTTAATTTATGTTCTTTCCATAGAATTCCCTGTGGTTTTAAGCTTCCCATGTTGGACAGACATTGGTTTGAAGTGCAGCTCACAGGTTGTGTCACCTCAGTGATCAGGGGCTGATGGCCTGAGCCAATTCCCAGGCACACTTCCCTCCTTCCCAGAGATCGGGAAGAATTCCACATGTTTGGCCAAGTTTTTCTGTCTTCTGAGTACTCCAGTGCTCACAGCAAGCCCTTGTAGCTCTGGAAAAAGAAGAATCCAGGGTTAGGGGGGTGCAGGAACGAGTTAATTTGAAGTCTCTGCTGTGGTGTTTTGCTCCAAAGTCGTGTGCGCCAAACTGACCTTTAATCTTGGAATATAAATCACTTTCCAGTCCTATTATTTCTAAAATCCTACAGGCTTGCAAGTGCACAAAAGAAGCCTTTGTCTCTTATTAATTTAATTTATAGGTTAAAGTTTCAAATCAGTGGCAAGCACAAGCTGATTTACTGTGCACTGCAGGAATTGCTGTTCTGGGAAGCGCAGCGTTTGCTTCACTGCCTCGGAACGGGGGTGTGTAATTAGGAGCTTCTGTAATTAGATCTAATGTAAGATAATTTGCTTATCGTTTTTGGAATGCATTCTCCAGAAGAGCTGGGAAGGGGAAATCAGTGTGGATTAGCTCTTTCAACCCTAAAAACTCCCCAGATCAGTAAAACCGTGTGTGGAACTGTCCAGTCATCTCCTGTGTGATGTCATTTGCACTGCAACAAAAAACAGCCACTTTTGGGATAGAATTCCCATAAAAGCAGGAGGGAGCCTTCTCCCACCAGTTTAAAACATGACACCTTTTCCTATTTTTTTTTCATTTGAAATGTTTAATTTTTTTTTTGGTAGGTATGAAATTCCCATGTGGAGTCAGATATGAGACATTGCTTTCTCTTCCCAGCCTTTGGAGTGTTCCCATTTTCAGAACCATTTGTTCCACTTCCTGGGACTTCTAGTTATGGAATTTTGTAACCAAGTTTTCTAGTCTGCCTCCAAATAGCTCAAGAGAAAGAAATAAAACTTTTTCCTAACCCTGCTGTCATTCCCCATTCCAGGGGAAAAGCTTTGACTCCTCCTGGCTCGCTCTCCAGAGGCTTTTCCCTCTTGACCAATTTACATGGAAAACAGGGATTGTGACTCGCTGCCCTTGCCAAGATGATGGAAATATCTGTGTTAAAACCAGCATTTCTCTTCCTCCTATCCACGAATTCACTGATCTGGGTTTTCCAAGGATCAGATTCTTCCTGTTCCCTCTCAGTCTCAGTGGCTGAAAGGGCTTTTCTTGCCTCAGCATTAATCAGGACATGTGACAGGACTGAGCTGGATCGTGTCCAGTCAGCCCGGGACAAGATTGAATTTCCCACTGTCATGTTGGATCTGTCTGACTGTAGCTGGGCGGTGTCTGCAATCAGTCCGTGGATTTACGGATTCCGGGATGAGGTGAGGGAGTGCCCACCTTTCCCGGGAGCTGGGCCTGGGCTGTGCTGGGGTTTCCCATCAGCTGCTGAGGGCATGGCATTAAAGCTTGGTGGGACAACCAAGGAGAAGGATTTCTTATCCTGGAGCCAGTGAGTTCCATGAACTCCCCTTCCCTAAGAAAGGAGAACTCCTGGAGTCCTGCTGCTGGTTCTGCACTTCTCCCAGTGCAGTATTCCACACTGCCGGTGAGTTGGGACCAAAATCCCTTTTCCACCCCTCTTTTCCCTCAGGAATATTTCTACTTTTATAAGGTGTCAGGCCATCCCTGCTCAAGCAGAGCAGCGTGTGGGGAGTCATCAACCAGCAACTGCTGGAGCCTCTTCAGGTCCTGGAAGGCCACGATGAGGTCACCCCAAAGCTCCTCCTCTCCAGGCTGAACAACCCCAGCTCTCCCAGCAGAGCTGCTCCGTCCCTCTGATCATCCTGGGGCCTCGTCTGGACTCTCTCCATGAGCTCCAGGTCCTTCCTGTGCAGGTGGGGTCTCACCTGAGCGGGGCAGAATTCCCTCCCTTATCCCTGTCACTGCTGGAGGAGCAGGAGTGTCCCCGCGGAGGTGGCTCCGCTGCACGTGGGATCCGTCAGGGTTGGTAAATCCTTGGGGCAGGAGCTGCAGTGAACCGTTTGCAAGCGGCCCACAGTGGAAATCTGCTGGAATGTGTTATCCTTGGCCCCGAGGAGAAGAGGGGAATATTTTAATTCGAGGAGTTAATTGCAATTTTAGCAGCCTTGTGAGAGCTTGGCAGGTGATGTGAGACCCCGTCCTGCTCTGATCTCAGCCGAAGGACTGGGAACACCGGCGCAGGTGTGGGAATCAAACGGCAGCAGGAACGGGCTGGGAATGTTTCTGGGCTCTATGTGTCCCTCATTAAGGATTTTTAGTGTAGCTGCCACACTTCCAAGTTGCTGGAAATCATCATAAAGGGTTTTTCCAGCAGCTCCAGCAGGAGCTGCCCATGGCAGGGAGCGGGGTGGATCCTGAGGTCTCCAGCAGCTCCAAGTGCCTCCTCCCTTCCCTCTCCCTCAGCTGTTGTGTTGGTAAACAGAGCTGAGGGACATTTCCCTCCCTTTGAACACTGAACCTGAGCTACGCCAGTGCACAGGGGTTGCCAGGAGGGAGTGGGAGCCAAGGAGAGCTCCGGGAGCTCTTTGCTGTGCCAGGAGAAGTGGAAGGATGATTTGGGCACAGTTATCAAAGGGAGGTCCCAGAGCCGGTCAAACCTGACTTTCCTAATTAAACTTTGGGTTTGTGATGGGGACAGGAACTGGATTTGGAACCTGCTGAGATTAAAGTTCATGTGCTGGTGCCTCTCCAGATTCCTGCACCCCTGGTCCCATGGGCAGGGACACCTTCCACTGTCCCAGGGTGCTCCAAGCCCCATCCAGCCTGGTCTTGGACACTTCCCAGGATCCAGGGGCAGCCACAGCTTCTCTGGGAATCTGTGCCAAGGCCTCATCACCCTGGATTCCTTCCCAAAATCCCACCTATCCCTGCCCTCTGGCCATTTAAACCCATTTATCCATGGCTTTGCCCTATTTAGTGTCTGTATTTGCATCCTGTAGGAATTGCTGGGTCTTGCTCTCCTTCCAAGCTGGAATAACTGAAGAGTGACCCAGCACGAGGAGTGGGACCCTCCAAGGTCCCAGGAGAACAGGGAATTCCTTCAGTCCTGGCTCAGCATTGTCTCCTGTTTTATCTGCCAGGGATGAATCCAGGTTTCCTGTCCTGTGCTTGAGCCAGGCTGCAGCATCTCCCTCCCAGAGCACTTTTTTGGGCAAGAATCCAGGATTTTAGCAGGATTGCCCTGACATCACACATGGAATGGGTTTAATTGCCAGTTAGGATGTTCCTAACTTCTCCTGGATGTCTGATGTTTCCTCTCCTCCAGGATTTTATCTGTCACCTATACAGGAGCCGTTAGGGCTGGGGGTTTCTGGGAGAGCCTGCTGGAATTCCTGGCTGCTCCTCCGGCACTTTGGTTCAATTTACACCGTGGACTGAAGGAAAAGTTCCCTTTAGGATAGGATAGGTTACATGGAAGAACAAAGGGCTGCCTGTTGCATGGATAAACGTTGGGAGGGGATGCTGCAGACGCGGATTTTGGGATGGATTTTGGGATCCATTTCACATTTTAGGGGCGTGAACAGCAATGAGAACCTTGCAGTCAGACAGGATGCAAACAATCCTTAAATACTGGGAACACAGGAATAAATGAGATGATAAAGCCCAGGGCTCTGGCTGCAGTGCTGCTTGTAGGTTTGGGAAGGCTGGATCCCGCTGGCTGAGGGGGCAGTGGGGTCAGGGGGTCACTGCTGCCCCCAGGCTCTGTCGGGGCCCATGAGCAGCTCTGCCCTGCTCCAGAGGGTGCATGGATTCCTCCACCTCCGTGGAGTCTCTCACTGCTGATCGTAATTCACATCTTTGTACCAGATCTGGGATATTTTGGTGCCGCCGGTTAAAGGTGGTGGCCGAAACGGGGTGAAATCCCTCCGGTGTTTAATTAAAATTTAATCATTTCATGATCCTCATGGAGAGCATTAAGTTTGCCTTTCCCTGAGTTGTCCCAAGTGCTCCTTGGCACATTCAGGAGCCTTTTATTGCATTTTTGGCCCCATCCCCTCCAATGATGGAGCCAGTCCTTGTGGTTGTTGTGGCAGGAGAGCCCTTTGTAGGGTGTGCTGTGACGTTCCCAGAGTAAACCCCTATATATCCATACACTGATGTATTTCCCTGGAGATTTTTAGTCAGTCTCCTCTTTTAGGGCCTGCTGGAGATTCCAGGCAGGAATTTTTACCCTGGAATAGTGGATGGAAGGGTGATTTGAAGTTTGTTTCTCCCGCTGTTACAGAAGAGCTGCCTTTGATCCCAAAGAACTGAGAATCGACTTCTTTAGATCTCCTCCTTCTCCTCTTACTCTGATCCTTCCTTCATCCATGGATCTCGTTGCCACTTTCCAAGTCCTGGTTCCCTGAGGATGATCCCCACTTTTCCAGGTGGTAGATCTGAGCCCAGCGTGCCCAAGGTGATGCCAGACCGTGGGCTTCTGTCCTGCAGTTTGTCCCATGGCTTGGGGAAGGGGGAGTAAGGACCATCAAATCCCGGGAGCGGATGTGGAACCAGGAGTTTCCACAGTGCCTGATGTGGTCCTGAGTCCGTGCAGGGAAGGTGCCAGCCCATGGGAATATCGGATTTTTATCCAAATATTTTACTTTCAGCCAAAATTTGCTCTCCTAGAAGCATCTTGGGAAGAATTCCTTGCCAGGAATTTTGTTCATCCTGGTCCTGAGCGTGCCGTGGGCATGTCAGAGTTACACGTGTCAGTGAGCAGTAATTAACTCACCATTTAATATTCCACATTTTTAATGGTTTCATGGCTTTGGAGAGCCCAAAACCATTAAAAACTAAAAACCATCCAGAGCTCCTGGATTCCTGATTTTTGTTATTGTAACCGATTAGGAAAACTTGCTCGGAGATTTGCTTTACCTGTTGAAAGAATTTATTATAAAAGATATTAAGAGCTTTGTCTTGTTTCGTTTACACATTTCATGGGGTAAATCACATCCATGTTCCAGGACCGTGGGTGTGTGTCTGTGACAGCAGCTGGTTTTGATAAACTCCACAATGTCCCTCTCGAGTGAATGAAACACAAATTTCACCCAGCAATTACACATCGGCCTTTTCATTCCCTTCCCTCCAAGCCTGAATTTGATTTTATTGCTTGAGATTTAGCAGAAATTTAATACTTTATCTCCTTCTGAACCATCCCTCCCAGGCCCAGCATTCCTTTGGCTGGATTTGGGGTTCCAAGCACGGCTGTTGTTTTGCCAAATTGAGGTTGTTCCGTGCCCAAGTTTCGGGGATGGTTTTAACGTTTGAAGTTTGCCCAGAAATGTGCTTTATGTTGAGTTGTGTGGCAGGAGGGATCTCTCCTTTTTCATTTTTCGTTTAAAGCAGCCTTTGGAGAGCCCAGAAACCTCAGAAGTTGCTCCTCTCCCAAAATTCCGGGTCAGGCCCGCAGCGGGATCTGCTCATTCCATAGGGATCCAAGGTTTATCTTTATGGAAAAAAAGGAATTCCAAGGCACCTTGTTCTCAGCTGAGCATTTGCTCTGCTCTGCAGCGGGGATGGGATATTCCCACCTTCCCAGTGACAGGAATTCCATCAGTGGCTCTATTGTAATAAACGTTTCCACGTGGGGGAGTTGTGACGGTCCAGGATAGGATTTTTATGGATGTTGGTGCACAAAGGCTCGGGGTAGTGGTGTTGAAACCAGATCAGTGCTGCTGGAGAAGGAAAACCTGGCACACAGGTGGGAGGGGAATGGGGTTAGAGGGGGTGTGGGATGGCTGAAACCCAGGGAATGCTGAGGTGCCACGGAACGTGGTGGGGCAAGGATGTCGATGTGGGAGGAGGAGGATGCAGAGCTGGAGGAACCAGGAATTTCGGCTCCTGCCAGCACAGCTCTCATGGCTTTGGCACTGTGTGTCCCTGAAGGAGAGGAAGCTGGGAAGGCTGTTGATGCTGTTGGAGCCTTCAGCAGGTGCCCCAGGAGCTCCCTCCTGGATGGGACCGTGGCTGGATCCCAGAGATCCGGCTGCTTTTGCAGAGCCCCTGGCTTAGCCTGTCTCTAGGAAAGCCATCCAGTGCTTCCCACAGCGCTGGAGCATCCCAAACTCTCGCTCTGGGAGAAGGGAACACCTCTGCTGGCTTGTTTGGTCTAGCTTAAGCAAGGATTTGTGGAAAACTGCGTGCTTCTAAGTTTCTTTGGAGGCTTCATGTTGGACTTCTCCTTGGAAAGAGCTTCTGGGTTGCAGAAGTTCATTTGTGAGAGGCAGACTCTGCTCTGGCAACTGCCACACCACGAATGTATTTTATGTTACCCAGTGTGGTTGATCCTGGTCTTTTAGACACCATTTCATGGAATTCCCCCTGGATATTAAGGCTGTGGGGACAAACTCTTGGCTTTAGGGTTTGTTTCCAGCCCGGGTGCTCAGGGAATGTCCTTTGTTCCTTTAAATAAAATGGGGCCGTTTCTGCGGCAGGCCCTGGGCCCTCCCGTGGGAGGCTTGGGGTGGGTGGAAGAATGTCCCCATTATTCCCAGGCACACGTGGCTGCTCCATGGAGACAGGAGGAGGAGGGAGCAGGTTGGGTTCTCTCCAGGGGCTTCACCCCAAAGTTATCAAGATGTTGTCACATTTTTGGTGAGTTTGGCTCTGGTGTGAAGGTCCCCAGCGCTCCATGGGCAAGCTGGCAGCAGCTCTGACCACGGCGTGTTCGGTGAATTATTTTCATGTGGCTGTTGGTGTGGAAATCTGTGTTGGGGTGTAGAAAAAACAGCTTCTCCCTTTCCAGTTAAAAAAAAAAAAAAATCCCACAGTGTTGTTTATTCCTGTGGGTTTTGTCCAGGAACTCTGGGCATCTCCTGCCCAAATGCAGCGACGGAGGCAGCAAATCTTTTGTAATAAAATAGGATTTTTTTCTGCTTTGATATCTGAAGTAATTCCATTCCTAGTGCTTCTCCATTTTCCACTTACATTTCCACTGCTTAGAGGATTTGGATGGATATTCCAGTGGAAGGTGTCCCTGCCTGTGGAAAGGGGTTGGAATGGGATGAGCTTTAAGGTCCCTTCCAACCCAAACCACTCCATGGTTCTGTGATGTCCTTGTGGGTGACCGGATTAGGGATGAGTGGTGGGACTCCCAAAGGCAGGACAAGGCTTTCCACGTGGGATGAGCTGGCAGGAAAGCCATTGTAAAGCCATTGTAAAGCCATTGTAAAGCCATTGTAAAGCCATTAAAGGTGTCACGCTTCTTATCTGCTTTTTGTTTATTAGAGAAAAGAAAAAAAAAAAAGGAAAAAAAAGAGGCTACAAATAAAGCTGTGTCACGAGATCCCCCTGGTAATTGAGGGGCCGAAATTAATTAGCCATGGTGAATGTTCTGCATGGCTCTCTCTCCCCTCGGAAGAAGGAGCCCTTTGTGCATCCCGGCCAAAGGCAGGATCTGCGCATGGAGTACCTGAGGGCATCACGGGGCCTTCTCCTCCCTCTCCTATTTTCACACTTCTCTTCCCCATTCCCTGCCTGTCCTTTCAGATTCTTTGGATGGGAGGATTTCCTGACAGCTCTTTTCAGCCTGGCTTCCTCTCCAGCTCCCTCCCAAAGCCCTCAGGAGTGGTGGAGTCACCCCTTTTGTTTGATTTTTAGCATCAGGGATGATGCTCAGAGTTTGGCAGGCTCAGGTGGAGCTGATTGCTCTCAGCACAGGGTGGGATTGTTGGGATTGTCCTGTGCAAGGCCAGCAGTTGGACTTGATGATCCTCGTGGGTCCCTTCCAGCTCAGGAGATTTTAGGATTCTTTCTGATGCTGTTTGTGCTTCTCTCCTGTGCTGCTTAGTTTGGGGCTTATTGGTTATTCTTTAGATTTTATTTTTGTAGTCAGTTCCATCCTTTTTCTGGGAGGATTTGCACTGTTCTGCTCTTCATCTGCTAACTGAGCTCTGGCTTTTGGGAGTGCTGCTGGAGCAAGTCTGGATATCTCTAGAGTTGGGATTTTCTGCCTTTTTATTGTTCAGTCCCTTCCATTTCTTTGCGCGGCAAATTCCATCTCACAGACAGTGGCTGCTAAACAAAGTTGGATTGGATAGAATTATTTCATTTACATTGCAATTCATGTTCTTAACTTGAAATTTAAAATGAGTAACCAGGAGATTCCAGGCCTTTCTAGCTTTCCACGTTGACTTGTGCTTCCAGGCCTGGATTCTGCCCTCGCAGCGTGCGCACGGGCTTTTCCCTGAAAACTCCCCCCTTTTCCGTGGGGATCCACAGCTGGGGAGCGGAGCTGCTGGCGGATGAGGAATGTGTCCATCAGCCCCGGGATAAATTGGGATGGGAAGTGTGTCGGGGGCAGTAATCCCCAGCTGCTGCCCCGAGCTGTCCCTGAGCACTCAGGAATTAAACCGGGATCACAGACACGGAGTTGTTCCGGGGTGTCTCCGTTCCCTGCGAGGGGAGGTTTTGAGCCGGGCTCCACGGGGAGCGTTCCCGAGGGCTGGGCATCCTTTGGGAGCAGCACCCTCTTTCCAAAGGATCTGTGCCACAGCCCCGTGCTCTGGAGGAGCTCTGTGGGAAACCTTAAAGCGGGATAAATCCAACGGGAAGCCATTCCCCCCAAACCTGGAGCAATCTGGGAGCTGCCTGTAGTCTGCTCCAGTTGAAACTTCCCATTCCTCACCCTCCTTCCCTTTTAATGCTTTTGGGGCCATTTAAGCCGAAGCTGCTCAGCGTGAGCAGAATCTGATTGCAGTGCTCAGCACAGCCCGGGCTAATTAAACTCCACATCCTGACACTTGGGCTGGAGCAACTGCCCTAAGTCAGGCTTAAATCCCGCAGCCAGGCCTGGCATTGGAGACATATTTCATAGGGCAGTAACGAGCCAAAATTCCAGGTATTCCTCTTCTCTGCACAACACGCTGTTTACTCAAGGAAATTAAAGCCAGCACCGTGCATGCTGAGGGGCTTTTATTTGGTTTTTTGTGTTTGAAAAACAAAAAAAAACCCTCACGACCCTCCCGGGCCATTAAAGTTTGTGCATGATTGATTTTAGGATTAAAAGAGCAAATTTATTTTTTATTTTAATTTTTTTTTTTAATTTTTTGCCACGTTTCAAATCATCCAGGGAGACTTTTCCGCCCCGGGAGCGGGGTGTGCGTTATCCCAGATTTAATTGTGGAGCCTGGATGTGTGCAAAGTGTTCCTGAAGGTAATTGGATGAGGGTCACTGGCTGCCCTGAGATATATGGGCACAGTAATCAGAGAATAATTTCGACCCAGGATGGAGTTGCCAGTAAAAGTTGTAAAAGTTAATTTTATAGGGGCTGGGACAAAATATCAGCGAGAGCAGGTTCGGGGTTCTGGTGTATTTGCTTTGTCTGGTGACATTTTTATGATGTTTTATTATTATTATTTGTGTTTTAAATGCAACTTGGGGCAGAGGGGAGGGGGGGCCGACCTGATTAGCAGCGTGTGCAGATGGATCAGCCACAGGAGGAGGAATTCAGCACTGACAGGAGCTGCCTTGGGCACCACCAGAATTAAGTTGCAGGGTGATTTATTTCTTTTTACCATCCCTTGGTTTCCAGCAAGGAGCGAAGCCCATCCAGAGGGTGTTAAATAAGTGGCTTTTCATATTCCTGTGCGGATGAAATCTTCCAAACCACTGTCCTGGCTGAGCCCTGTGGGGACAGAGCCAGGGATGGAATCGTTTAGGTTGGAAGAGACCTCCAAGATCATCGAGTCCAGCCTTGGGACAGGGCTCGCGGAGTGGGAACAGTCCCACTTTGGGATCTCTGCAGGGCAGCATGTGCCAGGAGCAGTCAGTTGGTTTGGGACTTCATCAGATCTATCACAGGAGGTCATTTCTGTGAGTCCTTCCTTCTTCTGCCCCTAAAAATATCCCATTGTGCATTTCCCATTTGTATTAATGGATAGAAACCCGGTGTCTTTGGGTACAGGTTGCTTCTGTTTCTGTTCTTATTCCAGGTGAAATCAGAGAACCCCGGAATGGTTTGGGCTGGGAGAGACCTTTAAAGGCCAGATTTTTTTTTTTTGTTTGACTTAAGTGGGACACGAAATTATTTCTTGTAAGTCCTCAGTGGGACGACACTTCCCTTGCTGTTGAAAATTCCCTTGTCAGGGATGGTTCCCGGGGGAGAACGGGAAATATTGATTATTCCCAGCACCAGCCTTTGCAAAGCTTCTTTTAAAAAATAGTGGGCTTAATTATTCCAAGTAGGAAAAATATTTGCATTATTGAAAACATCTGCATCCAGCCGAGATTGCTCTTATCAAGAGAAACCTTAATTGCTTGTGACTGACGCAGGGAATGTTTATTCAAATCTGCCTTTATGTTGATGATCTTGCTAATTAAGCCCTTTGTTTTATTTAGACACTTATGTCTAAACAATTGGGGAGTTACAGTAGCTCTAATTGAGTTTTTATTTTCTTACCTGCTTGAAGACTACACAGGGCTTTAGGGAGAGAGGGAGAGGAGGGGCTGGGTTCCTGTCCTGGGGGATTTCAAACCCCCAAACTGGTCAACTTCCAGTTCCTGTTTCTGTCCGTGAAGGTTACAGGGAGAGGAGAGGGTTTGGTTTATTCCTGATTTCCTTTTTTTTTAGTGGATTCTGCTTCTCCCAGCCCGGCACTGCCGTTCTGGGTGTGGGGGCTGCTCCTCCCAGGGAGCCCCTCTGCTCTGGGAGAGCTGGCATTGTTCTGAAGGTTCCAGGGTGATATCAGAGCCCCTTCCAGTGCCTAAAGGGGCTCCAGGAGAGCTGGAGAGGGATTTGGATGAGGGATGAAGGAACAGGACACAGGGAATGGCTTCCCACTGCCAGAGGGCAGGGATGGACGGGATATTGGGGAGGAATTCCTCCCTGTGAGGGTGGGGAGGCCCTGGCACAGGGTGCCCAGAGGAGCAGGAGTTTCAAACCACTGCAGCAGTTTAGTAACGGGGCTCAGGAGTTGTTCTAATTACATTTCCTAAACATATTCCAGGTGTGAAATCCCTGACTTGCCTTTCCTCCTTTCTTCCTCTCTTTCCATCCTCTCCTCTGGCTCTGTGGTGTTTCTCTCTTGGCTGCCACCAAAAGCCACAGCGACCCCCCCACTGTGCCCAGCTTGGGGACAGGGACAGACCCTCGGTGGCCCCGTGGCTTTTGGGGTTTCAGCTCTGTGGCAGTGGGATTCTGTTCCTTGGGATTCCAGTTGGTGCTGCTTTTGGGAGGCAGGCAGAGAAGCATGATACCCCCATCCCAACGCCTCGCTTATCCCATGCTTTGGAAGAGGAATTGGTTATTTGAATCACAAATTTATTTCTCCTCTGGGTGTCAAACACAGAGCTGGAGGACAAGAGAATGGGATTCTGAGCACTGGAAGTGCCCAGGGAGGTTTGGAGTCCCCATCCCTGGAAGTATCCAAGGAAAGATTGGATGTGGCACTCAGTGCTCTGGGCTGGGGACAAGGTGGGGGTCAGGCACAGCTTGGACCCGATGATCTTGGAGGGCTTTTCCAGCCTCAGCGATTCCGGGATTTTGTGATCTTGCTCTAAAAATGGGAATTTGCATTACCAGCAAAGTGCTCTGCCCGCTGCTCCCCCAAACCCTCAGCTCTTCCGCTGAGCTCCAGCACACACAAGTGAATATAAATAACATTTGTCACCAGCACGGGGCGGGCATGTTCTGACCCTTGCAGAGCTGTTGGGAAGGAAAAGCAGGTCCCTTGCCGTTCCCACCTTGTTTGTCCCTGCAGGACTGGTTATTAAATTAAAAATACTCCTCTCCTTTGGGCTTCAGGCTGGTTTGAGCACCAAGGTTTATATTTTAGAGCTTCTGTGGTCTGTGCCTGTAGAAATTGAGGTGCTCTGACCCTGTCCCTTGGTGCCTTCCCTGTTCCTCTGTGGTCACCCCAGGGTTCAGTGAGGAACCCATGGGAGCTGCACATCCCTGGCACTGTCCTGGCCATCCCAGGGGGCTGCAGGCAGCTGATCCCCTTGTCCTCAACTTCCTGGTCTGGAATCCAAGCAAATAAAGCTCTTTCCAGACTTGTGCTAACCAGGAGCGCAGATTAATCCAAATTTAGTTGGTTTGGTTGGAACAGGAAGGTGGTGTTGGTGCCATCTGGGATGGGCCCCACCGAGCAAAAGGGATGAAGGAAATAGCTCCTTTTCCTGCTGTTTTTGCCCTGTCCATGCCGTCCTGTCCCGGAATGGGAATCGGAGGGTCCAAAGCAATTGTCAGCGGTCCCATCCCACACCCCCCCGCTCACTGGGGCTCCGAGGCCCCGGGCTCCGGCAGGTGTCTGTCCCAGGGGTCCCTGTCCCGATCAAAGGGTGTTTACTGCCCTGGGGACAAGGAGAGGCTGTGTTGTGGCAGGTGAGGTGTCACCGGAGCTGGCAGAGGATGCTGTCCCTGTGACTGGATTCCCGGAGCTCCTGGATTTCCCGGAGCCGTTCAGCCCTGTCCCGTGCCGAGGGTAAATCCCGGGGGGATCCACCCCCCCGAACAGAGCCAGCCTCAGTTCTGCTCTCCCAAAAACACAGCAACAAAGAGGAGTTTCCTTGTTTGTGTTTGCTGGGAATGTCAGCGGGATGATGGATTTGCCTGGAAAGGTAAATAATCTGCCAGGGTGAGGCGTGGCCCCAGCAACCCTGGGAATGTGCAGTGGGTGTCTCAAAGGGCTTTCGTTTGTTACCTTGGATTTGACAGATTTTGGGGATTGCTCAATGTTTGCCCTCTGCTTTGCGCCTGCGCTGTTCATTTCTGTTGGAAGTTCCTTAAACATCCCCAGTTTGTTCTCCTTAAGCGGTGGCTCAGTAGTAGAGGCTTCTAAGGCAGTAGGTGCCTCTGGCTTGGCTTTGCAAATAAATAAATAATCCACTTCCAAACAAACAAACAAATAAATAAATAAATAATCCCCTTCCAGGGTTTCCAGTTTAGTTCTGTTTATTTTCCTTGAATCCTCACTCGCACAGCGAGTGGCTGGAGTTGCAGGGCAGGGCTGGGGGATCCACTTGGGTTAATTCCACCCTGGTTTGTTTAAAAGGGATGCACCACGAGGGCCTGGAGGTGGAGGGATGATGTTTAAAATGTGCTGCCGGAGCACTGCAGTGGCTGCTGAAGAAGTGTAGATGGATTTTGGGTAAGGCAAGGCCGTAGGATTGAGGGAGATCCCATTCCCCTCTCCCCAGGTGATGCTCTGTGCTCGGATTCTCCACACACAACTTCCACTCCAGGCGTTAAACCTCTTGTACAGCGAGAGTAGTGCCAAGCTGAGGAGGAGCAGGGGGAACCTCTGTGCTGGGAAATCCCCACAGCTGCCATCACTTCCAGCCCATGAAAGGATTCTTTCTGGCAACTTTGTTCTCGGCCAAAGTCGCGGTATTCTGGGGCAAAGTGTGCTAAATTTGCTCAGTTTTTGGTGCTGGATTCCTGTGTCCTGAGAGAGAGGGAGAAGGGGGAGCCCCGGGATCTGTGCACGGGATGCTCTGGGAGCAGGAGGGGCTGCAGGCTGGGATTTGTAAGACTGGTAACTCCTTGGGGCAGAGCTGGTGTTGGGGCAGTGGGAAGGACGTGAGGGAATGTGCAGGAAGTCATCCTGATGTAGGGAAAAATGTGATTTGTCACCTGGAGTAAGTCAGTGGTAACTTAGGATTGATGTTTTCTCCCAGAAATCATGGAATGCTTTGAGTTGGAAGGGACCTGGAAGATGATTTAATTCCCACCCCATGACACCTTCCACTGTCCCAGGCTGCTCCAAGCCCTGTCCAACCTGGCCTTGGACACTTCCAGGGATCCAGGGGCAGCCACAGCTTGTCTGGGAATTCCATCCCAGCCCCTCCTCACCTTCACACGGAGTAATTTCTCCCTGATATCCCATCTATCCCTAACCTGGGCAGAGGTGTGGACAGGGCAGTGTCCCCCATAGCCAGGTCCCAACACCGAGGACACAGCTCCTAAATCCCTGCTGAGGGCTGAGCAACCCCACTCCCCACTTTCTATTTCATTTTTTGGGATATTTCCGTGCTCCCAACAAAACAAGCTCCTCTCCCCCCAGTGCCTGGAGCCGTTGGGAAGCAGATTAAAAGTTTTCATCAGCTCTTCTTAATAGAGGCAGATAAAGCAGGCTAATGGTCATGTGTTGAGTTACTGAAGGGAATTCAGGTACTACAAAATCACCTTTAACCCTCGGCTTCCTCGGACCTCCTGGCTCGCCATTGTTTGGCTGGGGTGTAAAAAACCAGAGTCCAGTTCATAAATTATTATGGAGTTCCAGTCCCCTTAATGCGGGACAGCTTTGCCCGTGTTTCATTTTGGGGTGGGAGCTAATTCTGGCTGTGCACACCATAAAGCTGCAGTGTTCCCGGGATTAACCCTTCCCCTGCCAGCTGGGAGCTGGCTGCAAGGGGAGGATCAATATTTGCACACCGGCATCTCTGTTTTATTCATGGGAGTGATCCGTGAGGAATTCTCTCTTTTTGGGAGTTCCTGGGTAAAACATAGCGGGAAGATTTTGTTTAAAAAAATTTAAAAACCATCCAAGTCGGCACTTTTTAGAATTCAGCGCTCACTGTGATGATTTTGAGGATTTCAGCCTAAAATTTATGGCTTAAGATGTTGCACCGATGATATTACAAAAAGGTATTTTGGTGTAATGTGAGACAGAATCATTGTGGGGTATTTTGTATTGATCACAAACCAGTAGATTCCATGCCCTGGGCACTTTCCTCTCCCCTGACCGTGGCAACTGCTCCCGAATTCCTTGCAGCAGTTCCTCCTCCTATCCAGCAATTGCTGTTTTCCATGTGAGCTGCATTTTCAGGGCGAATCCGTGAGCGATGAAGGTCAGATATTGCTGTTGGACACAGCAAAGAGGAGTTCTCTGCCTTTGGCCTGGCTCTCCATGCCCGTGTTCCCAACGTTCCTTGTTTTTGGAAAAAGTTACTGCTCCATTAGCTCTGCAGGGCCTGGATGGCATCCATGAGGAGGGAGATCTGCACCAGAGGAGCTGCACTGCCATGGAGGCAGCTGAACTGGTCCCAGTTCATAAATCCGATTAAAATTATCCCCTCTCCACATTTTTCTGGACTGGCTGCTCCATCCACAGAGAAGCCACGGACCCTCCTGTCCATCCAACCCCCAGGGGCTTCCCATATTTGCCAGTTTGTTCCCAATCCTTGGGAATGGTGTTATTAGCACGAAGCAGTGGTCAGCACCGTATCTATTTTTTCCCTAAATATAGGAGGAAATTGCCAGCTGTGCTGAACTGAAGATGTTTTAGTGGCCGGTTCTGTTCAGGAGTTTTATTTCCCAGCGTGTTAATTTTATTTTAATTAATGCATGGACTTGGAAATATGTTAATCACTAATAGAGAGGTTCTAGCAGCTCTCTTTTGGGGTTGGGGCACACTTTGAAGGCACTGAGCTGCCTGTGTGGGCGAGAAGCTGCCTTTTGAAATATTTTATGGAAGGCACAAAGTCTCCGAGGTGTTTTATGTGGCGAGCTAAAGATGGAATTTAATACCAACAAATAGCTGAGGGGTTATCCCGGGAAAGTTTGTGTCTGTGCAGGAATGCTGCAGAATGTCAGAGAAAATCCAAATTCCCTACGAGCTGTGTTCTGTTGCCCCCCAAAATCACTGAATCCCAGAATCCAAGATCATCCATTCCCAGCTTTGGAACCTTGAGCATCACCTTGTCACAGACCAGGGCACTGAGTGCCACGTCCAGTCCTTTCCTGAAGGACGAGCCTGTGGCTATATTTGGGTCGCCTGCTTTTTTTATGGAATAGTTGGATCCTGAAGTCTTTACTTTTCCCTGCTGGGTTTCTGGAGCATTCAGGGTCACTGGCTGTGGGACATCTTCCACTGGCACGTGGCTTCCAGGAGGGGTTGGACCCAGTGGCCGCTTGGCTGTTCTGGCTGTGATTGGAATAAACTCCATTTCTCTCAATTAGTGCTTTCCGAAATCCCACATGCTGGGGGACTGTGAAAATTCAAATTTCAGGGGTAAAAAAAAGTAGATCTGTTATAGAGGTCTCTGTAACAGGTCATCTTTTGTTCCCACCAACTGTCTCCTTCTCAGCACTGAGTTAGAAGGGACGAAAATGGCTCCAAACCCTGGCTCTTCCCATTATCCTTTGGGATGACGTCTGGAGTTGGAGCGTCTGGTTCCATCCAGTAACAAAGTCACACCAGAGGAGAGGGGTTGATTGTAAAGGAAGTATAAAATGATTTGTAGTAGAAATGGTGTGAAATGTCCTTATGGGGGGACAGCTGAGATGGGGAATCAAGATTTCATGTTGTGTTTTAGGGCCATCCCTTTCTCGTGCTCCTTTCCTCCCAAAAATCTTTCTGATCCCTCACCTCCTTGCTGTTTTCACGGTGCTCACATAACTGAGTTCCAGACATGGACAAGCTGCTCTCCAGCCAAAAACACCAGGACTTTTTGTGTGCAAACACATTTGGGATGAGCAGACAAGACAGCCCTGAGCACCTCTCACCTTCTTGTTTGCTCTCTCTCGGCAGTGCTCAGGACCGGGCTGCGACCGTTGGAAAAACCCATAAATTACTGGCAAAAACCATGGCCCATTGCACAGGGCCTGGGCAGGGCCCTGCGTCCATCCAGCTTCATTCTGATCCCAAATCCGGATCATTTAAATGCTTGGATGGGCAGGGAGGCGCGTGGGGGTGGCCTCATCCCAGCGCTGCTCCCTGGATTCCTCGCGGCCAGCGGCGCTCGCTCGATTTCGCCCTTGATTTGAGTACAGCTGGAAAGGCAGCTCCGACTGCATTTAATAACCACTCCTTCAGCACAGCGAGGTGCAGAAAGTAATTTGTCCCCTTGCCAAGGAGCAGGAAGAATGGGCATTTTGTTCCCGGTGATTTTACCTGGCTGGACGCTGCAGAGAGAGCAGGACTTTGTGCTACCGTTGCCCCGCACGCTGTGTTGATTTATTGAAATTGGAGCCCGCGGGTGCAGTCCTGAGGTACCTCCTGACATGGAATTTCTAGGAGAAATATACAATTGGCTTGGTTATTATTTTTTCCCTCCTCCCTCTGCTTGGGCGTCTTTCCAGCTTTTGCACTAAGGAACAAGATTTTAAATTAGCCTTGAATTTTAACACGGTGCAGCTTGGCCTTGCTATTCCCAGGGTTTTATTATGAAGCGTCTGACGTTGTGTCCTGGTTTCATCTCCATCACCTGCCCTGAAATGCAGTTTTTTCTCCTCTCTTTTCTTTGTTTTTTCATTTTTTATTTTTAGAGGAAGGAATTTAAGAGGCTGTGGCCTGTTGTCCTGGTTTAAATGTCATCGTCCCCCTTCCCTGTGTGTCTGTAGAGAGGTTGTGGAATCTCCATTGCTGGAGTTATTCCAGAGCTGTCTGGGCACAATCCTGTGCTCTGGGATGACCCTGCTTGAGCAGGGAGGTGGGAGAAGATTCCCACTGTGGTCCTGCCCATCCAGGGGTTCTGTGACTTTCCAGGTGTTCACATCCAGGCAAACCATCATCTTGGGAGGGGAGTTCCCAAGGGAGCCAAACTGTTCGTCAGAGGAATTTGCCGGCCCCTCCCCAAGGAGATGCCCCACTCGGCCTTCCTGGGAGGAAGAGGAGGAGCTAGGCTGGGCTGGGAATGGGGTTTATTCCACTATTTTTTGGGCTTTAACAGAATTTTCTCTCCTGTTTAAGTCCAAGCACAAGTGAGAGGCAGGACGAGGCTCTCTTGGGCGGGATGGTGGAGCTGGGCTTTTGGGGGGCTTTATTTTGGTTGATGGGCTCATATTTCTGAATAATTTGGGATCAGCTTCCAGAAGCTGATGAAGACAGTGGGATGAAGGTGTTGGGGTTAGGAATGGCCTGTCCATCCCAGGGAACGAGCTCTCAGGAAGGTGCTGAAGGTTCAGCTAAAGCAGCAAAGGGCTGGGGGCAGAATCTTCCCTCAGATGTGGAGTTCCTAGAGGAGCTCCCACTCAGGCATTCAAAAACATGGGAAAATTTCAGCTGGGTGTGGTGAACGTGGTTTTCACCTCTCAGTCTTCCCAGCAGGATCATCGCCTCGAATCTATTGCTCTATTCCAGAGGGAGGACCAGGACAGCCAGGCCCCCACTGGCAGCCAGATGTGCACTGGGGGCTGGAAGAGTTCAGCCCTCTCCCATCTCACTTGGGTTTATATATTTATTTATTTATCTATTTATATATCTATTTATATATTTATATCTTTCTTTATTGAGGCCTAATAAAGCACAGGGTATGGAAAATACTCCATTAGCTATGGAAAAAGTGATGAGAAAACCCCAGGGAAGGGATGGCTGGAGATGTGGTGCTGTGTATCCATGTCTAAGATCTGTGAAAAGTCAATTCCCTGATAGCAACTCCAGTTAATTCATTTCCTCTCAAGCAGTATTAAAATACAAGTAGAAATTCTTCTCTTTATTAATATTGCCAGCATTTATCTATTTGTATCATATTTGTTACTAGAGCAAAAAAATTCAGAATTAGTGTTTTATGCTGACACTTTCAGAGGTTTTTTGCATCTCCTTATAGGACATTTAGGCTGCTTCTCCTCCTGTTTTGATTTATTTCCTGGGCAGGTTTTAGGAAAAAGCTCTCTCTGGGTGAGAACTCTGCAAACCCAGTGGACTTATGCTGAGAACCAGCCTGGAATCTCTTCCCCTTCACAAATTCCCACCGAGTGGAGTTTGGATTTGAGCACCGATTTTCCCTGCGCTTCACCGTTAACGGGTTTCTGTTAATTGTGGTCCCTCGTAGTTATTAACAGTATCTGTGCTGGTCCAGTTAAAGCACTTGCACAGGCTGATGGTTCTCCACGGAAGACAAAGCTGCCCCTTGCCGTGTGAGGTAATTCAGGAAAGCACCGGGATGCTCTGGGAGCGGGAGCAGCCCTGTGCCACCGCATCGGGATGGGCACGGCCACATTTGTCACCTTGGGGTGGTAAGAGGCAAATTTTGGGAGCAGAGGTAGGGCCGGGAGCTGGAGCTGCTGCTGTGCAGAGCCCGTGGCAGCTCAGCACAGCTCCTCCAAGTCCTCCCGCTTCCTTGCCGCTGGATCCACGGCACAAAGCCGCCTTCCCTCTCCGGTGGGAGCCCGGCTCCCGAGTAATGTTGTGCAGCTGGACTGACAGAATGTGATTGCTCATCAGTTTGCTTGATGACTTAATCTGGGGCTGATTAGCATCTTGGAGCCCGTCCAGACGATCAGAAATGATGCAGAATTCTGCTGCGGGCCCCGGTTTATTTAACATTTGAGCATCGTCCCGGCTCTGGCGGAGCAGCAGGGGCTCGCCTTGCGGTGCCTGTTCGCTCTCCACGAGGTTTGGGGTTGGGGAGGGGGTGCGCCGAGGCCAGGCTCCTGTCAGGGAGCTGGGGTGGCCTGGCTTTGTGTCCCGAGCATGTGTCAGTCCACCAGGGAGGGATGCTGAGCATCCCATGCTCGCGCTGGAGCATCCCGTGGCACTCGGTGCTCTGGTCTGGTTGTCAGGTGCTGATCAGTCACAGCTTGGACTCAATGATCTTGGAGGGCTTTTCCTACCTCAGTTAATTTGTGATCACTCCCAGCAGTGTACAGTGCCCTTGGAGTAATGATAAATCCATGGGAGCAATAAAAATCCTCTCCTTCCCCTAAAAACTGCTTCCTTAAACAAGTGAGGACATTCCCCACTCCTTCTGGCAGTTTCAGATCATCACCCTGAGACATTTTGCCGCTGAGGGAGTTTGGGAAGCAGGATCTGGGACAAGGGCCAGGATATGGGATGATGTGGGAAAGCTGAGCTGTGGAAGCAGCCGGCTCCTGCCCAGCAAGGGTTAAAGCTGGAGCAGGGGCTGCTGGAAGAGTTCAGTTGTTTCACATTAGGCCGGGCAGCCCTGGCTGCCTTCCGTGCTCGGGGAGCCGGGGGCCGAGTCCCCAGCGCTAAATCTGCGTAACCGATGCCGTACAACTGGCACCAGCCTTGACCACAAGTGGCCGTTAAAATAAACATCCCCGGGCTTAACTGACAGGCAGCAGCGAGCAGAAACAGCCCGGCATGACGGGGAATATNCAGTGTTTGGGACCGGCGCGTGCCGCTCCCGGGGGTGACGGGATGGTGCCAGCGGTGTGGGAGATGGGAGAAGTCCAGCCCGAAACACAGCCTGGGTAAACACAGGGCACAAGCCCCAGGGTGGCATTGGGACCGAGAGATCCGGCCCCAAACACGTCCCAGGTAAACAGAGGACACGAGCCCCGTGGCAGCACTGGGATGAAGAAATCCAGCGTGAAGCTTAACCCAGGTAAAGACAAGGCACAAGCCCCATGGTGGCACTGGGACTGAGAAATCCAGCCCCAAATATATCCCAGAAAAACACAAGACATGAGCCCCGCCGTGGCACCAGGATGAGGAAATCCAGGCCCAAATACGTCCCGGGAAAACACAAGGCATGAACCCCAGGGTGGCACCAGGATGGAGAAATCCAGCCCAAGACCTATCCCAGGGAAACACAAGGCGTGAGCCCCAGGACAGCACCAGGATGGAGAAATCCAGCCCCAAACATATCCCAGTAAAACACAGGGCACAAGCCCCAGGGTGGCACCAGGATCGGCTGGCACAGGGGATGGGAACTGCCATCCCTCGGGCACTGAGCTGCTCCGGGATCTTGTTTGGCGTTAGGAAAGGAGGTAAAAGGCTCTATTAAAAATGAGCTGTTTGCCTTAGGTTGGCAGATTTATTTATAATGGTGATTTGTGAGCGCTCCAAGTCGGGACAAGAGTGAGGGCATTATTATGTCCACGGGGATAGAGGAGCGACACATTTATTGGGTGGAATTTATCTGCCTGGAGGATTTATTTATTTATTTTTATAAGAAAAGCATAGAAACAAGCAACACTTACAAAACAGGCTATTACACAAGGGCAAAACTTGCCAGAGCTCGAGGCAAAAGGATTTGGACATTGGGATGGGCGTTGATTGGTGCTGGGAGAGGCTTCTTCCCTCCTGGATAACAGCACAGCTCCCTGATCCAGCACGTGCTGCTTGAAATCCGTCACGTTTTTGTGTCAGAAAGGAAACCACTGGCCTCACTAAGGGTGTGCTGGAGACCGAAAATTTTCCCTGAAATTGTGTCCTTTAAAATGCAGGTAATTATTGTTTTCACCCAAGGAAGGCCTTGAGCAGGACAAGGACATTTCTAAGAAGCGCAGTTTTGTATGCAGGAGTCCAAAGATGCCCGAGCCTGTTCTGGCATTAGCAGGATTTAATGTGTGTGTATTACATCCTAGAAAACTGTCATGTTTTTGTAAGAAACCCTTTAATTGTTTAAAAAAGAGTTATTGGAATGATGGCCACACTAGGAAATGCAGTGCCTGTGTCCCTGCTGCAGAGGTGCAACTCATGGAATCAGAGAATCGGACTGGTTTGGGTTGGGAAGGATCTTAAAACCCATCCAGTTCCAACCCCAACACCTTCCACTATCCCAGGTTGCTCCAAGCCCTGTACACCCTCACAGGGAAGAATTCCTTCCTAATCTCTAATCTAATTCTCCCCTCTTTCAGTTTAAAGCCATTTCCCCTTGTCCTGCCACTCCAGGCCCTCATTCATCAGCAAGGGGGAGCAGAATTGGCTGCTGGATTCACCCAGCAGAGTTTGGACATCAGCTCCTCACGGCCAAGAGTTTTCTTGTGACTTGTTTTGCTTGTCCTAAATTCTTTCCGGCTGCATCCTTTGTTACTTGGGAGAAAGCCTAAAACAGAAACACACTCTCCTATGCTTTTGGCTCCATCTTTGGGACAGCAACCTGGTTTTTCCTGGTGTCTTATTTTTCTCCCATCCTGCTCTAGAAATGCTCTTGGATGAACAGGAGGTTCAGAGCTGGATCAGTCGCGGTGGTTCCTGTGGAGCTGGCGATGGATTCAAAACCGCATGGATGTGGCACGTGGGGACATGGATTGGTGGTGGCCTTGGACTCAGTGATCTTGGAGCTCTTTTCCAACCTGATTGTGCAGTTCTGTGTTGGGTGTGCTCTGTCTCCCGGGCAGTTGCAGAGTTAAACGAGTTCCCCCTCCAGCCGCTGGCGCTGGCTTTGGCTCGGAGCGCGGTGGCGTTCCAGTTCGGAGAATTCCAGTGACCAACCAGGTAGTCAGCTCCTAATGGCACAATTTACCCTTTGTGAACACATTTTATGAAAGCTCTCACTGTTTGTCTCAAGTTGTGGAGGGGGGGGAAGAAAAACCCCCAGCCCGACTGTAAACGTCCAGGCCACGGAACTGGCTAATCCAAACACAGGCACGAGCCGGGGCTGCGCCGGCGCTCGTGGGCTCCCTGTGTTCCTTGGCCTGGTGCTGAGCTCGTGTTTATGAGCACACACCAAAAAAAAAAAGCCCTCTGAAGGAGACTGGCCCTGGGTTTAGCACTGGACTTTTTAAAGGGAAAAAAAAGGAAGGAATGAGGGGCTGTGGGAGAGCAGCTGTGGGGTGTTTCTGGGGTTGTGAGTGGAAGGGTAAAGCTCTGGGTCCTCTGAGCGGGTGTAGCCATTGGGATGATGTTCAGAAGGATGTTCAGAAAGGTGTTCTTCCACTCTCCAAAGCCATAGGGTTGCCCTTCAAGGCACCAGAGTGTGCAAGGAACTCTGCTGGAAAGGTTGGAAAATCCCAGTGCATTGAAAAATGTTGTAGTAAAATAGTCCAGGTGACCTTGCTGAGGGGGGAAAGGCCAGCGGGATGAGCAGGAGCATTGTCAGGGGATGTTGGAGGTGCCAGAGATGCCAGGGGAATGGGCTGTGCCACCCAGTCTGGTCCTGGCTGGAGTTAAGAGCATGGGAGATGCTGCTGGCCTGGGATGACCCACATGCCTTGGGAAGAAATGTTGACATCCTTCCCTTTGGAACGTTTCCCACTTGGGCAGAACAAGAGGGTAATGCTGGAATTGTTAAGGCCTGTCCTCTCAGCCCACTTGATGGTGGAGCTTTGGGTCTTGCAGTGATGCTCAAGACTTGCTGTGGTGTCCTGGCTCTGTTTTCCCTCCTTTCCACTGATTATTCCCATCGCTGTTCCTGTTTCCTGATTTATCAGTGGCTCCTGGTGCCTGGTGGGAGCTGGCAAATCCCTCACCGTGCTCATGAACCAAAGCAAAACCTCTGGCCTGCAGGAGAAAACACCAACTGAACCCCAAATAATGGGCATTAAAGGCAAATGTAAAATGGCAGAGGGCACATGGAGTAAGCAGAGGTATTTTCTGGCTGTCTGGTCGAAGGTTTGGTATCATTTTTCTCCAGGATTACAGGGGCTTTCACCTCATAAATTTGGGCCTGTTTGAGGTCGTTAATCTTTCTTTACATGTTGCCTTGCAATTTTAGAGCTTTGCCACCATCTGGGATCACATTTTAAATGGAGTTTCCACTCACTACGTCCCTTTTCATGGAATTATTTATATATGGAGAAATGCATAATAAATACATCAGCTCTGGGTTGTTTTTAAACATTTTCAGGGCTTACCTTGTGTGGAAAAACTTGTCTTCTCTAATAGAGAGTCATAACAGTGACCAATTAAAGGATCACGTTTGCAATATGTTCTTAAATGGCAATTTAAAATATTGGTGAGTGATCCGCGGGGAAGGGGAGCTCCGGGCCAGGGAGCACATTCCTGAGTCGGAAAATCCCGGAGTGTGAGACAGAACAGCACCATCTGATGGAAACAGCAAACCTGGGCAAGGATTTCAGCTCCTCCCTTGCCTTTGGGATGGGACCTTCTTGTGTTGCCCTTAGGTCTTGGTTTTTCTTCACGATACGGTGATGTTGGGTCAAAGGCTGGACTCG
This sequence comes from Machaerirhynchus nigripectus, assembly GCA_013397975.1. Lineage (NCBI taxonomy): Eukaryota > Metazoa > Chordata > Aves > Passeriformes > Dicruridae > Machaerirhynchus > Machaerirhynchus nigripectus. The sequence continues at coordinate 2,040,185 of VZRQ01000298.1, read as the reverse complement.
ATGACCCTGGAGGGTTTTCGCACTCTCTGATTCTTATGGATGGACTTTCCAGCCTGTCCCACTCCCTAAACCCAGCGTTCCCCATCTCTGCTGCGCTTGAAAAACCCCAAAGGCAGGGAGGACCCACAGCTGGTTCCACCAGCTCCTCTTGGCCCCACCAGAGCCAAGATGTCTGCCCAGGCCTCACCAATTATTTGAACGGGGTTTTGAACAAATAAATAGCCTCAACAGTTCACTGGTTCCTGGTGTAATTTTAGCTCAGGACCTCTCCAAGAATGTCCAGAATAAATAGGTGAATCTGTAATCCATCCCCAATTAACTGGATATTCCGGGAGCAGCCCGGAGCATGCTACGGAGGAGCAGTGTCAATAAACAGGGATGCTGTGGGCCCTGGAAATGTGGGCTCTGTTCCTGGAGAGGGAAGGCTCGGACCAGGAGGTGGGTGCAGTCTGGAAAAGCAAACAAAAAGGAGCCTTCTGCCCCCACCCAGGTGGTTGGGATTCCAACCCCCATCATTCAGTGTCCCCCCAGCCCTCCTGGGGTGACTCACCCTGAGCAGAGCTGAACACGGCAGGGAGGTCTCACCTCCACCCGTGACTTTGCAACATTGTCCACAGGAAAACAACAAATTCCCTGGGATATTTTACAGTGCTGAGGCATGAAATTGCAGAGCAGAATCTTCTCCCAAGCCCCCTTTCCCCTCCGGCGGCTGCAGCCACCATTCCCGAAGAAACCCAACCTCCAGACGTGAATCGCTGCTCGGATTTGTCATGCTTTTAACTTTTCCTTGCTGAGCCTTTGCTCAGCCAGGAGGAACGGGGACCTGCTGGAGCTCTGATAAACCTCCGAGCAAGGGCCGGCTGGGGAAAGGAGTTAAAAATGAACCAGCAGATTTTTATATATATAAAAAGTAAAAATATATGTTCTCCATCTGAAGTTTATTTAGGTCCTTTGGGAGAGTGGCGCGGCACCACGTCTCTACTAAATTGCCAACATTTTATGGCCGTGCTGGCACCGAGTCAAACACACATCTCCTTGGCTTGCTCTGCTGTCTTAAACAGGCAGATTCCAGTCTGTTTTTCTATGGACTGAATATTCCTATTGACTGGGCGAGGGGAGCTCTGCCCAGCAAGAACATACAGGCAACTTCTCTTTTCATTACTTTATCGAGGCTTGATTATTTTGATATTGCGCTGCTGAAGAGCCGACCCCTTGTGACCCACTGGATGTTAGAGCAGTTTCAAGCCAGATACAGCTTTTTCTTTTCTTTTTTTTTTCCCTTCTGATTTTATTTGGATTGGAATCTTACTAATAACTGGAAAATTTTGAAGGGGCTATTTTTAACTGCTTAGCTGTTGCGTGGGTACTTCAGCAGCGTGGACGTGGAGCTTTGAGCGTACAGATAAAACACCCCCAGCACGAGGTGCTGCTGTGTTTAAACTCCATTTCCTCCCCAAACCCTTCCCTACATGAGAATCCTTGTGCAAAATCCCTCTGCTGCTCATCAATCAAGGTCGCTGCCCGTGTGGAGCCCCTACCACGGCGAGGAAGCTCCGGAGTCTCCCCCTGTTCCAAGCAGGGTGTTTTTTAGGAATCCTTGGTTGCTGTACAGCCCGAGCCAGTCCGAATTCAGGCAGCACACGCATCTGCCCACACTTCCCAGCAGCTGGGAGTGACCCCCTTTATGTCCTCCCTGCTCGCTGCCTCCTCGCACGGGGCTGGGGAGACGCTCCCACTTGGGCTTGGGAACGCGGGGCTTTGATCTGCAGATGCCTGAGGAGCCAGGTCAGGATATGAAGCAGAATGGACTGGCAGGGAAAGCCTGTTGGACCACGCTGATCCAATTATGCTCCACGATGGAGAATCCTTTTTATTTTTTGGTCCAAAGCACAAGAGAAGCGAGGGCTTTGCTTTGAAGCCGAGGAGATGAGTTCATGCCTCAGTGCTTGGGAAGCTGGAGAGGCGAGCTTTGCAGTTCATCTGGATCTTCCACAGCACTCCAGAAAACATTTAATAAACCTCTCAGCTTGCTGTTCCAGGGGACTGCTGCTCCTCACGCTCGGCTGTGTGTGCCAAAGGCTTTCCCTCTCTCCTGCCTGTGGGAGCCTGCGGAGCTGTTCCTGACGTGTTCGCTGCACCTCTGTGGGGTCAGCGGGGAGGATATTCCATGGTTCCATAGGACAAGGGAGAATGGCTTCAAACTGCCAGAGGGCAGGGTTAGATGAGATATTGGGAAGGAATTGTTCCCTGTGAGGGTGGGGAGGCCCTGGCACAGGGTTCCCAGAGAAGCTGTGGCTGCCCCTGGATCCCTGGAAGTGTCCAAGGCCAGGTTGGATGGGGCTTGGAGCACCCTGGCACAGTGGAAGGTATCCAAGGTATCCCTGCCCAAGGCAGGGGTGGGATCAGATGATCTTTCAGATCCCTTCCAACCCAGGCCTTTCTGGAATTCTGTTTCTTTTGACCAAATAGTTGCTTTTTCTCCTTATTTATTCTTATTTGCTGTTGTTCCATTTCCTTCTGTTTCTCAGGATTTCTCTGCCATTAAGTGCACTTGGTTGGATTTGTTGATCTTACAGGGCTTTTCCAACCTAAACCATTCCATGATCCTATGATTCCTTACCCTCCAACTCCACACTCCCCTACTGCTCAGTTCCTTGCATGGGAGCTGTGAGCCTTTTAAAGAATCCCAGGATGGTTTGGGTTGGAAGGACCTTGAAGTCCATCCCATTCCACAGGCAGGGACACCTTCCCCTATCCCAGTCTGCCTCACTGTCTGAGCAGTGGGTTGTTTGAGGACAATGTGGGATTTGTTTCCCTGTAGGAGAGCCTGGAGCATTCCCTAGGCTGGGCCGGGCTCTCCAACCCCGGGATTAAATCCTCCCTCAGAGTTTCTGTAAAGCCATGGCAATAACGGGGCTGGGAGGAGGGACCGTGGGCATTTATAGCCCCCAAGAAGAGCCTTCACTCCGCTGTATAATGGCCTTCTGTTGGCTTTTAGTGGGGTGCAGTTTAGTAAATTAGGAGTCTTCAGGTACTTAGCACTTTAATGGTTCTCACTAAGAACATAATTAAACCATAGACCCCGTAGGGAGAAAAACCAGTTTATTGTGCGTATTTTTAGACTCTGTTACCAGCCCTCATAAAACCTGCTCGATCCAAGCCCGGGAACAGGCCCGAGCTGGCGACCCAGAATTCCTCCAGCAGCACTCACACCTTACAAATCTGCTCCGTGAATTATGGAATTCATTTTCCTGCTCCGATTTCCAAAGGCGTTTGCAGCGGCGGTTTCTGTCCGGCTGCTGGAGGCGCGACGGAGGCACGAGGGCTGTGATGTTGTGCTGACACACAAAGCCAGGGTTTGCTAATTGTTTTTTTATTTAAAAACATTTTACGTCTCACAGAGGTGCCCAGAAATGGGGCTGCTCCGAGCCCACGGCTCCGCTCGCTCCCTCTCCGTGTGCGTCCACCTTGGGATTGGTTGTTCAGTTCCATCTGACTTGGAGCTGCATTTCCCATGTCTGTGTGCCAGGAGATCACAGTTCTGGAGGTAGGAGAACTCCCAGCTGCTTCTAGGATGTTTCCTAGGATGAAGAGATGGAGAGGGAATTTTCATCAGGAACTGGAGTGATGGGACAAGGGGGAATGGCTTCAGACTGAAAAAGAGCAGGGTTAGATGGGATATTGGGATAAAATCGGTCCCTGTGAGGGTGGGCAGGCCCTGGCACAGGGTGCCCAGAGAAGCTGTGGCTGCCCCTGGATCCCTGGAAGTGTCCAAAGCCAGGTTGGCCGGGGCTTGGAGCAACCTGGGATAGTGGAAGGTGTCATGAGGTGGGAATTAAATCATCTTCCCGGTCCCTTCCAACCCAAACCATTCTGGGCTTCCGTAATTCTCCTCACAGCGCAGCCACAAAGCGAAGTGTAAAGCTCCAAATCCCAGGAACAAGCTGAGTGAGGAGAGCCTGGAAAGCTTTTCCCTTCTCCTGGGCTCTGACACCACCACCTCCAACACCGCCAGGATGTTTCCATGGGATAGGATTGCTCTGGAATAGCAGGTGTGGGGCAAACTCCCTCTCTGCACCCCGCAAGGTGCCCTGGGTGCTTTCCCCAGCAGTGGGTGCCTCTGGGCACCGGCGCACTCAGGCACAGAAAGAATCCGGGAAGTTTTCCAGCAACCCAGGCTCCTGCTGATTCACAGGCTGCTCTGGGCCTTTGCTCCTGCCTCAACACCCCATCTCGAGTAAACACGGCTCTCTTCCCGGGAAACCTGTGCTGTGCAGCATCTGGAAGGCATCGGGAGGAACACACACACACTGAGATCTCCTCCCCCAGCAGCTTTTAAAGGATATCTGGGACATGTGAATCACTTCTCTATCACTGGGGTTTGGTTTATCCTGAAATCCCAGACTGGTTTGGGCTGGAAAGGACCTTAAAGCTCATCCCATTCCCACCCCTGCCATGGGCAGGGGCACCTTCCACTATCCCAGGCTGTTCCAAGCCCCATCCAGGCTGACCTTGGACACTTACAGGGATCCAGGGGCAGCCACAGCTTTTCTGGGAACCTGTGCCAGGGCCTCCTCACCCTCACACCCTCCAACCTGGCCTTGAACTTCCCACTGCAGTGGGATTTGAGGCTGGAATTTTCTCCTTCTGCCCTTGAACAATTTGGGATGACAATATCTCCAGTCCCAGCCCAAACAACAAGTGGGAATAAAACATATTAATGTATTAATTACAATTATAAGTAAGTGTGTAATCAGTAACTCCGCCTGCTCTCCGTGGTCCTCATCCGTAAGTACCAAACATTCCAACCTGTTGGATCAGTACCTCAGCTGGGTCAGGTTTGGTTAAAGCACTCAAAAATAATATTAACACTAAAAAGAGCCAAGGAACAACCTGCCTGTTTGGAAAGATAAAAGCATTTCTCAGCAATTTGGGATCAAGGTAAAAAAAAATCCCTTTGCGAGCTTGCGTGGGAATGCTGCGAGGAGTCCAACATGGGATTAACTGGAAGCAGGTCCTGGCGGAGGGGAAGGACCCTGGGGGGCACCTGGGGCTGCCCTGACCCCCCAGCCTGGCCGGAGTGGCCTTGGCACAGCTCCCTGACCCCGGCCCGGCTCCATCCGGGAAGGAAGGATGCGGTCTCCTGTCCTAAGGGGCCGCAGCAGCCTCCAGCCCAGGCAAAGCAACAGCTTTATTAATCCCAGCTTTGCTAATAAGGAATTACAATAGTTGTGGGATTTGGCAGTGGGAGCGTGCTCGGCTGCCATGCATCCTACAGGATTTTCCCTGTTTTGTTTGTATTTTGGATTTTACTACAAATAATTTAAAGATGTGTTGTGTCTCCTTCAATTAACATTTGTGTTTTCGACCTCTCTCCTTTTTTTGCTGTCGCCGTTTTAAAACAATACCAGGGAATTTGAGGCTGTCGGATACACTCAGATAAATTAACATTTCTTTTTGCTCCAGTTGTGGGATTTCTTAGGGTGGCACTTATTAACATATCAGAATTTGGGGTTGCTCCCTTTGAGAAATTTGCAGCTTTCTTGTCCTGGATGGAAAAATCTCCCCGTGTCAAAAAATTTCAGGCTGATAAAATAATAATATTGTCCCAAGGCCAGTATGTAAATACCTTAACCAGTATAACATGTTTTGAGGAATTACACTTTCCTCTCCCAAATTACCATCTTGGAAAGCAGCTCTACCACCACATTTATTTGAATTTTAAACATTTTGAAAGCAGATCTCCGAGGTTTTGAAATCTGGTTTCCATTCCTGGCTCTGTTTGACCCAAGGCCTGACCCTGAGCAAATCTTGGGCTCAGTTTCTGGATCTGCTCTGTTGCTTGGAGGATCTTCACTTGGTTTAACATCCCTCAATGCTGAGCTAAGTGTAAGATTTCAGTGTTAAATAATAGTGGGGTTAATTTAAGATGGGGTTTGGTTGTGATGACAAAAGGGAAAATTAAAACTCTTGGTTTTTAAAAGATTAATTCGTGTAAAGATGCATGAAAAAACCTGAATGAAGTCATTTTCTCTGCCAAGGAACGAGTTCCCAGAGGAGAAGGATGGTTCTCCTGAGGGCACATGTGAGGAGAGAAATAAGGAATAGGGCCAGAATTTTGTAGTTGCCCTTCACAAGAGGTTTTGGAGGGGATTAATTCCTTTTTCCCCGTTGCATTGCAGACGCAGCCGGTGCCCAACCCCATCTCGTACTTCATGCACCGCTCTCCGTGGTGGTTCCACCGCTTCGAGACCTTGGTCAACCACTTCATCGAGCTGGTGGTGCCCTTCTTCCTGCTCCTGGGCCGAAGGATGTGCATCCTGCACGGGCTCCTGCAGATCCTGTTCCAGGTGAGCTGCCCCTGCTCTGCTTCCTGAGGCTCCGTCCTCTCCAATGCTGGGGAAACTCCTCCGAGCAGCGTCCGGCTCAGGGGGCAGGACAGGAGTTCGAGCTCCAGGGAATGAGGGTGATTCCCAGCCAGGAATTCCTGGGTGTTTCCCACTGTTCCCGGTGCTTTGCTGGAGGTTTGGTTTCTGTGTGGCAGAGAAATGGCAGCCCAGGATGGGTGCAAAGGGTCTGATCCTGCAGCTACAACAGCTCTGGGGGGTCCTTGTCATTCCCCCAAAAGTTAATTTTTATGGACATCTTTCCCGCTCTGAAGGGATTCTTCTTTCTGTATCAATCATTCAGGGATTGTTCTTTATCTCTGGAAATGGGTGAGCTGCTCTTCACAAACACCAAGACTGACTGAGCCGAGGCTCAGAAGGGAAATAATTCCTTGAAAATTTAATGGATTCACGTTCCAGGTGATTTTTGTGTGGGTTTTCTTTGTACCTCTGCAGAACTCAAGAGGACAGAAGCTGCTGCAGAAATGCTTTCCTAGAGCCCATCTGATTTGTCTCCTCTCTGCCCTGGCCGAGTTCAAAGAGCTCATTAAACCTCTCAGACACTCCCGTTTCCAGCCCTTGCTGCCCTGTCTTTGTTCAGCATCATTTCAGGATCATGAAATTCATACTTAGGGGCTGTTACTGCTTCCTGTGAGTTCATGTGATGATTAAACTGGAGAACAGCTCATAAACCCCCTTGGTAAACCACAAAAATGCTGATCAGGTTTTAAAGGTCTGAGAGAAACCCCGCCGGGTTTGTGCCCTCGCCGAGTCCCTGGTTCCTTCTGCTTCCCGAACGCTTCCTGTTGTGTCTGGGTGCCACTGAACGCCAGCTTTTACCTCTGCACAGCTTTTGGGGGCAGCTTTGTTTGGGTTGGGATGGATCTTGGGCAGCTGGAGGGAGAGATCTGACCCAGGGAGGTCCCAGGGTGTCACTGCAGAGGTTCCAGCTGTGTTTGTGACACGTGTCACACCTGAGGTTTTCAGAGGCACTGGGAGGATTTTATTCAGCCCAACCCTAAAAAAACTCCTGTTTTGTCTCATGGACAAAGCAAAATCTCCCCTCTCTGCTGGTTAAGATGAAGGAGGGCAGGGTTAGGTGGGATATTGGGAAGGAATTGCTCCCTGTGAGGGTGGGGAGGCCCTGGCACAGGTTGCCCAGAGAAGCTGTGGCTGCCCCATCCCTGGGCATGTCCAAGGCCAGGCTGGAGCACCCTGGGATAGTGGGAGGTGTCCCTGGGGTTTGGAACAAGATGATCTTTAGGGTCCCTCCCACCCCAATCCATTCCACGTTCAATACTTCCCTCTCATCCCCTCCTCACCCGGGGGCTGCTCCATCCCTCTCACTCCTGGCCAGGAGTCTCCGGCTCCTCCCCGGCTCCTCCAGGGGCCCCAACGAGCAGCAGGGCCCTGGGGGGTCTGGGGGACGTCAGACAGAGCCACGGGGACCTGGAACAGCCGAGTACACCCCATAAAGGCTCCTAACGACAGCGAGTAAATGCAGGCATCAAGCACCCTTTAATTGGCCCTTTATTGATAGTTGGCAATTAACCGACTTATTTCGATCACGAGGGGAGTCTGCAAAGGCAGAAAGGGTCCCAGTGTAAGAGGCAGCTCTGGTGCATTTATAGCATTTCAACAAAAACCTGTTTATTTAATATTTACTGCCCTTTTCTTCATTCAGAATGACTTTTATTGACAATCCTTGTGCTCTGCAAAGGAAGCAATAAAGTTTAATGTTGATATACCACTTAATTCTGCTTTTCAAGATTTGAATTGACATTACAGACAAGTTTTATTGGACATTTTATAATTGTTATTGGAGTCATGGTGGCTAGGTTGAGTGAGTGTATTTTTCCAGATTCCAACTGGCCTGGAGAATATTGCTTTGTCAGGAACCCAAAAAAAGTTGGGCTTGAAAGGAGGAAAGTGGGGTTTTTTTCCAAGTGTGAGCTTATTCTTCTTGCCTGCTTCACGTTTGTAAGGAAAAAGGCTTAGTGAGGCTGGAAACGTCAGAGAGGAGGGGCTCAGGAGCCTGAGGATGGATGTGTGTCCACCATGGGATTCCTGTGGGGTTGTGATTCCAGCCTGGAGTTATCCCGAGAGAGCTGCGAGCTCCACGTTGTTCCCATCCTGGATGTGCACAGGAGGTCCCTGTTGGGGTTGGGGTTTGGTGGTGGAATTTAGGGTGGGTTTGAGGGACACCAGAGTGCTGCCAGCACCTTGATTCCCCCCTGGAGGGGCCACAGGGACCGTTTGGATGAGCACATTCCCAGGCAGATCCATGCAGGGCTCGGCGTTGCTGCTCATGGCCAGGAATGGTCCCTTCCTCAGTGGTTTCCTGCCCCTCAGCTTTAGGGTTTTTGCTGCGGTCTCCTGGTGAGCTCAGCTCAAACCCCACCATTCCCGTGGACCTCCTGGGCACTGCTGCCGTTTGTCTCTGCCAGGAATAAATTATCCCTGGAAGTGTTCAGAAAACGCGTGGATGTGACACTTCAGGACGTGGCGTAGTGGTGAATGTGGTGGTTGATGGTTGGATCTGATGGTGTTAAAGAGCTTTTCCAACCTTAACGATTCTGAGATTGGCTGGTTTCTGTAGTAGAGGTGGGGTCTGGACCTCAGAAATGCACACCTGGATCTGAAACACCCCAGTGTTCCGGAGAAATCAAATCCCAAATGTGGCTGTCAGTACCTGGAAAGGGGAAGAAGAGATCTTGGAAGACCCCAGGTGAGGTCTGGACTCTTCTTCTTGGTTCTGTAGGAGCATCAGTGCAGAGCCTGCCCATACCCCAAGGAGTTTGTGGGGTTTTAGGAGGTGGGAGGTTGGAAGTGCTGCCAGGGAAGGCAAATCCTGCAGCTCGGCATGGGTTTCACTGCTCCCTGGAGCTGCCTCCTCTAAACCATGGATCTGCCTCCTCTAAATCATGGATCTGCCTCCTAAAAGCCCTGGATCTGCCTCCTAAAAGCCCTGAAGCTGCCTCCTAAAAGCCCTGAAGCTGCATGTTTTTCACGCTGTCTAACGCGCGGCTCACACCAGCAAACGTATTTCTTGGCTCCTTGGAAGCCAGGCAGTAAAATTACACTGCTTGGCAAACGAGTTGATGAGGGGAAGCGAGAGGAAAGCCAAAAAAAAGGCAGGAAAAAGCCACCTTGCCCCTCGGAGCTGGCAGGTAGTGCTGGCTTGGAGCGAGGGAGGGAAGGGGCCGGGGTGGATTTGGCAGTGCCAGGTGGGAAGGAGCTTCAGGATCGGAAAGGCGAAATCCATAAATGGATAAATAGAATGGAAAGTCCCCGGCTGGTGCTGTTGGAAAGGCAGGGCCATCGCTTTGCTTCCCAGTCACAGCCATGAAGGCACATTCTGGGGAGTTGGGAATGTGGGGAGAGCGTGCAGCTTTTAAATCCCTTTGGATCTGGATGGATTTGTGGAGTCTGACTCCTTCCTATGGCCTCTGGAAGCCCCTGGTGTGTCCTCCAGCACGGAGCATCCGTGTGGCTGGAGAGGTCCCTGGATGAGCTCAGCCCCACGTCACACACCAGGACAGAGCTCCCTGAAGGAGCTGGGGTGGTTATGGAATATTTCCCCCCACTCCAGATCCTGAATGTTGGCGTTGCCAGTTCTTCCCTGCATCCCAGGGATCTCGGGATGGTTTTCAGCAGGATCCATCTCCAGAGCAGAGGGATGGCAATGCCAGGAGCGGGACACAATTCCAGCCCTGCAGCAGGCTGAGAAAAAACCTCCGCAGCCAAAACCCCTCCAAGGTTCAGAGCCCTGGGAAGGAACCCCCCGAGGCAGCTCCCAGGATCTGGCCAAGGAACACGGGGACTTCAGGAGCTGGAGAGGGATGGGGGGACCTGCTGGGAGAGGGAGCCCGAGGGGGAATGTGGCAGAAAGCTCCGGCTCTGTTCCCTTGGCAAACGAGCTCCCAGCACTACCCTTGCCCAGCTGGGCACTGCACCAGGGACACGCAGCCCCTGGGAGCTGGGAATGTGCAGGAGAGCAGCAGCAAAGTCATTTTCCTCTTTTTTTTTTCTTTTCAGGCAGAAAACAGTTGTTGAACAGATATTTTCTGGCTTCTTTTTTTTTTTTCTCCTCCTTGGCTTGGCCAAACCCCAACCTCTTAAAAATTTTGATGGAAGCGGACGTTTCCCTCTGGTTGATTTTGTTCCCATCTTTCCAGGAAGGCAGAGGAGGCCAAGTGGGGGTTCCCCCCTCTTTTTCGGGAGGGGAGGACCGAGCCCCCCGTTGTCCCAGCACTGCCTCTGCCACACCACGAGATGCTGGAGGGATGAGCTGCCCCTGCAGCCACACACACACAAATTGGATCAGGCTGCTGCAGTGCCACAGCTGCAAGAGATTGTGTTGCTGACTTCGGAGGTAGCAGAGGTCACAGCAGCAGCCTGGAGAGAGGGAACAAAAATTAACCAGCCCCCCCCTTCCCTGCAGAAAGTGTCTGAATCCAGTGTTTGTTTTCACTTGTCAGATCCGAGCTGGGGTTTGTTCTCGTTGCGGGGCTGGTGTAAATCAGGGGTGTCTCCAGCAGGATTAGCGGGGTTACGCAAGTGCCAGGCTCGTGCCAGCGGGATCAGGCCCTTCGCTGGGGCTGTGGTTGTGCACCCACAGGACACGGGCACTGCTCAAGGAGTTTTTCTGTGTGGATGCCCAATTCACGGGAGGATGGAGCAGCCGGAAAGTTCAGGAATTATTTTGCAGTTCGCAGGATCCCAGAATGGTTTGGGTTGGAAGAGACCTTAAAGCCCATCCAGTGCTGCCACCCGTGCCACCTTCCACCATCCCAGGTTGCTCCAAGCCCCATCCAATCTGGCCTTGGACACTTCCAGGGATCCAGGGGCAGCCACAGCTTCTCTGGGCACCCTGTGCCAGGGCCTCACCACCCTCACAGGGAGGAATTCCATCCTGATAACCAATATAAATCTGCTTTCTTTCAGTTTAAATCCATTCCCCCTTGTTTTATCACTTCATGCCCCTGTAAAAAGTCCCTTTCCTGCTTTTTTATAAATCCCTAAGGATGCTGGGGAGCGTGGTCCCCCCGGCCCGGCAGCACTGGCAGGGTGGGACTGGGTGGGTGTCACTGCCTGGGCTGGGCAGGGGCTCCCCTGCGAGAACAGAGGAAATTCAGCCTTCACCGAAGTCCAAACCTTGTTGATTTTATTGTGGTTTAGAAAGAAACAACAAACAGAGAATCCCAGGAAAATGAACAGCAGAACAGGAGTGGAGGAATGGGCCGTGGAAAAGAGTTTTGCAGTTCAGTTGTTTAAAAACCCGCTTTGGACTCGGGTGAGAGATGGAAGATGCAGGGAGAGAGATTCAGAGGTTCTCTGGGAATGCTGGAGCTTTGGACTGGGATTATGGAGGTTGATCCCCAGCCCTGTGCACCCATCCTGGTCCCGGGGCGAGGGTGGCCGGGGTGTCCCTGCCCCTCTCTCCCTGCCTGGATCCCCCAGACCCCCTCCCTCAGCCCTGGCGCTGCTCCAGCTCAGCTTTTCTGCACAGCAAAACAAAAGGAATGTGGAATCAAAGCAGTTACAGGGCAGATTTTCTGTTACATTTAAGCCCCCTTAAATTAAATACCAAGCTGTACACCCCCCAACAAGAAACATTCTGAGTTAAGCAGGCAGAACCCAAACTATTTAATCACTCTGATATTTGATTTCACATCCAGCTTGATAGGCTCTGCTGTGCCAGACACGGGAATAGCAGCACATACCACCCCAAACCAGTAAATAACACTGCTCCCATAATGGGGTCTGGGATTAGTTAGCAACAAGTTAAGTCCTTGCATTTTGCAGTAGTCAGAGGGACTGAGAAACACTTACTGGGAGCCATAGGAGTGCATTTAATTAGCTCCTGATTCAGGGCGCTGGGGGTTTTTTCTCCTCTCTTTTTTTCTGAAATCATTAAATAAAGTGTCACCCCAAGCCAGTGCTGTAAACTCTATTTTGATTGTGGCTGCAATAACCCCTTTGGGCGTCATTCAGATTGTACTAAACAGTTTCTGGAGAGCGCTGGTTTCTCTCAAAATAAACCCAAGTCCAGCTTTGACAAGCTCTAATGAAAAACAAATTGTTATATTACTTAGAAAAATAATTTGAAGGAAGTCTGAATTAGTTGTAAAGGTGGAAAAGGTTCAGCTACTTGAAAATAGAAATTTGGAAGGTATTTATTTTAACCATTAAGCCAGTGGCCTTGAAATACAGCCTTGTTTGTTCCAGAATGCTCCTAACGAGAGCCATGAATCATGCTGTTAATCAGTATGGGAACTTGATTAATTGGAGAGGGGACCGGCAGTGACTCCAACGGGCGGAGCCGCCTGGCAGCAGCCGAGCCTGGAGCTGGGCTCATTTACCATCACTCATCCTGCTGGCACGCCAGGGGCTTTGGAGGCATCCCACAGCCTCGGGCTTGGGGCTTTTTAAAATTGGGAATCAAACGTGGCTCTTCGGGACGCTGTCAGCCCCGGATTGCCGGTGCCTCTGCTTTTGGCTGGCTCGGAAGGGGCTGGTTTTCCATGGAGCAGGGTTGGGAGAGTCTCCGGTTACCCGGTCCAGCCTGGGATGGCTGTCAGCTCACCTTTGCTACTGCTCCTGGCTTTGCTGTTAAACCTGAGAGGGAGATTTGACGCCCAGCCATGAAATCAGATTTGCACGGGAGGCCTCCGGGGCGGGAAGCGCTGCCATGGCTGTAAAAATGCAGCAGGAAGGTCGGGATTCGTTTTCACTCCTGACTGGGGCTCTTGGGTTTGGGGCCAGCAGGAGCTGCAGCGGGTTTGGCCGTCCACAGGCACGGGGTAGTTTCAGGGCCGCGTGTGTTCGCTCGTGTGGCAGCGGGGAGGGGAGGCAGGGATGAGTTCCAGCTGAGTTTCAGGTTCCTGCTGGAAGCTGCCACGTGTGCCCGGCTGGCCCAGTGCTGGTGGCCCAGTTTGGTGCCACCTCCGTGCCAGAGAGCCCCGCGGACAGGGTGGGCCACAGTGTCCTTGGGAATATTGCTGAGCGCGGACTCCGAAATCACCAGCTGGATCCTTAAATTGCACGATTTGCTTAAATGTAGTGGAAACTCACCCGATCGTGGCGTGCTGGCCACCTTACAGCTTTCCAGGGTGCTTCAGGTCCCTCCTTCTGTGCTGCTCCTTGTCCACTCTTCCCCTTCCAGAGCTGATGGAATGACATGGGTGGCAGGGAGCCTTCCTAAGGGAAGAGCCCGAGGAGGATTCCACCTTCCTGGGCTCTGGGGTAGTTCAAGGTGGTTGCTTTTTCTCCCTGTTGGAATTCTGCACCTGATTTTCGTAATTCCTCCATACTCCAGAACCTTCGTGTCCTCCAGCAGAATTTCCAGGTGCTTGGGCTGGGTGGGGGGAATCGATGCTGAGGATGCTGTCGGTGCCACAATCCGAGCTGGCCAGGCTGCAGGAGCTTCCAACAGCTGCACTTCCCAGATGGGATTCAGCACTCGGGCCCAGGCTGGGAGATAAAGGATGTGTTGCACGTGTGAGTGCAGGGGCTGTGAGTGAGGGCATAAAACATTTCTGTCTGATGAGAGCCAGAGCAGCTGGAAACCAGAGTTGTTCCTGGTGTCCATGACATGTTCTGGTGCCATATTTCCAGGGATAATTATTTATTTACATTTAGATGTAGCTGCTAAAGCTGAGTAAAACCATCACAACCCATTCCTATGCCCAAGCCAGAGCACTCGCCCACTGAAACGTGTCAAATATCTTTAAATATCCATTAATTTCTCCAGTTTCAGTGCAGTGGTCTGAAGAGATCCGGAAGTTCTTCCAAGTTCAATCCCGTTTTCTGTCCCTTAGTCCTGATCTGAACTGGTCCCTTTGGACTTTCCCAGCTCTTGGCTCCCACCGAGCCTTTGCTGTTCGGCAGGGTGACAGTGGTGGGATTTGGGATCTGGGATCTCTCCTCCCACCAGCAAGATGACAGGACCTTTAAATGATGTTTTCTATTCCATTTCAAAAAAAAAGAAGATGAAATCAGAACAGCCTAACTGGAAACAGATGGCAGATGAGGAACTTCTTTTAAGGGGAATTTTTAATACATTTATTATGAAGGGAATCATTTATTGGTGTCAGAGATGGACGTGTGAAGACATAATGTGCCTATATGAGGGGTGGAAGGGGCTGGAGTGGGATGATGCCTTTGGTGTGGTGTTTTTGGAGCAAGGGGAGGATTTTGCTGCTGGTAAAGCAACTTTCCTGGCTGAAAGGAGGCTTCTTCCCATCCCTGCTCCTTAATCTTCCCTCTGGTACCACTAGCTCTCAGAGCAGTTTTGATTATGCTCTTTCGGTGGGTTCCTAGTGTGGTTTTCTTGGAATGGTTTGGGTTGGAAGGGACCTTAAAGCTCATCCAGTTCCAACCCCAACACCTTCCACCATCCCAGGTTGCTCCAAGCCCCGTCCAACCTGGCCTTGGACACTTCCAGGGATGGAGCAGCCTCAGCTTCTCTGGGAACCTGTACCTTCTGTCCTCCCAGGAGGTCAGCTTAGGGTTTTTTAAAACTAATTTGCATATTCCAATCAGTTCTGTCCTGTCCAGTTAAATGAGAGTGTGCTTTATGCCTGTGGGTAGTGGGGATCTGAGCCCACCTCGTGTCAGCTGGATGTGTAAAAACATCCACAGACAGAGGTGGAAGTTTTCCCGGTCTCCCTCACACAAAGATTGGACAGCTTTGATAAAAGCCGTTCAAACAAACGCCACATAATTTCAGAGGATGGATCTTGGTGTCCGGGCTGCTCAGGGATGGAGGTGAAGATGGATTTTCTGTTTTCCTGCTTTGACGAGAATAACTCTTCTGCTTGTTCTGGGTTTTAATGTTCCTGCGAAACGCTGCTGCCTCCAGAGAGGTTTTATTTTGCTTTGGAAGCGTTGGGATGAGGATGCAGCCCGGGGATGCTTTAGCCCACACGCAGTTTACACAGCTGCATCATCCCGCTCCCCAGGCTCCAGCAGGGCCGCTATCTCTTTGGTGATGCAACAGCCAGAAATTGCAGGAAACCTGTGTCACTCATTTCTTTCATCTCCCTATAAAAACCGGGATTTTTGGAGCTGTGACTCAGAGATTAGTGCAGGATGCTCTCGGAGCAGCTGGGGTTTGTTTGGTGCTGCGCTGGGACAGGCTCCTTCCCCTGAACGTGGGATGGAGATGCTGGGCCGTGGTCAGTCCTTCCCTGGAGAATTGTTTGCAAACCCCAATCTCACTTTCCCTTTTGCTGCGAACAACATTCCCCACAGGCTGTGGCATCCCCATCCCTGGAGGTTTCCAAGGCCGGGTTGGATGGGGCTTGGAGCAACCTGGGATAGTAGAAGATGTCCCTGCCCGTGGCGGGGGGTTGGAGATGAGCTTTGAGGTCCCTTCCAACCCAAACCATTCCATGATTTCTGCTGGCATTGTGCAGAGGGTCCTGGATTTTTCTTGCTGCTCTAAACCCTGAGCTGAGCCCCAGAATCCCTCGACGCGGGCAGGCGTTTGCAGCACGAGGTCTCACCTCTCCTGCTGCCCTCTGAGGGACTCTTGGATTTTGATTCCATCTCTGCCAGGAGCACGGTGCTGGTTTGTCCACGTTCCTGAGTAACTTTTTCCACACGTGAAACCCCCTCTGGTGTCAGGTAAAGCTCTACAGGAACCACGTGGGTTTTGTCTGGGCTTGGTGTCCGTACGTGGAGCTGTTCAGGGAGAGAAGTGGCACTTTGAATTTACACCCTGCTCCGCTTAGAAAAACTTGGAAGCAGGGAGAAATCCCGGCTCGGTGCCAGTTTTGGAAAGGCTGAGAAAGCAAGTGCCCTCCTTGCACAAATCATGGATACGAGGGGGTGCACAGAGGAAGTCTGGGAGAAAAGTGCACAAAAGGAGCAGTTTGGGAATGGTTTGTCCCAAATTTTGGCCAGTGTGGCGTGGCAGTGATGGTTGGGATGGCTCATGGGTGGATTCCCTGCACTTTGTGAGTGAACAAGCAGAAAGGGACAGGAATTCCATAGAATCCTGGAATGGTTTGGGTTGGAAGGGAGCTTAAAGCTCATCTTGGGCAGGGACACCTTCCACTCGACCAGGTTCTACGTCATGGCCAGCCGGAGAAAAGCTGCCAAAATCCAGGAGCAGTAGAAAATTCAGGATACTTCAGTCAACAGAAATGTCAAAATTTCCCCTGGAAAAACAAATCAGATTGCGTTGATTGTTTGGATGGGGTTGGGAATGGCAGGAGTGGAGAGTGGGAGACAGGGATTACTTTCATGGCATCAATAATGTCATTTATTCCATAGCCAGCCCTTGAAAAGCAGCTGTAATCCCCACACAAATCCTTCTGGAGCATCCAGGGCAAATCTGCCAGTTCTCCTCATCCAACACGGATCACTCCTGCAGCCAGAAACCTCAGGGGGAGCAGAGCCAAGGTAAAAGGTCAGGGTCTGCTGGGGGGGGCACCCTGAAACCCAGTGCCTCCAAGGCATCTCCATCTCTGGGGTTCCAGGGGCAGAGGGATTGTGCTGGAGACACTGCAGGGCCGATATTGCAGGGACAGTGGGATCCTAAACATGGAGAGAGATCCTTTTCCTGGGGTTATTTGGAAAAAAATGTGACCACAGATAAGAACTGGAGCTTCAAAATGTTGTGTTCCTTCCCAATTCCCCATCTCCACCCAGCCAGGAAGGGATCAAGTCCTGGTTGGGCAGTCTCAGGTCCTGGTTGTCATCAGTGAGAGTGTCCTTGGTGCTGCGAAAGCTCTGCTGGAGGGTTTTCCTCTGGCCCCTGAAGCCCAGGGAAAGGGAGATGTTTTCATGGAAATCTGTTCCTCAATCTTCTTGGCAGCCAAACCTGAAAGGATGGGAGTCTTTTGCCCCCAACTCCACGTTTATGGTCAGTGTGAAACCCCACCTGTGATCACCACATGCGGCCTCTGTGAGACTGCAGTAAATTAAAGCGCCACGGGGAATTTTAAGGAATACATCCTCTTCCTTCTTGGAGTCAGGTTACAGCGACCTCGGAACATCTGGACACAGTGTCTCAGGGCTCCCAGAGGTTCTGCTGCATTAAAGGTTCATCTGCCTTTGTTAAATTTCCCGGCCCTTTCCCTTCCTCGTTGCCTCCCCTGGATTCAGGGTTGCTCTCAGTGTTCCCGGCCATCTCCTGGTTCCCTCTGTAAAACACCCCATGGAATTTTAGTGGTGTCTTTCCATGGGCAAGCACAGCTCTATAACTCCCTGCTGTGCTCATGGGAGAAGTCTAAAATAAAACACACTTCTCTTTTTCCAAAAGCCCAAATTCCCTCTAAGCTACTGGTTCCCAGCATCCTGAAAGACTGAATTTAGGGGAAAAAAGCTATTCCGTAATATTCCCTAGATCTTAGGAATGCCCTTGGTGGTGTGCTGCTCCTTTGCCTTGGAATTCCTTTGCCTGATCTCCAGGTTGTCCTGGCAGGGTTTAATTGGAATAAGAGTGGATCCTGCTGCCTCCAGCCACTGGCGTTTTTGGGAATCCGGAGCAAGGGAGGTGCCAAAGCTGTGGGGTGGCTGTGGTGGCCGGATCCATGGTGGTCCATGTGGCGGTCCCTGTTGAGAAGGTGGTGCTGAACTCCAGCATCTCCTGGAAGTGACCCCATCCTTCCCCTGGGAGCAGCACATCCCCATCCCACCCCAACCCTTTCGCTGCTGTGCAGAGCTCAACGCCCAGAAGGAAAATGCGACTCCAACTTTTTGCTTTTGTGCCTCTCAGGCGCAGACCTCAAGGTTTTAAAGACTTTCATATGTGTTTGACTTGATGTGCTCCGAGTATTCCCATCGAAGTGAACTAAGTGGATAAGACTTTGCAGGATTAAAGCCAAATGAGTCCTCACCCACCATGCTGGGAAGTCTTGTTGAAGTGGGTCATTGGAGGGAAAGGAGGAGGAGGCGGTTCCGAACTTGCCCCTTTCATTTTATGCTTTTATTTATTTAAAGGATTTATTTTTTTTTTTCTAAGGCAGCTTGGGGGGAGAAAAGAAAATAAAAAGCCCCAGGCTGTGGTGTAACCACCGCAGGCAGATGTTGTCATGACTACTAAACAAGAAACCTGATTTATAAAATGAGGAAAAACAGATGAACGTGAAATAAAAGAGAAAAAAGAGAGAGGCGATCTTAAAATATTAACTCTGATGTAGAGAAAAATATAAACAGACAGGGTTAGGAAATTCCATAAGGAATATGACTTGTTTAATATTAATCATAAAGGAAAAGATTATGAGAGCTCCAAAGGGTGCCAAATGAAATACTCCACATGCAGCCACTGCTGTGATAAGAGTCCTTGTGATGGTTTTCCTGGGCTGTCCCTGCCCTTGGCCGTGCTCTGGTGGAGACATCCTCCTTGGAAGTTGTTCCAGGGATGGACTTGGTGGTTCTGCTGCTTCTCCTGGTGCTTTTCCTCCCTTGCAGTAGTTTCTAACTGAGTGCAAACCTCCAGCCTGTGACAGCCAAAATAACCTGTACTTTCATTGAAAATACGGGCAAGCTGGGAAAAGTGATTGTGTTTGGGGACGTGGAGGGATTTCTGTGACTGGTCAGGTCAGGAGTGGGTGTGATGTGTCTTCAACCAGGGGTTACGGACCTCCCAAAGCTGAGGTGGCTGCAGACGAGTGGCTGGGTGGGGCTCAGGTGGCTCTGCTCCCGTCTCCGTGGGTGCTGTGTCACACTGCTGCTCTTCTTGTCCCTCTCCTGCCATCCTGAGTTGGGAAAGCCCACGATGATCCTTCACTGGAGAAGTGCCAGGTGTCACAATTCCGTCATGAACACTCCCAGACCATTCCTTGTCCAGGGCAAGGCCGAAACCGGGAGCCCTGAGGGTCTTCAGGACCAGGAGGCACCTCCGGGCTGGTTCCAAAGGAGCTCTCTGGGTCCGTGCCAGTCCCCTTTGTCTCTTGGGCTGGCACCACTGGTGTTCCCTGGTGACAGTGCCCGATGTTGCCCAGGCCCATGAGCCCCAGCACCATGACAGCGGCGCTGCCACCGCAAGACGCCAGAAAGGAGCAGCTCTGACCACAGCTGGGCGCGCTGGGAAATACCTCTGTGGGATCCCAGCTGGAAAATCCTGGGCTGAGCTGTAATTTGCCGCTTGGTTTCACTTCCCTCCGTGCTGTCTGGGCCGCTCACGGCTCTGTCACGCCGACATTTCCAGGCCCAAATGGTGCGTCGGGAGATTAATGCCTTGTGGCACGGCCTGTGCTCCGGCAGGGAATTCTGGAACTCTGGGATTGCTGCTCCCAGCCCGCATTGGCCCCGGCTCTGGCTTTGGCACTGGCTTGTAAACAGTTCGGTTTGCAGAAACCTTCAGGGTTCCTTCTCACTGTCAGGAGAAATTAAGCTACAAAGCCAGACAGAAACTCTCCGTAACAAGAAGTCCGTAGCCTGAAGGTCCGGGATGGAGATGCCCACCCAGCAGGAACTTCCAGGGCTGCAGAGCAGATTCTCCTTGCAGAATCCATCCAGGACACCTCGGCAGATCCGCTCTCACCTCTCCAGGTGCCTCTGTCCTGCTCCTGATCCCATGTCCTGACCTGGCACTGGCCATGCACGCATTGCCAAAGCTCTGAGCACCGTGGGGATGGTGCAGAAAAACTGGAACAGCCAAGATTTCTGCGTCTTTTCCCATCTCCCTGCATCTTCTCCTACCTCCCTGCATTTTTTTCCCAGCTCCCTGCATTTTTCCCCCAGTTCTCTGCATCTCTTCCCACCTCCCTGGTGGAGCTTAAAGTTACCCTGTCTTTTCCCAGCTCAGCAGCCTGGGAGCATTCAGATCCCTGCTCCTTCTTATCAGTCCCTTTCCAGTGCTCCTCCAGCAGCACCAGGCAGTGCCTGGCACGTTCCGTCGCCCCGGAGTCTCATTCCCAGTCTGTGTCCCAGTGTCACTCTGGCACCTGGCTCAGAGGAGCTCATTATCCACATTGCTGGATGAGGCTGCTGGAATCACAGGATGAGGCAATGGTGGATTTTTGTTCTTCCCCTCTGTTGACAAACCCAATTTGTGGGTGAATAATGAGTAACCTTTGAAAGTGAGCCCCGTGGCTGATGTGGATGCCCTTGGGTTTTGTGGGATGAGTCACTGTGGAGAGCAGGAACTTCCTCACAGGCAGGCAGCTGCACTTCGTCCTCTGCTGCAGATTCTTTGGAGCTGGAAAACCTCAAGCCCTGTGCAGCATTTTTCCAGGGGAGCATCTTTCCCTGATAACAGCACAGCTGCCACTGGGTGTTTGTCGGGGCAGCATTCCCCCTCCGGTGACAGCTCTGCCTGGAATATCCAGCCTGTAATATCCCTGTGTTTTCATTCCTCTTCCGAGGTTCCTCTCATATGTAAGCCATCAGTGCAGCAGCATGAGCGGGGATCTTGCAGCTGTGACCTTGCAAGTGGGTGGCATTTTCTGCTTCCTCCCCAGCATCCTCCGGGATCGAGAGCTCATGTGATCCCATCTGCCACGGGCCAAATCCGGGCTGGGAAAAGCAGGATGAGGCTACCAGGAAATACCCGCTGCACTCATCTCTTTATGGCTGGGATCTTCAAAGCTCCCAGGAGGAGCCGGGCTCCTCAGGCAGCCCTGAAATCCTAATTTGGCATTTGTGCAGGCAGCAACCTCGGAGATAAACAGCTCCAAGTTTATTACATCCCATCCCTTTGGAGCACCTTGTCTTCGTCTGCAAAGCTAAAAGCAGGATTTGGGTTTCTTTTGGCTTCCGTTCCTATCTAGTGCTGAACAGACTCCATCAATCCCTGCAGTGGAGGTTTATTTCAGGTTCCTACAAGTAAATAAATCCATATAAAAAAGTAAAAGCACCCCAGCAGGGCTGGAGCAATGAGCATCCCCATCTCCAGGGACCCACATGATCTTCCCTGCCTCCATCCCAGCATCATTTTGTCCCACATAGAACCAACTGCTTAGAGAAGGAAAAAGCTGAAAAAACTCTTTTTTTAAAAATCATTTCATAATTTACACCTCGCTCCCATTGTTACTGGAATTATGAGTAAGGCTGAAAAGAAACTGCTGCAGATGGCAGCATAAAAATGTGATTTTTAACACATTTTGTGTTTTCTTAAGCATCCCTGGTTTTGCCCAGGGTACATTTCATTTGCTATTTATTTAGTCCCTGCCTCTGACAGCTCAGGGATTGCTAAGCTGCCATCTGGAATGGAAGGAAAATGGGAAAATGCCTTTTTTCCCCTCCTTTTCTTCTTTTGACCTCGGAAAATTTAACAAGGGCTCGATATCCAGTGGGTGGGCATTTTGTAATTTAGATGTGTCAGTGAGCTAGGTAGTTACAGCCTGGAGTGGGACTTGGAATCCTGGAATGCTTTGAGGTGGAAGGGACCTCAAAGCCCATCCAGTGCCACCCCCTGCCATGGGCAGGGACACCTTCCACTATCCCAGGTTGCTCCAAGCCCCGTCCAACCTGGCATTGGGCACTTCCAGGGATCCAGGGGCGGCCACAACTTCTCTGGGAATCTCTGCCAGGGTGTTACCAAAGACTTCAATGATCCTTGTGGGTCTCTCCCAACTCAGGATATTCCATGATTCTCGGCCATATTTATCACAGTTTGAAGCCATTTTCCATCAGGGTTGAGGGAAGGATTTGGGACAGAGACGGTGCCTTGCTGCAAAGGCCCTTCACTGACGGAGATGCCGAGGCACGGTGGCTGTTCTGCCCTTGCTTCACATTTCTCCTCTCTTTTTTTAGCATTTCCATAAAATTTTTACATCCAGTCCTTCACTTTTTTTATCCTCTAGGCTTTTGCAGCCTGGCTTTATTAAAATCAAATGCTGCCCAGCCCCAAACACGGCACTGGGCTGGGTTTTCCTGGTGTGTTTTCACGCCACAACTGTTTCACATTTCTCCCAGGCTCTCAGGAGCCCATGGGCTCAGGGACCAGGGATCAGCTCCTTGTGTTCCCCACGAACGTGCTCTTGCTTTGCTGGAAAAATCCAGGTCATCCCAGAGTTGGAAATGCACCCAGCCTTGGCTTCCAGTGACACCGAGTAGCCAACCCAAGTTAAATATTTCACTGCAGATGTTGCTGAGAGCTTAAAGTTACCCAAAATTATGGATTTAACGAGGCAAGGAAAGGAGCTGCAGAAAGATCCAAATCGGGGAAGCCACCAGTGTTTTCCAGGCTGGTGTCAGGCTGATCAGATGTGACATCCTTGACTTCTTCCTTGCGTTTGCCCTGTGCCTGTGGATGTGGTCGTGTCCTTTCCTTTTAGCTTGAAAAGGCAGGGATGGGTTTGAATCCGTGTTGGGCTTGAATTTGGGGAGCAGGGTCCCAGTGCAGCTGTTGCAGAAGTCTCCACAACTGGTGAAACCAAAACCTTGGATCTGAATTGTTTTGGAAGGGGATTGTGACACAGATCCCGTTTCCCTGTGCCAGGGCTGTCTGAGACTGGCCATACTCAGCATTCCCATCAATATTTATTCCCAAGAACATTGTTTTCCCCATACTCTGTCTTTAATGCCAATTTCATCCAAATTTTACCAAGACCTGGACCAGGGAAAATGCTTGCTATCATAATAGATTTTTCTTCTGATGTGTTCTCCTTCTCTCCTTCCCAAAAACCTGGGTTTGCTCTGACTTTGGCCATTGTTAAATACATCTAAATATTGCAGAAAAAGTGATTTTCAAAGGAGCCCGCAGTGCCTGGATGGGGAAAGGGAGTGGAAGCGTTTTTGCCAGAAGTGTTTTAGCATTCCTTCAATTAAGGAATATAAACAGTTCCATGTGACTTTGGGCTGATCCAGGATTTGAGAGCAGGGTTTAATTCACGTCGTTTCTCGCAGAGGGAATTTTGAACCCACACATCTCCTGGTGAAGAATGTCCTAATTAGTAGGGAGAAGGATATTCTGGAAAAAGGGCTTTCACTTTCTAGTCTTGATACTGTTCCACTTTATTATGGATCATTCAATAATCATCCAGCATTAATTACAGGGGAGTTCTGTGTAATGGAGTTATTGATTGGTGCCTATTGACAGCCCATTCCAGGCTGTAATTAAACCTCAAACCAGGATTATTTCTACAGGGCTGAAAAATGCTTTTTGAATGAATCCCTCTTTTCCTGTGTGTTGGTATTAGGGGATAATCCTGGCTCTGCAGCACAAGTGGCAAATGAAAATGGTGTTTGTGGTTTGACCAAGTCCAGAGCTGGTCCTTGCGGTGTCTGGGTCCTGCTGAAGCCGGTGGGAAAGGTCCCATGGAGCTGAGGTTCCATGGCTGGTTCCATCCTCCAAAACCTGCATGCCTGGAACCTTTTGGGAAGGACCAAGTTGCTGGGAATGCCTGGGGTGGAATTCCTCATCTTGGCCACAGTGTAGAACTAAAGGTCCCTCATTTTGCCACTCGAGTAAGTGACCATCTGCTTTTTGCTTTGGTTTGCACATGGTTGGAAATTAGGGAGGAATTCCTTTATGGAAAGGGCTGTCCAGGGTGGAATCCCCATCCCTGGAGGGATTTCAAAGCCATGTGGATGTGGCACTTGGGGACATGGGTTAGTAGTGGCCTTGACTGTGGTGGGGGAACTCTTGGACTCGATCTCAGAGGGCTTTTCCAACCTAAATAATTCCATGATTCCAAATAACACCCACCCCAGGGTGGGTCACGGGGACAACCCCCCAGCCCCTCTTGGCAGCCACGTGGTTTCCCACTGGGATGGTCTCTGCCATGGATGTGCCCTGGCTGTTCCCAAGGCGCTGCATCCCACAGCTCCACTGGGATTTGTCTGCATCCCCTTCCAGAGGCACATCCAGCCAACGGCACAGCCTCCCCCGTGTAACTGTTTGGGATTTTGACAGTTTTATAACCTTAAATTTGCACCTTCTGGAAAACGGTGACAGTTAATGATTCATTGCTGTGCTGGAATTTTTCTTATGATGTCTTAATATCCAAGCATGGAGCAGAGCTCAGCAGAGAGGGAAAATAAAAACCTGGAGCAAAACGCTCCCAGAACAACTTGAATAGGCAGGAATTGCCCAGTCCTGCCAGTGCCATCCAAAATATTTAGGATTATTTTTTTAAAGCTGTTTCCTGGGTGTCCAGCTCCAGTTTGAAACTGGTTTGAAAGGAAGCTGTGAAAAAAAGGTGCGTGGGTGCATTCCTCACTTTTCAAGAAGGAAGTTGATTTTGATATCACAAACCATCTGCTGGTTTTAACCAAAACAGGCAAAAATTAATCAAAACCTTGTACCTTGCAAAGACCTAAAGTTGTGCTGAAAAAAACCCAAACCATAATTCAGTCACTTTTTAGAGTCAGATCAATGCTTTCAGTTTATTTTCCATTGATTTGCCTTATCCTGCCCTATACCTGGAAGTGTTGGATGGAGCTTGGAGCAACCTGGTCTAAAGGAAGGTGTCCCATGAAGCAGAATGGTCTCCAGGCATCCTGGGCAAAGTGCTCAGAGCTGAGCCTGGCCCATTTTATATTTTGATGAATCCACAACCTCTGATTGGAAAAAACCCTTCCCAAGCTGCTCTCCCCGTGGAGGAGGCAGATGGAAGGCAGAGCATGAGGTCCCTCTGGAGCTCGTGGGGCTCTTTCCAATATCCCCACGTGGAGACACCACCGGAGCCGAGCCCTTCTGCTGGACTTGAGCTCTGCACGTGCCATAACAGTGCTTTTAACGAGCGGGATGGAGCTGGTTAGTGGAACACTTGGAGCATTAATGGATGCAGGGACCTTTTAAGGAGCTGTTGGACTTTACGGCCGGAATGAGCTCATCGGAACGAGCGCTGCCCTCGCGCCGACTGAAGGAACCCAGGCCTGCTCCGAGGGAACAACACGCGGCTTTTCCAGCGTTCCCGTCCTGGGGATGGATCCTGAGGTGTTTTTCCAGCAGCTCCAGTGGAGCTCGGTGCGGGTCATGGGACGCCAGCATTCCTTGCTGTGTGCCAGAGGGAGCAGGGTCCTGCTGGGATGCCGGGAAGGGCTGCAATGCCCTGGTTGTAACAACCTGACTTGGACTTGGAAAAAATTCCTCTCTGTGAGGCTGGAGAGGCCCTGGCACAGGGTGCCCAGAGCAGCTCTGGCTGCCCCTGGATGCCTGGAAGTGTCCAGGGCCAGATTGGACAGGGCTTGGAGCAGCCTGGGATAGTGGAAGGTGTCCCTGGCAGAGGTGTGTAACTGGGTGAGCTTTAAAGTCCCTCCAACCCAAACCATTCCATGAATCTGTAATTTTGGGTTGAGGTTCTCTCCATCCTGCTTTCCCCATGTTTGTACAAAATTCCATGCTCCCTTTTATCAGGTTTGCCTCTTCCTGCTCACCCTCCTCCTGATGGCCGTGAAAGGTGTGGTGGTGACCTGCCAAGACTTCTTCCAAAGGTCAGGGTTTGGGTTGGCACCTTGTAGGTGGGACCTGTGTGCAGGACTGGGCTGGGTTTGCAGCTGGAATTCATCCTGGGTTATCCCTGCACGAGCTCAAAAGCTGAGGGTCTGTAGGGAGGGTCTCCCTGTCTCATTTGTCACCCTCTTTCCATGTGGTGATGTGTTCTCCATGGAGGAACTGTCCAAAACTTGGAGGACTCTCAGGCTTGCCTTTCTGCCCTTTGTCAGCATCCCTATGGAATTGTTTAGGTTGGGAAAGGCCTCTCAGACCATCAGTTCCAACCATTCCCAGCACAGCCAAGGCGACCACTGACCCATGTCCCCAGGTGCCACATCCACACGGCTTTTAAATCCCTCCGGGACTGGGACTCCACCCCTGCCCTGGGCAGCTGTGCCAGGGCTGGACAGCCCTTTCCAGGAAGGAATTCTTCCCTAATACCCAATCTAAACCAACTAAGTGGCCTGCCACTAAATTTTTTGGAGGAAATTGGAGTAAAATCAGGAAGAAATGATCTGAAATTGCTCCTCTGATGTAGGATCTGCTGAAAAGCTCATTGGGATCTGCTGCTCCGTGGAAATGCTTTTTGGCCTTCAGTAAAAAATCCATAAGATGCTGGAAGATTTTTGCCATGGATTGTCTTCATGGCAGCTTCCCCCATTAGGAAGGAAGGGTTGGACAGATGTTGATAATTCAGAGCAGAGTAGCGGGGAACTCCTGCCCTCTGCAAAATGATTCCTTCATTTCCGAGTGGTCCAGCACTTCCATAAGCAGTCCTGGGGCAGTTCTTAGCCTGTCCTGTGTTAATGTGGAATTGTTGCCTCCAGCAGGGAGTCAACAGATCAACCAACACCGAGAGGGATTTTCCATAACGAAGCTGCAGCGCAGGATAAAAGTGTCAAAGTCAGGAATTCCGAGCCACATCTGGGCTTGGCAGGAGCAGGACAGGAGGAGCCTGGTTGTGTTTCAGACCCAAAGCGAGCGACTGATCCTCAGTTCACTCGCAGGACCTGGGTAATCGAGTTAAAGGGATAAAATTTCCCAAAACAGGAATATTTGCTGCAACGTCTTGGGCTCAAGGATGAAATAAGTTTTAACTCCTCTGGCGCTGGATTTGTCTTTCATCCCAGAATCCCAACCCCAAACTTGGGGCTTTTAGAAGGGGAGTGTGCACTGAGCCTGTCTGTCCATTCTTCTCCTGACTTCTTGTCCTTGGAATCAGAGAATCACTAAGGTTGGAAAAGCCCTCCAGGATCATCAAGTCCAACCTGTGCCCAGTCCCCACCTTGTCCCTAGCCCGGAGCACTGAGCTCCACATCCAGGTGTTCCTTGTACACCTCCAGGGATGGGATTCCACCACCTCCCTGGGCATTTCAAATGCCTGACAGCCCTTTCCATGAAGGAATTCTCCCTGAGAAGAAAGGAGGAGGGCAGGAGGTCCTGGCCTGGAGGGCAGGGGGAGTGCTGAAGTGTGAGATTTGGGGATATGTATGTGTATAAATACATACATACATACATATATATATATATATATATATATACAAAACCATAATCACTCCACTTTCACTCTGTTGCTTCTCTTTAACATTTTTTCCATGAAAATCTGGAAGTGGTGCTTATCCCTAGAAATACTCCACAGTCAAATCCCATCATCTGTGGGAGCTCCAGTAGGTGGCTCATACAGCAACAACTTAAAAACCAGCTGGGAGGGAGACACGTTCAGATCAAACCCAAATGTGGGGTGTGGGACAGCAATGGAAAGGATTTGGGTCCCGCTTGCTTTTAGAGCCAGGATTTAGGCCTGGAATTGCAAAAACCTGACAGTGCAGTTTGTAATGTGTTGAAGCCTGACCCAGAGCAAGGTCAGGTTTTAGTGAAGATTGTGCATTTCTGTGTCCACGTTGGGTTATTCCTCAGCAGGAGCTGACCTGCTCCCTTTACTTCTGGTGGTTCCAAGAGCTCTCTGAATTTCTCTGGGATTCACAAAACCATCTCCTAAATCAGAGCAAGTGGACAGAGGTGATTATTTTCCTGTGTATTTCTCTGCACTAAACAGAGATTAAATCTTCGTGCAAGTATCCAGTTAAGGAGTTAACAAGAAATTAAATTCATAATGGGGGAAAATTAAATATTCTTGTTGCTGCTGTTTAATGGGAATTTTTTTATCTGTGCCTATGATAAATTTTTGGGGAAAACTACACACATGAGTATTTTTCTAGAAACAGCTTAACAGATACACTCCAGTGCAGGTAGAGGCTCTACTCTGACTTTTAGACTCTACTTTGGGGCAGCAGGAAGGACTGGATGGTTGTTGAGGTCTCCTTTTTCCCTCTAAATGATTTCTAGTCCTTCCAGACATCCCAGTTTTGGCTCTTCTGTGCCAGTGGCTCAGTATCAGGAAGCCCCAGCCAGGTGATCCTGTCCCCGTGCTAAGGACAAACTCCAGGTAGCCCTCGCCTGTGTTTAAGAGTTTCCAGCTTGTTTTCGTCCCTCCTGGACAAATATCCAGCCTGTGCCATGGAATATGAGCTTCCTCTGCCTACTGGATGTTTGTAACAATCTGGGATTTCACACAAAACCAAACCCCAGCCTAACAAAGAAGCCCAACCTGTAAAAAAGTTACGGCTGGAGGTGCCCGTTTTCTGACAGAGGGGTTTAGTAACGGGGCAGGGGACAGAAATGTGAGCAATAATTGGTTTTGGGCCTAGAACCAGGAAAACTACTTTTCCAAATTAATCCAGCGAGAGCCATGAATCCACTGTATTTCATATCACACTTCATAAAACTCCAGTCATAATCCATAAAAGTGACATTATTAGATTAAAACCCTCAGTTCCTCCTAGAAGGAGCTTGCTCATTAGACATGCTGTAGTTTTATAACCTCAAAGTTCCTCCCCAATTACCATGATTAATACTGGGCTTTAATAAAAAATTTCTCCCCATCACCACAGGGGTTGATCCCATCTGGTTGGTGTAATTGGGAGTTTCAATATTGTCCAGCAGGAAGACACCCTGGGAACACAAATCAGGGCTGTGGATGGGAGCAGCAGAGGATGGATGAGGATGGAAGTCTGGAGATCCAGCTGGGTTTTGGTGGTGGTTGGAGCACGGAAAAGCCGAGGTGATGTGGGCCAAAGGCTGGAATTGCTGTGGGAAGTGTGGATGAATTCTCCTTCCTCGTGCAGCCGATGGGAAGGAGCAGGGAAGCTCCCCGTGCTCTGCCAACAGGGATCTGCCCTGGGAAACCCATCCTAAATTGAACATCCCACCCAGGACTAGCACGGCTCCACCCTGCCAGGGGGAGCAGCACATGGCAGCTCCAGAAGTTTCACACGGGAAAGGCAGGATTTGGGGAAATACGTGCTGCCTGCCGAGGTTTGGATGGCAGTGGATCCCTAAATCCTGGGAGAGGCTGCTCCTGTGGGATCAGCGTTGTGGGAGACACCGGGGTTCAGCTTCACCCTGGGTGTCATGGACATGTCAGTCCCTCTGCTCTGCTCTGGTGACTCTCACCTGGAGCACTGCCACCAGCATGAGGACGTGGAGCTGCTGGAGCGAATCCAGAAGAGGCCACGGGGTTGCTCCGAGGGCTGGAGCCCCTCTGCTCTGGAGCCAGGCTGGGAGAGCTGGGGGTGTTCACCTGGAGAAGAGAAGGCTCCAGGGAGACCTCAGAGCCCCTTCCAGGGCCTAAAGGGGCTCCAGGAGAGCTGGAGAGGGACTTTGGACAAGGGATGGAGGGACAGGACACAGGAAATGGCTTCACATTAACAGAGATCAGAGTTAGTGGGATACTGGGAAGGAATTCCTCCCTGTGAGGGTGGGCAGGCCCTGGCACAGGGTGCCCAGAGAAGAAGTGGCTGCCCCTGGATCTCAGAGTGTCCAAGGCCAGGCTGGATGGGGATTGGAGCACCCTGGGATAGAGGAAGGTGTTGGGGTTGGAACTGGATGAGTTTAAGGTCCCTTCCCACCCAAACCATTCCACGAGGATGATGATGAAATAACATTAAACTCACTCTAAAAGCCACTTGCTGGGACATCACCCCTCAGCACGTTTGAAAAATCCCAATTTTTGGCTTTGAAGCAGGAATTCCTTTGAGGTTTGTCCTTGCAGATCCGAGGGGTCCATGGTCTCATCAACCCCCTGTGAGCAGGAGCTGGCGCAAGCTCCGAGCCTCAGCCAGAAGCGCTGAAATTAAAAATGTGTCGGCTCCGTGATTCCTCCGCAGCCCAGAAAACGCCAAACTCGTGTTATTTTTGAATCCCCTGATTTTTCAGGGCTGCTGGAAATAAGATCTCCTGCTCCTGACTTCCAAGCAATAAAGAGAGGTGAATCACTCCTGAAAAAACCCTCCTGTGGACCACCCAGGGGCTCCTGCAGAGCTGGGAACCAAAAGTGGCAAAGAGCAGAAGGATTTTCTTAACACCACTGCAACTGCACGAGGCAAAATCACCTCAGAACAGGAGCAGAGTTCCCCAAGTGAGAGGTGTGATAATGAATCCAGGCTGATTAATATGCATCAAGCTAAATCACATTCAGGTCAAAGGGTGAGCCCCAAACCTCAAGTGTAACACGTTCCCTTCCAGGACCCAACATGTGTCTGGAATTCAGATAGAAATAGCTTTTTTTCCCTCCTCGTAATTATCCAACTCAGCGTAAATTATTATTTTCTTAACTAAATAATAGTTAGGATTTTTGTTCCTTGCTGTGATTGGTCAGAACTCTCCTTTTTTTTAACGATCTGTGACTTTCTGGAGAGTCCTGCTGGGGTTTTAAAACTTGTAACTTGCAAATCACCATGTCAAAAACCATGGTGCCAGTCATATAAAATATGAAATCACACATTCTTAACATTTATTTGTTGTCATTTTTAATGACAAAACATGGCTTTTTTTAACAGAACACTGGCTGAAAGTCCTTAGACTGAAGTTGTCCCTGTGTTCTTGGTGTTCATAACGTGGAGCGGTATTTTGGGAGACCACATGCAAGATACTCTCCTAAACGGCCAATAAAAGCTAAAATTGAACCAAAATAACGCCTCTTAAAATGCACACTTCTATATTTAATGCTGCTCTTTAATTAGAAGTTCCAAGATTTCCTCCTGAAGGGTTTCAGGAGCGTGGCTGTCATGGATCCCTCAGAATAAGCAGGAAGTGGGTGATTCCTGTGGGAGCACTGTGGAAATCAGGTCACTGTGGAAATCAAGTCACTCTATCCCCTGGCTGATCCCTCATGGGCAGAGCTCACGTTGTGAACCAGGGGGACACATTTGGGCTGGAGCCATCTTGGAAAATCAGCGAGGTCCGCGTTGGGATGCTAAAATCCATCACCGCGCGTTTTTGTTGGCATTTAGGGATATCCAATGCTGTCTGCTTCCTTCTTTCCCATTTAGGTGCTCCTGATCATAAGTGGGAACCTGAGCTTCCTGAACTGGCTGACCATGGTGCCCAGCATCGCCTGCTTTGACGATGCCAGCCTGGGGCTGCTCTTTGGCTCCCAGCTGAGGGAACAGGCGGCGCGGATGCAGCGACCAGGGGCGGAGGGACAGAGGCTTTCCCTGGGTGAGTTATTCCCAGAGAGGGAAAAGTTGGGATTTTGGTGTGCTTGGCTCCAAAGCTTTCACCTTCGAAACAAAGCTCTGCCCCTCTGTGGGTGGAGGGTGCCCGGACCTCACGATGTGAAGCTGGTGGTTGGTTCGTGAGGGTCTGTGGGGACGTTGCTGGAGGGGGGGACATTGCCGTGGGGACATTGCTTCTGGGACATGTCCTCTGCAGGACCAGTGCCACAGCAAGTCCGGGCAGCTGCAGCTCTTGAAAGTCAGTGCGTGCTGTGCCCCCGGTGACTCGAACTCAAAATAAGAATGTGGAGTTGTACAGGTTATCCTAGGGTTTTGTTTTTAACTTGTTTGTTAATTGTGTCTGTTTAAAGACAAGGATGAAACACCCGGTGTGACTTGAGGCGGAGTGAGAAGTTGAGTTCTCACATTTGCTCTCCTCCATGGCATGGTGAAGAGAAGGCTCCGGGGAGACCCTAGAGCCCCTTCCAGTTCCTAAAGGGCCACCAGGAGAGCTGGAGAGGGACTTTGGACAAGGGATGGAGGGAGAGGACACAGGGAATGGCTTCACATTAACAGAGATCAGGGATAGATGGGATATTGGGAAGGAATTCTTCCCTGTGAGGGTGGGGAGGCCCTGGCACAGGGTGCCCAGAGAAGCAGTGGCTGCCCCTGCATCCCTGGAAGTGTCCAAGGCCAGGTTGGACGGGGCTTGGAGTAGCCTGGGGTAGTGGAAGGAGCAGCTGCTGGTGACCACCACTGGTGGCGTGGCCACCATCGTGGTGGGGAGAGAATTCCCCAAAACAGGGAGGAGAACTCCTGTTCATACCATGAATATGAAAAAGCAAATACAGGGGGGGGTTGAAACTGGAAAAAAGGGCTCGAGGTGGCTGATTTCCCCTTCCAGAGGCGGTTTCGAAGCAGCCCTGATCCAGAAGAAGCAGCACTGGGATGTTTCTCATGAGGCTGCCTAACAGATGGAGAGTGGTGTTTGCAGCATTTTTATAAACCGCATATAAGCAACAAATTGCCTGTAATATCAACAACAATCACAGCTGCTGGGGTTAAATATCCCAAACATCTGTCAGAGGAAGGAAAAATGTCAACAAGAGGCAGCATCTGTCTCCAGTCTTTTCTACCAAGAAGCAGCTTATTAGCCAAAAATGGGAGTTCCAGCCATGCAGCTTCGTTAAATTTTGTGTCTTTTATTTCACATATTTTGCTGGAATAAATCTTTATCAGCTTTTCCCCTCCTGGAGCTTTGCTTTAGAGGCTATGAAAGTCTCAAACTTTTCTCCCAACTCCATTTATGCCTCCAGTCCCAAACAACACTGAGGCTGCACCTTCTTTTTGGGAGGAGAAGCCAAAGGGAGTCCCTGTGAGGGGGAGGCAGATCCTGTTTTGAGGAACTTGCACCTTTTCTGTGATGTTCACCAGAAAATCTGGCTGAGCCAGGGTGTCCATGCAAGGACAATATCCATCCATCCCTCTCTGGGTGTAGCTGAGTCCCACCCTCAGAAGGGGTGGGGGTCTCTGTAATATCTCGGGAATTTGAATTCCTGCGTGTTTTCCCTGCTGAGGAAGCAGGGGCTGTTGATCTGGTGCTGATGGGTGCCAGGAGGCTCAGAGGAGCCCTCAGCCCTGGGCCACCAGAGCAGAAGACAGGAGGGCCCCCAGCCATGTCCTGCTCATGACCTGATTTTGTGAGGCCACGTCCTTGAAGCGTGTTTGATTCCTACTGAGGCCTTCCCTTCCCATCCAGATCCCACTGGCTCCTGTCCCCAAGAAGACAGGAGGGCTTGCCATCTACTTTTCTGTACTTCAGGTTACTTTTTCCCCTGAATTAACCCCTTTTTCTCTCGGATTGAGTGGCTGCGACACCAAGGGCCTGGAGACAACGAGGAGAGTCACCCCTGCTGAAGGATGAGCAGTCCCTGCCTGGCCACGGACTGCTGAGGGGCCAAGTGGGGGCTCTGTGCCTGTACCTGCTCTTTAATTGAAGGGAAGAAGTTCAGCCCATCTGAAAAAAACCCCAAAAAATGCCCCAAAGCCTCCTACACAGCAGCACAGGGGGTGAGGGAAGGCCCGATTCAAATGATTCTCCAGAAATGTTCTCAGACTAAACAATTATTAATAGCTTCTGAGGGAGGTTCAAATAAACATCCCTCTCCTGCAGAGATAAGGGGAAAGCTCCACGCGATTGCTTTGAATCCGATCCTTTAGCTGTTAATGTTAAATAAATTGAAAAGGGCCATGAGGGAAGGAGCCCCTCGGGGGTCACCTCTGCTTATTTGTCTGCTCGTGGCGGTGTCTGCCCGGCCTGGGATCCAGCCCAGCCCGTGCTGCTCCTGCAAACCCCATCCCAGAGCGCTGGCAGAGCAACACCCACCTCCTCCAGGAACGGTGGGGAACAGGGGTTTTGCAGAAGGAAAAGCCCTCAGGATGGGGAGAGCCTGGGGCAGCAGGAGGAGGCAGGAGCGGCCCCGGGACTCCACGCCTGGCTCCCAGAGCAGGAGGCTGATCCTGAGCAAGGTGCAAGTGCCAGCTGTGGTTTTTCCCCTGTATTAAAGCCATGATTAATGTCACATTTTAGACATTTTTCCTTTTAGCCCTTGCTCAGACTATTTAGAGAAAGGCAGATCCTGGCAGCGATAGCGGCCCGTGGCAAGGTCAGGGTGATTACAGCGGGGTTTTGTTGGCGGCGGGGCTGGCACGGGGCGGGGAATGGGGATTGGGATGGGGAGGGGAATGGGAATGGGAATGGGAATGGGAATGGGAATGGGAATGGGAATGGGAATGGGAGCAGAGCAGTGAAATCACCTCCCTCTGGTCTGGTTTTGTGTCCCCCACAGGCTCCTGTGTCCGCAGAGTGCTGAACATCTCCTTTGGCCTCCTGATCATCTACCTCAGCATCCCGGTGGTGCTCAACCTGCTCAACTCCAGACAGGTCATGAACACCTCGTTCAACCCCCTCAGAATCGTCAACACCTACGGAGCCTTTGGGAGGTACAGGGGCTTTAATGGCACATCCCGGAGCTCTGCTCCTCTCCCCAGGGTATTCCAGAGCCACACATTCTGTGTGCCTTAAATCTAAACAGAAATCCTTCCAGTAGACCTGGAATATGAAAGAGATGGAGAAAAGGAGCAGGTTTCTTTCCCACTGAAATACAGTTTATGGAATATCTGTTAATGAGGAAGAAGGAGAAAAGGAGCGGGTTTCTTTCCCACTGAATTTATTTTCTCTAAGCTGTTTTTTGAGTCAGCTTGTTCCATCAACGTAGCAAATGTAAGAGCAGGATGAAAATATCCATAGGGGAGTTCACTCAGTGGATAGACTTCACCCTCCCCAGCGCTCTTTATTTCTGGTGAGCTTCTCTTCCCCTGCACTCCTTTGCTCTCCCCCCTGGAACCATCCACAGCAGCTCTTGGTGGCAGCTTTTAGGCCAACAAAAGGAAGTGCTTTTTCCAATGAGTGGCTTGGGGAATTCATTGCTCCAGGAAATGGTGGAGACCAAAGTAGAAATGGCCTCAAAAAAGAAGATTTGAGGGGACAGGGCCATCAGCAGCTCAGGAAATCCTGCTCAGGGATGCAAGGTGGGATGGACAAGGGAAGCATCTCCAGCTGTGTTTGGAACCACAGTGGTTTGGGCTGGGTTTTAAGGATCCAAATCTGGTTTTTTGGGGCTTAGGTGAGCCATGGCTGGGCTCAGCATAACCCCTTTCATGTGATGTCCATCCTGGCCTCTTCCAGCTGGGAAAATGATGAAGAGCAGGGCTGCATCATCAGGTTGTTCCAGGGACAACAACAAGGCCAGGCTTCTCTGCAGGCTTTGCCACCACCTGCTCATGGTGACCATGGGATGTTCTCCAGAGCTCTGGGATGGGCTCTGGACAAGGCCCCAGAGGAGAAGCCAGCAGTAAATAAATACATTTTGCAGAAGGTGAAGCAGTTTGGCTGTTAAAGGTCTGGCCAGGCCGGTGGTGAAGGGGAGGAACGAGTCCCACCACAACCACTGGAGAGGCTGAGGACACATCTAATGAATATAATCTTTTCCTCAATTTTTCAAATTGCAGAAATTTCTGTGGACAGAAAAAAAACAAGAAAAAAATTATTAAAACCATCAACACTACTTGTGGAAAATGCCAAAATGTCCTCTTTTTTTGAGAGAGAGAGAAATAACCCCAGAAGCTCTTTCAAGGCTGGAGTGGTGAAGCTCCAGGAGATTGTTTTCTTTGGGTTGTTGTTCTTTTTCTTCTTCAGTCTTTGGTTTCTGTTTCAACAGTTACCAGACCCTACAGAGCATGTGCTGAAATGCTGCTGTAATATGTTTGCAATTCCAGCCTGTGTAAACCAATAAAAAGAGGATTGCAGCTTATAATGAATCTCCGATGATGTGAAACCTGACAGGTTTTGAATCACACAGTAGGACCATGCTTTTATTGGTAATTTGGTGTCCTTGATTTACAGAGTGTTCCTAAGCCTTGGGCAGCCGGCCACAGCTCATAACTCAGCCCAAGGGATAATATGGAACTTGGCTGGAGAATCCACAGATCTCCTAAATGGAGGGAACAATTACAAGAGGAGATGCTCAGCATTCCTTGGGTTGGGAGCATCTCTCCCTGGAAGCCATCGGGGTAGAAGGTGGAGATTGTGTGTTCCCAAACTTTCAGTTTCTTGGGTTGGAGGAGGCAAAATCAAAGTAGAAAAAAAAATCCAAAGGATGTTGGAGCTGGAGAACTTTGCCGGGCAGGTTTCCATAGCTCCGTGTTCCTTATGGAAAGCAGCTCCTTTGGGCGGGTGGGTGTCTCTGGCAGGTCACCCAGGCCTCCAGGGTGGTGTTTCCATGGCCTGGAGTTTGCCATTCCCACTGCTCCGTGCTGGGAGTGCAGCTGAGCCACATGGGAATGCTCATGACCTGCCTCTGATCCAGAACCACAGACCCACCTGTTCCATAGGAATCATCCTTATGGATCAGAGCCCTCCCTTGGCCTGGAACAGCTGCAGGTGGTAGAAGGAAGGGCATGGAATTTGACTGTGCTGCTGGAGAGAGGAAAGTCCCAGGATCCAGAGGTTCTCTGGATCTCAGGATCCAACTGCACTTCCAGGCCAGTGACTCATGTTCCACGTGGCCTCTCATGAACCAGAGCTTTTAGTTGAGATGCTGGGGAGAAATCCTTTCCCTGTGAGGGTGGGCAGGCCCTGGCACAGGGTGCCCAGAGAAGCTGTGGCTGCCCCTGGGTCCCTGGAAGTGTCCAAGGCCAGGTTGGATGGGGCTTGGAGCAGCCTGGGATAGTGGAAGGTGTCGGGCTTGGAACGGGATGAGCTTTAAGGTCCCTTCCCACCCAAACCATTCTGATTTTATGATCTTCCATGATTTGAGACAAATAACAACATCCCGTTGTATCCGACAGCATCACCAAGGAGAGGACAGAAGTCATCCTTCAGGGAACGTCCAGCCTGGATCCCAACGATCCCGCTGCAGTCTGGGAAGACTTCGAGTTCAAGTGCAAGCCCGGGGACTTGAGGAGGAGGCCGTGCCTCATCTCCCCCTACCACTATCGCCTCGACTGGCTCATGTGGTTTGCTGCCTTCCAGGTAGGTGCCTTTGAAAGCTTGCGCCTTCCTTGACCAGGAAAACAAATTACATGGATTTACTACGTGTTGGGATCACAGGGGAAAGTTGGAAGCCGTGGCTAAGTTAATTATGTTTAAAAAAAAGCAAGGACAAAGGTTGTGTTCCTAAAGGATTGTGCTACTGTAATGAAACTCTTGGCAATTTTATGTGAGGTTTTTTAAGGGTTTCTTAGCAATTCCAAGAATCCCTGTGGGGGACACCCCTGGGGACTGCAGCTCCTGTTCCCCACCTGCCCACACATGGACATTGGTCCCTCCAAATATATTCCCCACGTGGTACCAGCAAGCAGGTGACAGCCAGAAATTAAATGGGGGGGGGAACTTGAAATGTTAATTCTTGTTTAGCTTATTTTGCAAATCTTACCCACATGATACGGGCTGGGTTTTGCAAAACTGACTGACAGCAGTGGCGTGAGGCAAACCCAGCTCAGAGTATCCCAGGCTTTTCTCTTTGTCCCTGCATCCTCCCCTAGAGTATCTTCTTCCCTCCGCCCCAAACTCCCGTGTTTGCTTTCCCTGTGGTATTTTCATCTCGGTGCCTTTGGGATTCCTGGGCCATGACATCAGGCCGTGGTTGGATATTTACCCTGCTAGTTTGTGTGTGCTGGAATTTCATTTAATCTGCATTAGGTCTGCTTATCCCTCTGGAAAACCACAGCCAAGGTCCAAACTCCAGCCAGGAGCAGTGCCCGGAATGAGGGAAAGGTGCAGGGGGTGGATGGAGCTGGTGGTTGGAGTCAAGCTGTGTTTTGGGAGGGCTCTGAGTGGGGAGAAATCAGCTCCCCCAGGCAGGGGTTGTTTCTGAGGTGAGAAAAGGGCTCTGCCCAGGGCAGAAATGTCCTGAAGGTTTAAAATAAAAGGGGTCTGAGGTTCAAAGCTGAAGAGGGTGGGACACAGGTCCTGATGTGCAGAACAGAGTGTGGGCCGTGCCAAGGGATGCTGGAGTCAGGTGCTGGTGTACCTGGGAGGAGGAAGAGGAAATAACTCAGCCTCTTTGCATCTTTGGTGTTAAATTCATTATTTTTGGTGTTTAATTAATTATTATTGGTGTTTAATTCATTATTTGTAGTGTTTAATTCACTGAAAGCTTCCCCCAAGTGTTCCTGTTCACCTGTTGGAGTGTTGGTCTCTTGAGGTGTGTCCACAGCAGCTAATTAGCAGTAATTAGTGTTGAGGGTCTCTTTGCACAGGCAGGAGGAGGTGCATCCCTCCCTCGGCATGGATCTGTCACCCTGGATCTTGTCTGTCACCTCCCACTACAGCAGCACCCTCTGGAATGGGTCTGGTGCTCCTTCCTGGCCATCCCACTGCAGCATTCCCACGTCCCTCCTGCCTCAGGGACTTTCCAGGGCCCCCCAGCACACGCAGAAATCTCCGTGGAGCAATTTCAGATCCTGCTTAGAAGAGCTGTTAACAGAAGGAGGAAAATAAAAACCCTCTGGAAAGTGGGAAGTGGGGATGACTTGTGGAAAACAGTGGGAAGGCGAGGTGCCTGGGCACGGCAGTGAGCCCTGGATGCTCAGGCATGTAAATACCTGCTTAAGCATGGAAGTAAATCCCGTTTGGAATGGCCACAGGTCGGCTGGAGCACTGAGAGCTGCAGACCTGCTGCCAGCTGCCCTCCCTGGGCTGCTGCTCCTGCACAGCCGGAGAAGTCCCTGGGTGGTGTTTAGACTTTGAGTCCCCCAGAGCTGCAGAAAGGATGAGAAGCAGGAGCTGAAAGCCCAGGAGGAGCTTGTGAAGCCAGAGGAGTTGTGCAAAACCCGTGTGGGAGTTCGCAGAGTCCATAAAACCGAGTGAGTTCAGCCTCTGGATTAGATTTAAGTTGTTTTCAGAAGTTCTGGGTTGTTTCTCCGGCACCACTCTCCCAGGGCTGGGTTTGCACTTCCCTGGCAGTGGCCAGGTACGGAGCTGACATTCCCAGCTCTGACAGGCTGTGGAAAAGCCCCGGACTCGTGGGAAGGATATTTCCCATCCCTTCGTGCTGCTCCTGACAGGCTCCTCTTTGCACCTCATCAGCACTTGACAAACGACGCCTTCCTGCACTCCGGGATCCCCGCGGAACTTTCCCCCTTGGATTGGCTGGGAGATTCACTGGGAAGGTGCCTCCAGCGCGGCCTTGGATACTTCCAGGGATCCAGGGGCAGCCACAGCTTGTCTGGGCACCCTGTGCCAAGGCCTCACCAACCTCAGAGAAGGGAGGGAATAATCGCTGAAATGGCAGAATATGATTTAATCCCTCAAAAGTGAGGTTAAGCATTAGGAATAACTTTTCCCCCCTTGACACTTCCATGTGTTAGTGCAGAAACATCCTGGTTTTACAGGAGCTGGTGGCAAATCGTTAAAGGTTTATCTGTGCTCCAGCTACTGATGCCAACCCTCCTGTAATTCTTA
The DNA here is from genome assembly GCA_013397975.1 of Machaerirhynchus nigripectus. NCBI lineage: Eukaryota > Metazoa > Chordata > Aves > Passeriformes > Dicruridae > Machaerirhynchus > Machaerirhynchus nigripectus. The sequence goes on along the minus strand of VZRQ01000298.1, from coordinate 2,000,876 downwards.
TGGTGTAATGGCTTCTAGTTTATGGTGGAATTTCAGGAACAGCCCAACACTGAGCTGGGCTGGCACAAAAACCATTTTACAATTTCCGCATTCAGCAGCACAGATGAACAACAACCAGAAAACAAAATACTGCTCATACTTCTGGGGCTTCGAGTTGGTCAGGTCTGCTGGTGCTGGGATGTCTTGGGTTCTACAGAAGTTGGATGTTTTATTGCCCCAAAGGTTTGTTGTCCACCAGTGGAAAAGGAAAAATCAAAGGGAAAGGCTTTTCCCTTCCTCATTGTGGCATGAAGGGTATTTATTCTGTTTGGGGACTGCTTGGAAGCACAAAGGCAGACTCTTGGTGCTTATCAAATAATAACTGCTCCAAAATAACAAAATACTGCTGCACTCAGATTGGTTTTAAAGGCCAGTGTTTGTTGGATTGTTGCTTGAAGCTGCTCCAAAAGTCTCTGGATGTAAAACCACCATGGAGCAGCGTTTGGGCTGCTCTGAGACGCAATGTGTGTTTTCCAGAGATGAGGTTGTTTATAAATAACCTTCAGCTGCTTTCCTAAGAGCAGAGAGAGCCTCCAGCAGCAGGGTTGGTGCTCTGAGGTTCTGCCCTGGGTGGTAACAGAGAGTGATGGAAACTTCAGGCTGTGCATGAACTGGAGGAGCTGAGGAAAAGTAACCCCGTTTATAGAGGAGGCAGGTTCATGTTTTTGTAAAATTCTTGATTCAAGCCTCCTGTTATCTCAGCCTCGCAGCCAGAAGGTGCTTAGAGGGAAAAGCTGCCCGGAGGAGGAGGTGTGAGTGTCGTAATCAATCCTGAGCCTCGTGCTCCCTGTACCCAGCTCAGCCTTTTCCATTTCCTTTCTTCCCCCTTCTCCAAACACAGGCCTCAGCTCACTTCCATTTTCCACTGCAGCAGGTCCGTGTGCAGCAGGGAAGGGTTTGCTGCTCTCCTTTTCACCGGCATTACTGTCTCCCTGTGACCGTGAAGATTTCCGCAGGCTGGCTCATGGGCAGCCTCACCTCCAGCAGGAACGGTGCCAGGGAAGTGCCCAGAATCCCAAACCAGCCCGATATCCTATCGTGCCACGGGCTGGATAAATACAGAGTGAGACCTTGTCCGTGCAGGGAATGATTCCTGTCCACAGTGGCCACTGTGTGTCCCTGCCCAGACCCTGCTCTGGAACAAAGGGACTTTTCTTCCCCCAGCCAGAGGTGATACGGGAGCTGTGCCAGGTGTGCCCTTTCCCTGGATAGGTGGGATCGAGGAGCTGGCTCCCGAAGTCTTGCTCTGCTCTCCCATGCAGCCTTTTATTCTTGCCTCCTTCAGGGAGCAGCTGCTTTCCCAAGGATTTTCTAATGGGATGGACTGAGGGATGGCTTTCAGTGAGTAACTGCACGTTGGGCTGGACACACGGCTTTTTGGGAAACTAGTAGAAAAAGGGGATGAAATTAGGAAGAAATTCCTCCCTGTGAAGGTGGGGAGGCCCTGGCACAGGGTGCCCAGAGAAGCTGTGGCTGCCCCTGGATCCCTGGAAGTGCCCAAGACCAGGTTGGATGGGGTTTGGGGCAATCTGGGATCGTGGAAGGTGTCCCTGCCCATGGAACTGGATGAGCTTTAAGGTCCCTTCCAACCCAAACCATTCCATAATTCCATGTGGTTATTGGAGATAATGAGAATGGCCCTTCTGCTTGGACAGCACAAGGGATGGTGAGCTGGAATTACGTAAAACAACAAAGGGTGGTGTTAACTGTGGCCTCCTTTCTGTGGGACAGGGATCATTTCTCCTGGTAGCTCGAGTTCCCTCAACAGCAACAGTTGAAGGTGCTTAACTACAGCCACGCCAAGCAGCAGTGTGGATAGGGGGTGAGAATGCCCAGGCTGGTGGAATTCCATGGTGGAATTCCCGCGTTACATCCACGGTAACACCCCTCGCACCGTAACGCGGGAAATGGAACCTGCCCTGCCCCTCTGGCAGCCACTGGCTCCGATGTGAAACCACTTAGGGCTCCCAACCACGTGAAATAATAACCCCAGGCTCCTGTGCCAAGTTTCCAGCTGTTCCCACATGTGCATCTCGTCCTGACCTCCTCCTGCGCCCGTGCCAGCCCTGAGATTCCATAAAACACCACACTAATCCCCAGTCCTTTTTCATTAAATGACCAATTAAAGCTAAAGGAAAAACCTCCTTATTATTATTATTTCAGTTGGGAACATGTTCCCTGTAGCGCCAGGGGGGTTTATGTGGGTTTTTTTGGGATGATAACGTTCCCTTGACTCTGTTATCAGCAGTTTGGTTGCTACTGTGGCTGCTTTGCTCCGGCTCCTTGCTGGTGCCTGACTTAGCAGAGCTTTGGGTTTCAGTTCTGTGCAGTTATTAAATTCTCCTGGACACAAGTGAATGTGTTCAAGGTGAGAACGCCGTGTTTATTCCCTGGAAAAGTGTCGGAGTGGAGAGGTCGGGGAGTGCCAACAGCCGCAGGGAAGCCCCGGGGCAGTGCTGCTCGGGGATGGGTGGTGACGCTCAGCTCCTCACGTGTGGCTGGGACAAGGAGCAAATCCCCTTCCCAAGGTGGCATTTGGGGTGAGACTGGCGTGGAAAGATGGGGGAAGTGTCTGCCTGAGCACTGCACGAGGCTGAAACGCATCAGGAAATCAGAGCTTGTGGGGTCTGAGCACCAAGTGCACGAAGTTCTCTGTTACTCCCCTCTGTTGTACCTGAAACGGGATTTTTGGAGGTTCTGGGTGCTTGTACCAGCTGTAGGGACAGCTGAGGGTGATCTGGCTGGAGAGCTGCCCCTCGCATTTCCATGGATCGGTGCGGAGTGTCCATGAACACAGAAAGGCTTCGGCTTTAGGGCTGTGTAACTTTGGGGCCCCTCAGTTCTGCTCCCTCTGAGCCTTTCTCAGGCTTTGCACTTGGGTTCGCAGAGGGGCTTTTGTGTTTTTAGCTCCCTGAATTTCTTTCTGTGCTAAAACAGGAAGAAGACTCTCCAAAGATGAGGAATGGAAGTGTGTTCCTCCCCTGGGGGGGCTGCACCTCCCCAGGAGTGCTCTGGGCAGGGTCAGACAGTGGCTGTGCTCCCTGCAGTGGCTGTGCGGTCACCGGTTCCCCAGTAATCCCAGTACGGATGCAGCACGGGCTCTGTGTGGCGTGGGGGGAGCTCTGGCCCCATTGGGGCAGGAGCAGCTGTGGGAGTCGTGGTCCATGTCTTGATGGAGATGGAGCAGCCCAGGGATCCATCGCTGTGCGGGATCAGTCCCAGCTGCTTCTCGTGCTCGCTGAAGATCCAAACCCTAAAGGTGACCCCAAAACAGGCCTGCCCACCTCCCAGTAGTGTGTGCATCTAGCCTGGATCTTTTTTTCCTGTTAAAATTAACCCACCGGATGGGTCAGGCTCTGCCTGTCCTGCTTTGCTCACTCAGAGCTGGCACCATCAGCCGGATCCCTCTGTCCCGATGCAGTTCAGAGCTGGATCCCACTGGATGCACGAACAGAGGAACCCCTTGGAGTGACGCTTCCCTGGGTGCAGCCCAGATCTCCTGGACTCTTTTCCCGCCCCCCCCCTTTGCCGCGGTATCACTTTCCAGAGTAATGAGTTAAGCAGGGTCGTTAGCGCAGCTCCAGCGAGATCCAAAGCTCCGTGCGGGAAGGGGGGTGGGGGCTGCACCGGCTGGAAATTTCTCACCGCAGACTTCGCTGGGGCCAGACATGTTGTAAATTTTACAAGGAAAACACTTTACAAACCAGAAGTCCAACTCTGGTGCGCACGGAGCTGCTAATTAACAATTTGGAGACCGCGGGAGCCGGGGAGCCGATCCCACCTTCCCGGAGCCTCCCAGTTCTCAGTCAGGCTTGGAAGGTTTGGGGGCCTCCATCGAGCTCCAGCTCAGGGAGTCTGGTGACTCCTGTTTCCATTCTCCTGTTGCTTCCCAGCTTTCACACAGGAACCCTCAACTCTCCCAGGCTCTCCTGGAAATGCTGTTTAACATTGTACAGAGCACTGGGATGTCCAGGGAGACTCGGGATGCTGGAGGTGTCACTTGTGCTCTTTGATCCCTACAATTGCTGTTGCACCTTTTGGGGGATCCTCTCTCCCAGCCAGGGACTCCCAGGGTGGAACCCACCTTCCCAAATCCCAGCCTGAGCACCTCCAGCATCCTGGAGCTGTTGAGGGACACGGGGACTTGGAGTGAGTCACCCATGGGGGCACAGCCAGGCCTCGGGCAGGGATGGGGACGGTGCCAGCTCTCCCTGGGAGATGGGTGAGGTTCATGTGGCACATCCCACACCATGCCAAGCTCCGGCTTCCAGGGCTCCTTTCCCAGATGGTTGTGTCAGGACCACGGTGGCCTTGGTCCCACGGTGGCCTCAGTCCCCTGTCCCTCCTGAGAGCCACCCCCCACTCTGTGTCAGGAGGTGGCACCGGGGGTTGGTGGAGGGGGTGGCAGGCACAGCACGGGGCTGGTGGGGAGCATCCCTGTCTCCAGCACCCATCCCTGCTGGATGAGAGCAGATGGAAGGAGCAGGACGGAAGCAGGCGGAGGGGGAGAGTCATCATTTTGAAAAACTCGTTGGCTGAAATAACTGCGGTTTTCCTCTAAATCGTGATGAGCTGGGGTCAGAAACCCTGCGAGATGGAGCTGCCCTGGATGGGCCTTTCCACCAGCGCTCCGTGTTTTCCATGGCGTTTCTCTCCCGTTTCCCTTGGCGACGGGAATAACAAACCGGGCCGGGAGGGAGCTCTGCAGAGCAGCTTCGCCTCGGGGCTGGGTTTCAGCGAGAGCCCTGCAGGTACAGCTCCCGGGTTTCCCTTTCCCACAGTGTCCCCTGCTGCTTGCACTCAAAAATCCACTCAGGAACTCGCGGAAAAAGCAGGAAAAGAAGAAACCTCGGCGAAGCCCAAGGCACAGAAAGTTCCCATGGGGAAACGTTTTTAGGGAGCCTTAACAAGAGTGAAGAGCAGGATTCCTGCAGGGAGGGAAATCAGAGAGTCAGGGAGTATCTCAGTTTGAAAGGGATCCATAGGGATCATCCAGTCCAACCCCCTGCTTCCCTCAGGGCTGCCTAAATTCAGAGTCAAACTCTGCTACTGCAGCCTTGGCTGAGGGGCCCAGAGCTGCTCCAGAAGTGGCTCCATGAGGAAGGAATTTAAAGAGGATGGATCACACAGCAGGAAATAAAGAGGAGACAGGAACTGGGAACAGAGAAGCCACTTTCTTCTGTTTTCCTTTGGATAACACCAGGGAACCAACCCAAACCCTTTTCCCAGGGGAAAGCAACCTGGATTAAAAAGGATGGATGGATTATCCACAGAAAATACGCTATTATGGTTCCCCTGCGGGGTTTGCTGCTAAATAAATTGTTTAAATCAAGTATTTGGGGGCAGAATTGGCAGATGAGATGAGACAAACACAGGGAAGCTCTCCCTGCTCTCTGCAGGTGCCAGTCTCTGTCTGGACTTCAAGGATCCCATGGGATGTGTGCTGAAACACTGGGAATTTCATAATTTTGCACCCAAATCTGCTGAAATCTCTCCCCAAAAGTCTTTAATCCCAGTAACACCCCAGGAAAAGCCCAGCAGTTCCTAACGTTTCCCTTTCTTCTTCCTTCCCCAAGACCTACGAGCAGAACGAATGGATCATCCACCTGGCTGGGAAGCTGCTGGCCCAGGAAGAGGAGACCTTGTCCCTGCTGGCCACGAACCCCTTCGCAGGCAGAGACCCTCCAAGGTAAGCCTGGAGTTATCCCGGGGGAGCTGCGAGCTCCACGTTGTTCCCATCCTGGATGTGCACAGGAGGTCCCTGTTGGGGTTGGGGTTGGGGTTGATGGTGGAATTTAGGGTGGGTTTGAGGGACACCAGAGTGCTGCCAGCACCTTGATTCCCCCCTGGAGGGGCCACAGGGACCCTTTGGATGAGCCCATTCCCAGGCAGATCCATGCAGGGCTCGGCGTTGCTGCTCATGGCCAGGAATGGTCCCTTCCTCAGTGGTTTCCTGCCCCTCAGCTTTAGGGTTTTTGCTGCGGTCTCCTGGTGAGCTCAGCTCAAACCCCACCATTCCCGTGGACCTCCTGAGGTGTTCCAAAGACAAAACAGCCCTGCAGGAATTACTGAGTTTGTGGACACTCGTCTTGGAATTGTTTGTGTTTTCAAGGAAGAGACAAAGCCAACATCAGCCAGGGAGAGGCACAGAGGAAAACTCCAAGGTTTTATACAAAAGGAATTTTGTCCCAAAAGCATCTGTTTTGTTGATGGAGTTATTTTTAGCTGAGAAAACATTTTTGGGGCATTTTGGATCAACTCAAGTCATGTTATGCTCTTGCTAATGTTTTCCATTCGAGGCTCTGAGGATGCACTGCAAACAGGGATGCAGGTCCAGAGCTCTGTGTGGAATGAAATTCCCCTCGGATCCCGCTGATGTTTTCCAGCTTTAGGGCAGTGCATCCCCCAAACCTGAGGAGAGACTCCTTCTCCAGCTGAGGCACAGAAAACTGCCCACTTGTACCAAAATGTTTCCTCTGGTGAAAATCACAGAATCCTGGAATCGTTTGGGTTGGGAAGGATCTTAAAGCCCATCCAATTCCAACCCCAACACCTCCCACTATCCCAGGGTGCTCCAAGCCCTATCCAGTCAGGCCTTGGACACTTCCAGGGATCCAGGGGCAGCCACAGCTTCTCTGGGCACCCTGTGCCACGGCCTCCCCACCCTCACAGCCAGGAATTCCTTCCCAAAATCCCATAACCCTGTCCTCTGTGATCTGGTGGAAGAGTCCCTGCCCTTGGCAGGGGGTGGAACTGGATGATTTTTAACCTCCCTTCCATCCCAAACCATCCCTGATCCCGTGCTTCTGTGATCCTGGACTTTTATCCAGGTTGAGGGGAAGGTTTGCTGCCAACCTTAGGGATCCCTTCACTCCCACCACAGCCCAGCTCCCTGCAGTAGCTGGGTGGAAAAAACACCCTAATTTTCCTACCATTATTCCCCTCTCCTTCAACTCTAAAGGGAATTTTGAGACTTAATTATTTTCATTCCCTGCTAGACTAAATAATTAGGGGAAGGGACTGTTTTCCATAAGAACCTTGCACTCCGTCCTCCACGGAGTTTGTTCTGTTAATGGAAACTCTACACCTTAAATAGCCAAGGGACTTTCAGAATGAGTTAATGCCTTCGAAATGAAATTTCGGAGACCAAAGTTTGGAGGGTTCTTTACAACTCAAGAAATTATAGTATTTTTTCAAGTGTGATAAACTTCAAATGAGAAACAGGTGACTGATTAAAAATGAGGGCATTGTTGAGGGCCCAGCCTGGCCGAGTTGGGAAGCTTGGACTTCGAGGCCAGGGATGTTTGGGGAATGTGGATTTCCCAAATATTCTGGGGCAGTGGATAGTTCCTAAAAGCCCAGCCCTCATAAATCTGAGCGGGAGGGCTTGGGCTGAGAAAATAAGAAGTGTTGAACACACCATGGAAAAGGCTGCAACAATCAAAGGAAGCAAAAATCAGATTTTGCCCACAGGAGGGGGAAAAAAACCCCAGGTTTTTGGGTCTGTTCAGTGTCTCTGATATTAAATCATGGCCACTTTAGGATTTTTATTTCAATTAAAGTAGCACTTCTTTGGAAAAGCCCCACCATGGATGTGAAACGCTGGATTGGTGGTGGTGGTGAGGGAGCTGGTGCTTCCCTTTGGATGCTCCCTGGCTGCAGGAACACGAGAGGAATGTGGCATTTGGGATTGCTTTTTAATGGATTGCCCTTTTATTTCCCATTTAAAAGTGACTGGACTTTATACCTGGGCTGGATTTCCAGGCTGTGTGAATCCCTCCATGGGTCCTGGCAGAAGGTGTGGGGGTGGGATCCCATTTCCCATGGGATCTGTGGGGTCAGCCCAAGCCATGGGAAGAGCTTGGTCGTATTTGCACTTTGTAGAAGCCACTTTGGGGTTTGGACCCTCCTCAGAGGGATAAAGGTGACTCTGGAGCTGTTGGGAGCAGAGCTGAGAGCAGGCAGGGAGTGGGAATTCCTGGAAAATCTGGGCATCACTGGGGTGTAGGTGCAAATGAATCTCTCAGATATTACCAGAATATTAATTAAATTCTTGAATTAAATGAAAAAATTAAAATCAATTAAATTCCACGGTCCAGAAGGGAAGTTTAAGGGATTTTCTTTGTGGGAAAACAGCCTCAGCATTTCAGGGAAGGCAGAGCTCATCCCAGCTGCCAGGATTTCCCCCAGGCTCGGAAATCTGGTTTGCAGCCGCCTCAGGTAGCTGTGGAGCAGGACAGCCCCACGTGTCCCGTGGCCATGGCATCTCTCTTCCTTGGCAGAGTGAATTCCAGCCTTGGATCCATCTGGAGCCGGGTTTTCTTCCCCCACGGTCTGCTCTGCCCTTGGGGTCGTCCCCCCCTCTGAGCCTCCCTTCCTCACCCATCCAGAGAGGGAAAACCGGAGAGGAAAAACCCCACTGTGCCACTTCCCAAGGGTATTTTGGGGCTCAGCTGCCCGTGGGATGCTCTGGCTCTGCAGGACCAGACCTTGCAGGAGCCTCAGAACCAGCAGCACTAAAAAACAACCCCAAAACTGCCCCGATTCCCCAAATTTGGGCCAAGATGGATTTATTTCTGCTCCCTCCCACCAACAGGGCAAGAACAGTGATGATGGAGGCTCTGCTACCCTTAGGAATTTGGACTTCCCACCACCTGATTTACAACAGAGCAGGGAACCTCGAGATAAAACACCCCCTAAAAAGCCCCTTCACCAACCCAAAAGGACACCCCATGCCTTGCTTGCTTGCTTTCTTCCCTCTCCCACCCCTCCTTGCCTTGTCAGGCCATTAATTCTAACAGAAACCACCACTGGCTTTTTCCCTGGAACCCCTCAGCTGTTGCAGGGAGACAGCTGCACCCTCTGGAACTAATTACAGCTGTCTGGGAGATTTAGGCCTCCATCCCAACAACTCCAATATTGCTGCTAATTTTTAACACGTCCAGTTGGGAGATGTCAGGAGGGGCTGATATACGAGCGACTCCCGAAAGCACCACGGGGCAGCTGCTCCCGGGCATCTGCTGGGGGGAAAATATTGATTTAAGAAATAATGCTGATTATTTTTAGCCTTTCTGGCCTCCCCCCGAGGCCAGGGCCTTGCCCAGTCTGGTGGGGATGCCCAAAAGTTGGTGGCAGAAGGGTCCTTGGGGTGGCTCAGTTCTCCTTCCTCCACCAGCACCGTCGCTCTCCTGGCACCACTGTGGGATCAGAAGTTGTCCAAAGGGCCTTTTTGTCCCCTTTCCTTGTTGTTGTCACGGCAGAGAGGGTTTTCCATATCCTGGAAGAGTCCTTGGAATGCCATCCGGCCCACCCTTGCCATGGGCAGGGATATCCTCCCCTAGACCTGTCCAACGTGGCCTTGGACACTTCCAGCATGGAGCAGCCACAGCTTCTCTGGGAATCTGTGCCAGGGCCTCCCCACCCTCACAGGGAGGAATTCCTTCCCAGTATCCCATCTAAATCCTTCAGTTTAAAACCATTTCTTAATGGGAGCTGGTGCCAGTTGCTTCCCAGGGAGCCAGGAGGAGCTGCCAGCTTGCATCTGCTCAGTAAATCCAGGGAAACTGCTGGTGGCTGGGATCACCCTTCCCAACCTTTCCATGTCCTCTCTGACCCACAAGTCTTGCTGATCCTTCTCCGAGTACCTGTCACCACCTGGGACATCCTGCTAAGGTCAGGCAGCTCCTTCATGACCTTCCTGAAGCTGTTCCCGTTTCTCCAGAGCAGGAAGCAAGGAATCTCCTGCAGGTTCAGTCTCCAGCATCAGGGAGGCTCCAGGGCCTGTGGATCCCTTCCAGCAGCCAGGAGATCTTTGTGGGAGCCCCAAAACTGCCCAAACCCTGTGAGCCCAGGAGTGATGGACTTGGAGGTGTCAGTTTGTAGCACCTTCCCTCCCTGAATCCCAGGAAGAAGGAGCAGGACCAGCACTGGAGGAGCTGGGAAATCCCGTAATTCCAGGACTGAGGCACTCACACAGGTTATAAACACTGGCAGAGCCTGTAAACTCTGTGAGCCCTGAAATGAGGGGCTCCAGTGGGTATTAAACGCTGCAGCTTCTACATCGTGAGCCCAGCAAGGAAATATTCCCCTGGGTTCCGGGTTTTACACCTTTCTCACATTTGTTTTGGGAATATATGGAGATGGATCCAGCTTGGGAGATGCTCTGCAGTCACCTAGTGAAGGAAAAACCCCAAAGCATCAGAGTAGCAGGTGGAGGGATGCTTGGAGCAGGAGAGGCACTGCCATAAAATCAGCCCCTGAAGCATTTTTGGGAGGTGGATCTGGGTTTGGAGCTGGATATGTTTTGGGAATTCCAGAAAGCAGCCAGGCAGCGCAGCTTGGAAATCTCCAGCCATCCTGGAGAGGAGCCTGTGGCTACCTGGACCCTCAGGGACGTGGCTGTTCAGTAACTCCAGTTATTGCCAGGAATTTTGTGCTCCTGCAAAGGAAACGCTGTGGGAATGACACTTCAGCCCCTGTTTGGCTTTCCTGGGCTCAGAAAGCAGGGAAAAGAGGGAGTGCAGGAATGGCCGTGGCTGTAGTGAAGGCAGGAGCTGCAGGGCAGTGTTTGTGGGGGTGAGATGCAGGTTTGTGCTCCCCAAATTCCACTCAGGGCCCCTTTTCCCATTTATCTTCCTTCATCCTCAGAGGAGGGGGAAACATGGAGGTCATCAAAGCATGGAATCATGGAATGGTTTGGGATGGAAGGGACCTTAAAGATCATCTCATCCCACCCCCTGTCATGGGCAGGGACACCTTCCACCATCCCAGGGTGCCCCAAGCCCCGTCCTGTCTGGCCTGGGGCACTGCCAGGGATCCAGGGGCAGCCACAGCTTCTCTGGAAAACGTGATGGGTGGGATGAACACAGACTCCCAGGACCACTGAGGCTGGGAAAGACCTCCAAGTCCATCAAGTCCAACCTGTGCCTGATCCCCACATGGTCACCAGCCCAGAGCACTGAGTGCCACATCCAGGTGTTCCTTGGACACCTCCAGGCATGGGGGCTCCAGACTTCCCTGGGGTTTTCCCATGATTCTGTAGGAGAATCATTCCTGCTGTGCTCTCCTGGGTCCCAGCAGGATTGAAAGGGAGCTGTTGGGCTGTGCTGGCAGAACCCTTGAACTGGGTGCAGCTTTCCCCATGCCCTGCCCTCTGCCCTGCTCCCCAAAGCCGAGCGCTGATGGCAAATCCATCGGAGCCGTCCCTAATTATTTCAGCAGCAGGAAGGACCTTCCCGGCCGCTCCAGGGATCCCACAGCTGTGGTGCCCTGCTCAGTAGCAGGGTCTGTATTTTCCTAGTGGAGCAGAGCAGCTTTAAATGAGCACTGACACGACTTTGACAGTTTTATTTTGTGGGTATTTTATGGACTCGCCCGGCGACGCCGGCGATGCTCCCGGCTAAGGCGGCGCGGGCGCCGCTCCGGCCCTTGTCAGCATGTCCTACATCAAGGGGGACAAACCCCCCGGATCCAGCGGCATGGGCAGCTCCCAAAGTGTTTCCCGACACTGATGAATGTTTCTTTCTGCACTGCTTTCAAACCTCCTTTGCTGTCAGCTCCCGGAGCAGCCAGAAAACAGATGCGCTCGGAGCCGCGCTAGCGGAGCGGCCGCTGGCTGGGGCAGGGGGTGCTGGGGGGGTCAGACTCCCTGCTCCGAAATATCCCAGGCAGAAATACTCCGGGATGGCTCTCAGAAAGGAAAAAATCTTATTATTCCTGCTTTTATAATGATTCTTTCCTATTTAGTTGTGGAAAGATGTGGGGAGTGCTCAGGGCAGGGGGTGTTACAGCTCCTCTGCTCCTGCATCATTCCCGAGGAATATCTGGATGCCAGCATTCCTAAATGGCATCAAGAGAAGCCTGGGAGCTTCCCAAAGCCTTCCTAATGTCACTGCTGGCGGCTGTGGGCATCCCGAGGATGGATGGATGGATGGATGGATGGATGGATGGATGGATGGATGGATGGATGGATGGATGGATGGAGTACTGGGATGTGGAGCCAGCCTGAGCCCCTCGAGCTGATTTCTCCATCCAGAAAGGCTCAAAAACTCCAATCCCAAGGGAATAAAAACATGGTCCAAGCCTCTTCCCAGGAGTCATGCCAAGCCCTGAGCTCCTGCTTTTGTCTCCCACAGGTGGATCCGGGGGGAACACTTCAAGTACAAGTTCAGCCAGCCCGGGGGGAAGCACGCCAGCGATGGGAAGTGGTGGATCCGGAAGAGGATCGGCCCCTACTTCCCCCCTGTCAACCTGCAGGGCCTGAGGAAGTTCTTTGAGGACAGGAGTTGGCCGTATCCCGTGCAGGACTGAGGGAAGAGGATGGCCAGGACAAGAGGGACCAGCTGGGAAGAGGGACGGTGGGCAGCTCCCTTCCGAACATCTCCTGCCTCTCTATTTTTTATCCATATCCTTGTTCACGCCTCTTTTCCAGGAGATTCCCAGCCAATTTGCCCACTTGCTTTCTGAGCTGCTTTTTCTCACCTCAGTGACTGATTTCTTTTGCCAGGCTGCTCCGACCAGGGATTGTCACCACTGGAGTTGGGAAAAAGGCAAGCAAAGAACCATGACTGGTTTGGGGGAGGTGTTGGTGTTGCCAGAAGCAGCTGAATGTGGGTTTGAAACAAAAACAGGGGAAAACAAACCACGAGGCAGCTCTGTGGCTGTGTGGGCTGCAGATGCAGGCACAGGAATGCCCTTTTCCATGTTTTTTCCCACCTTTTTGACCACATGTGCCAAATGGGCAGCACCGGCAGTGCGTTCCTGGAAAGGGATTAAAGCAAACAGTTCTGAAATAACCAGTGGGAGCTTCACTGGGTTTTTATTTTTCCTGGAAGTGCTAAAAAGGGAAAACAAAGGAGCCCCAGTGCCTGCCCTGATGTGGCTCACCAGGGACATGGCAGCTCCCACGGGAATGGGGTGACAGGTGAGGAATGAGGTGAGTCCTGGGTGTTGTGGGATTTGTGTTTTAGGGAGAATCTGGTGTCGTGTCTGAGTGTCTGATCCCCGTCCCAGCGATCCAGGGCCGTCAGAGGAGAGTTCTCCCTCCCCTTCTCCCGTGGGTTCAAGGGTGCATTTGCACGGGGCTCCCTCATGGTTTCAGTGGATTTTCCTTCCAAGCTGCTCCTTCTCCAGTGGATCCAGCTCAGGATGGGATCCACCCCCTGGATGGGTGACAGGTGGCACCCCCCGGGCACCCCCCATGGACTGGGCACCGGCAGCCAACAATGCTGGCCTCCCCCTCCCCAGTTTAATGAATTTCTTTTGCTTTCCAGCCTCTGGGTCAGGGATAATGGATCCCAGACCAGCATTCCCATTCCTGTTTGCTGCTTGTTAAGCCTTTTTTCCCCCCTTTTTTTTCAATCCAAGCTCCCCGCTCCACTCCGGAGCAGTGCCTGGAAGATTGCACCCACCCAGAGGGGCAGGCAGGGGATCCCACTGGAATCCTTTCCCTGGGACAAGAGTTTAAAAAAGAAAAGGAACTATTATTCCAAGGGGGGAGGAAATCAGAACCACGTTGTGTTATCTGTTCACTGGGAGGGGTTTTGTGGAAAGCGTTTTTATCCCGGAGCTGGAAGGAAAACGCTGTGGCATTCCCAGTCAGTGCTGGGAATCCATGGGAAGGAAAACTCCCTCTGGGAGCTGCTCCTGCCAGCTCTGATGTCTCTGAGGAGGGGAGGGGACATGGGGACACCACCACAACCCACCCAGAAGATCCCACCACCTTCTCCAGAAGTTCTGGAGCGCAGTGTTTGGGTCCCTCAGTGAAAGCTGAGCCCCTGGAACGCCGCCCTTCTCCGGGCCGTGTTTTCCTGGCTCATCCCAATCCAGAGCCCGATCTCATCCCTCTCCCCCCTCCTGCTCCTCTGTGAGGTCCAAGGAGGTTCCAGAGCTGAGACAGGCAGGACATGGCCGGGTGGTCACCCCACGTCCATCCTGAGCAGCTCCAGCTCCACCATGGCCGGAGGCATCTCCGAGACATTCCCGTATCCAAGACAATCCATTTTATTTTTTATTTTCTTTTCTTACATGGAAGTTATTGACCCTTGGGGTACCCCAAGTATTTATACTTGGTATAACCGAGGTACAAGTGACTTTTTTCCCTTTTTCCCAAGATTCCAGCCTTTTGGAAGCACGAGGACCCCTCACAAGCCCAGCTGGGTTTGCATTTCTGCCCATCGGCCGCGGGCTGTGGTGAGGTCGGATCCAGCTCATCCCAGCTGCTCTTCCCCCCAAAAAAAGGGAATTCTCCAGGGTTTTTTTAATCCCACATCCAAATGTGTGTTCCAGGGGGGGGCAGAAAGTGAATGTGTACGGACAGAAGGGCTTTAGCTCATCCCTTGTCCGTAGGGAATGAGGAAATGATCTGTGCTTGTGTAATTTGGGAAGAACTGGCAGCTTTTGGAGCGGGCCGGAAGGGATGATCCCATGTTAAGGGCATGGTGGTGTGGGAGGCTGGATTGGGCCATCCAGATATTCCCAGAGGGGCTGAAAAGGACCTTAAAGCTCATCCAGTGTCACCCCCTGCCATGGCAGGGACACCTTCCACTGTCCCAGGGTGCTCCAAGCCCCGTCCAGCCTGGCCTTGGACACTGCCAGGGATCCAGGAGCAGCCACAGCTTCTCTGGGAATCTGTGCCAGGGCCTCACTGGATCCACTCAGGTTCCATTTTCAAACATTCCCCTGGCTAAAAACATGGATTTGGTTTGTGTTTTGGGAATGTGGCCCCTGTGGTGAGGAGCTGCTGGAGAAGATGCGTTTGTATCCATGCAGGTATCACCAGGAATTTTCCCCACCAACAACTACAATGCCCCAACCCAGAGATTTCCTTTTTCCTGGATCTTTTATAAATTGGAGCCATTGATTTTAAAGGAGCCAAACTCCAGTCTGGGAATTCCCATAGGAAATACCTGTAGCCATATCCATTCCCTGCTCCCAGCTGCTTGGAAAAGCTGGCTTTGGTTTAACACATATGAAAGGAAAAAGCTTTTTTTTCCTTCCTGGTAGATTAAGTTTGGCCAAACAATTCCGTGTGAACTGCTGGGCAGGAGGCACAAACCTGTAGGCGAAATTATGCAGCTGCTCCAAGTTTAGAGCAGCATGGGATGAATTTCAGAATCGTATATTAGTTTCCATTTAATCTGATTATTCCAGGCTGGAGTTCCTGGAGGGTCTTCAGGTTATTGTCAGTCAAAAGAATCTTTAAAAGCTTCCATTTGCACTCAGCTTTTCTCATTCCAAGTCTATTTTCATTATGGATCGATTTTGATTTTAATGAAAAAATGATTCTCCCAACTCCCTGCTTCCCCCCTTCCCCCCCAGTTGGGGTTAAAATTGAAGCCACAACGGGGTCTTGCCACTCAAAATCCCATTTTCCTGCTTTGTTGGCTTGGTTGAAGGAGCTTGGGCAGACAGCAAGGGGTGGATAATTTGGGAAGGCACCTTCTCTGCTCCAGGGATGCTGCCTGGGGCCCACCTCCTCATCCTCAGCCCCTTCCTCGCTGGGAAAACACTTCAGTGGCTCAAATCCCAGGGGGATTTCTAGCTCCGGAGTCTGGGAGATTAATGCAGGATTCACTGACGTTAAAAGCCCCTTGCTGTGCTGTCACTTCAGGGGCTCATTTCTGTCACCTCCTCTCAGCTTCAGCCTTGGGAGCACCACCGGGGGCTCCAGTGGGAGCAGCATCCCCTGGGATTGGGAAGGCCATGAATCCCACGTTTTGTGCTGGGGGGGACACCCCTGCCAGGTCTGCCTGGTGCAGGAGTGGCAGCTTTGTGGCACTGGGATGGCTTTGGGCTTCCTGGTGCTGGCATCTCCCAGATGGGGGTGTCCTTGGCACCTCCCTGGGGTGTCCATCCCACCTCTCCCCAGGGCTGTGGAGTTAAAAAACAACAGCGAGGCATCCAGAGCTAACCCCCAAATCCATATTCCGGATTTGCACAGGATTTCACAGGGAATGTGCCTGTCTGAGCCTTCCAGGTGCCAGCCCTGATCCCAGCGCTGGGCCGTGGAGGGACACGGGTGATGCCAGCCCACTCTGTGGGAACATCCATGTCCTGGCTCCGTGTCACTGCCCCAAATCCTCAGTTTGTTCACATTTTCCGGACGGGTGAGGAGGGAGAAGCTGAGCTCTGGAATGGCCCCTGTGAGCTGCGTCCCAGCCGGACCCCATGTGCATCCCTCCCGGTGGCATCGGGGCGTCCATCCTGCTCTGCCTCCTTCTCAGGGTTGGATGGGATATTGGGAAGGAATTCCTGGCTGGGAGGGTGATGAGGCCCTGAGGTTTCCCAGAGCAGCTGTGGCTGCTCCTGGATCCCTGGGAGTGTCCAAGGCGGGGCTGGAACACCCTGGGATAGTGGGAGGTGTTGGGGTTGGAACTGGACGAGCTTCAGGATCCCTTCCCACCCAAACCATCCCAGTGAGCTGGTGCTCAGGACAAACCCCTGTCCCATTTTTCCATAGATTTTGCTGTGCCTTTCCCCCCATTTCCCCGGCCCAGGCTGGATCCCGCTCGCTCGGCAGTAGCAGCTCCGGATAGGATTGCACAGGGCTGAGCTTTTCCCGGCGTGTGCCGGGTGCTGGGACAATCCCACTGAAATCCCAGCACCTGCAAGTGGTTACTTGGAATAATAAATAAGTGATAGATTATCAAACAAAGCCTTGCCTTCGGATGAGGTCATCCCTGCCCCGTGTCCCGCGTCTCTGAGGGTTTGGGAGCAGCTTTCCTGCCGCTCCTGGGCTAAATCCCTCTTGTATCAGGCAATAAAAAACTTGTCGAGATTAAAGAATCAATTAGGAATTAGCCAAAGGGGCAAAGCGTAACCCAAACACGCTGATAAAATCCAGTAGGTGATTATGGGAGCGGGTTTGATTTCATTGGGCTTTGGAAAGGAGTAATTGCTCGTTACAGAGCATGGAACAACCCGGACTGGATATTTTTCCAGCTTTATAGAGGAGGAAATTCTGGTGTTCACTGACAAATGTGGGGACACGCCACAGTTTGGGGCTGAAAGGGCAGTTTTGGGGTCCTTAATTTGAAAAGCATCGTTCCCTAGTTGGAGAAAATTATCTTGGAGGTCTTTTCAAGGCCAGGCTGGATGGGGCTTGGAGCACCCTGGGATAGTGGAAGGTGTTCCTGTGGCAGGGACTGCAATGAGATGAGTTTTAAGGTCCCTCCCAACCCAAACCATTGTGGGATTCCAGGATATTCCATGATTGTGGTGCAGCAGGGTGGGCAGGAATGTGCCACAGCTCCGGCACTGCCTCTGCTCTTCCACAGGCACAGGGAAACAGAACAAGGAATAAAAGGCTGGGTTTAGCTGTACAAAACTCCTGGAGAAGCTGATTTTCCCAGCTGACGATGGCAGGGAGGGGATGGAGCACCCCCGGGATGGTGCAGGAGCCATGAGGAGTTGGATTTCGAGGGAAAAGAGCCCGATCCTGGCTCAGCAGCTCCATGCCACTAATCCCTGTTTATTCCCTGTCTGGCCCAGCCGCCCACGCTCCCAAAGCTTTTGTTCATTACCGAGATCCAGGGAAAGAAGATCCCCCCCGGCAGCGTGGCCGCGGTGCCGGCGCTCTCCCAGCACATCCCAGGAATGTCGGTGTTCCCATCCTCCTCCAGCACAACTCCATCCTCCCACAGCAGCTCCAGGCTCGGCCTTTCTGGGATCATTTCAGGCACGGGGCAGCCCTGCTGCTCCTCAGTATGGATAAAGGATTTTTAGGGAAAAAGTCTTTTAAGGAAGCGGCATCACATCGGAGGGATTGGAGTTGGATCCGCAGGATGAGCTCCTGGAGCAAGGCAGGACCAGGGTGGCTTTGCCATCCTATGTGACCCCAGGTGCTGCCCTGGGGCTGGAGCAGTTAACTGGCTCATTAATCCTCATTTCCTGGGCCAAAGCCAGAGGCAGCTGCTCCCCTGGAGTGGGATCTGATTGGGAAGGTGGGATCAGCACTCCAGGTTGGACATCCCGTTTTGCTCCCAATGAAGCGTGGAAAGAGGCAGACCCCTGGTATACAAAATAGCTGGAATCATTCATGACTTTTCATTGATAATTAATTGTTACTAATTAATAGGAATGGAACCCTGAGATGTTAAGGCAGACATTGTTTGGAAACAAAAGGCCAGTCCGTAGAGTTTGGGGAAATTTCCTCCTCTCTTTGCCCCTGGAGTAGGACTCAGAGGCCAAGAACCGGCACCAGACAGGCCAGAATTTGAGTCAGAAGACAGTGATGAGAATCTGGGCTTCTCCCTGTCTCCAGGAAGATCTTCATTTTTCTGGGAATGACCCACCACACGGACAACCCTTGCCTTGATCCCACCCTGCTGCTCCAAGCCGAGGCCGCGGCGGCCGTGGCGAGGCCGGACTCTCAGAGCTCAGCTTTTCCCTGTGTGTGCCTGGTGCCCACCCTCGAGCCATCCCAGCTTCCCTCCTGCTTTTCCTGCGATTCAGTGGGATTTCTGTGCCTTTGTGGCCATCCAGCTGCGGCGGGCGCGGGGCTGCAGCTGTGGCCCGGAGCTGCCATCTGCCCGCTGGGAGCAGCTGCGGGCGCCTGGTACCGCGGCACCCGCGGGCTCATTCATCACCGGCAGCCCGGGCAGGGAGGCTTGGCAGGCAAAAAGGAGGATGGGAGCCACAGGAGGCAAATCTTAAAAACCTCCTGCCACAGCGGGGTTGTATCTGCAGCATCCCAGCGTTTGCTCCAGCTGGAGGAGGAGGAAGGGCAGGATGTGTCCGTGGGGTCTCGTGGGGATGGAGCGGTCCCGAGGTGCTGCCTGGAAGCGGGGGAATGATGCAGGCCCCAAGGGGTGGGAGCAGGGGGAGGCAGGGACATCCCTTCCCAAGGACTGGGTGTTTAAATCAGCACTGGGTTTTGTTGGGAGGTGATGGAGTGGCCTTTCTTGGCATCCTTCTGGAGAGAGGCCCTTCCTGACCGCCTTTCCCGGATCCCAGACCCATACAGGAGCTGGATGATCCAGCTGGGGGTATTCCATGATTCTGTAATCCTGTGATCTGTGGCAAGTGACAGGGGACACCAAGCTGTGTGAGAGGAGCCCTCTGGGTACTTTGGGGTGTCCAGCTCCGCTCTGGTTACAGGAGATGCTGCCCAGGGCTCTGTGCCACCTTCCCCCGTCCCTCCTGCAGCAGCTGACGGTGGCACCGCGGGCACTGCGGGAGCACGGAGCAGGGCCACGGTGCTGGCCGAGGTTCAGCTCAGGTTGGTTGCCCCGGCCTGTCCCACGTGCCCAGGACACCCAGCGGGGATGCCTGGCAGGAGCTGGCCTTGCCTCTGCTCTCTCTTTTGGCCCCCACAGGAGGGCGGGAATCAGGCAAGAGGACCAGGGGGTGCCACCCCAACACCTGCAGGTCCCTGGGCACGGATGCCACCACCGGCCCTGTCACAGCTTTGCTCCGGGAGGATGGGCTGTGCTCACCTGCCCGGCAGAACGAGGTGACAGCCGGGGGGGACAGGGGACAGGGATGCTGCTCATCCCGAGTGCTTCTCCCTGCGGGATGCGCCGTCTTTCCTGTTTACTGGTGATTCTGGGAAGGGAACAATAAATAATTCCTCGCCCATCGGCTGGCGCGGGGCCGAGCCGCCAGCGGGGCTGATTTTAACTGGCCAAGTGTCAGGGCAAAAGGCCAGCGAGGCTGCGAGGGAACAGCCAGCCGCACAATCAGAAGATTAACACCTTGTTCGGTGGTCAGAGACCGTCGAGTGGGAGAAGATTGCTCCGGTTGGGCTCTATAGAGCATCGCTCACAAATTACCGTATTAAGCGGGATCCCGCTCGCCGGCGGCTCCCTGCACCTGTGTCCTCAGATATTCCCATTCATCCTGGAGAGAAGGCCAACACTCGGCCGGGGCTGCGCAGCTGCGGCAGCATTATTCCCTCTCGCCGTATTTGCATATCAATAAGCCCCTGATTAATATTTAAAGAGCCAGCTGTCCGAGCCACCTAGGGAAGAAAAAAAGCTCTGTGCGGTTTTTATTGATATTTTTTCTCTTTTTTTTTCGGGGATAACACTCACTGCCCTTTATCAAGTGCGCTTCATTTTTTACCCCCTCTATTCTTTTAGTTGAAATTAAGGAGGAAAAAAAAAAGTCAGGGAAAAAATATGAAGGAGTTATCAGTGAAGGAGTTGTGCTGCTCTCAATGCTCCTCAGTCCTTTTGTGCACGGTCGCAGCTGCAGGGAGCAGGTTTGGAGGGGCAGGAGCCGACGGGCGCCCATGGGAACTGGGTTTGGGAGCACGAGGCCGAGGAAACAGGGAAAGGGACGGGATGGGATGGAATTCCATCATCGCAGCTTCCCCAGCTCCCGGCACGGTGCTGTGGCTGGTGCTGCCAGAGGGACGCAGGGAGGGATGCTGGTGGTGACCCGGGCAAGCACGACACAAAATCCTGGCTCGAGGGGGGTCGATCAATGGAAATGCCATCAAAAAACCAGGAACTGGTATTTTCCTTGCCTCCCCAGCGCTGTTCATGGCCCGGAGGTTTTGTTTCCAGCCTTAAAAGCTGTCATTTTAACAGACCGTTCTCCTGCCCTTTTTTTTCCCCCCTCGAGCATTTGTCAATAATCCCCCGACAGCGGCAGCTTTGTTATCCCAACTAATTGGAGTCAAGTAGGGCTGCGAGAAAAGATCCTTCCCGCCCGAGCCCTGGGAAAAATGCAAAAGGATTTTAATTTTCAGTAAAATATGCAGATAAGGAGAAATTACCAGTGGGGAAGGAGGCTGGGGGCTGCTCAGAGAATGGTGCTGCTCAGACGACGGCGGCTCCGGGGACTTAATGAGCGATGCCGGCGGCTCTGCGGGATTGGGGGCACCGCGCTGCCCCCACACCTGCAGTTTTTAGGGTTTAAGCGGTGTTTGGGGTGGGGGTGGAGGTGAGGGAGT